>CAKAOJ020000468.1:0-316932 GCA_916701645.2 Sebastolobus alascanus
ACATGCTATAGTATGACTTTTTTCATGAAAATTTTCGAAAATATTCGTAAAAAAATGTCATAGTATAGAATGTCGAAAATTTTCATGAAAAAAGGCATAGTATAGTCTGTCGATTAATTTGGTGGAAAAAAAACTCAGTTTAAAATTTCGTCAATTTTCATAAAAAGTCATACTATACTATGACTTTTTTGAAAATTGACGAAATTTTAAACTGAGTTTTTTTTCCACCAAATTAATCGACAGACTATACTATGCCTTTTTTCATGAAAATTTTCGACATTCTATACTATGACATTTTTTTACGAATATTTTCGACATGCTATAGTATGACTTTTTTCATGAAAATTTTCGAAAATATTCGTAAAAAAATGTCATAGTATAGAATGTCGAAAATTTTCATGAAAAAAGGCATAGTATAGTCTGTCGATTAATTTGGTGGAAAAAAAACTCAGTTTAAAATTTCGAAATTTTCATGAAAAAGTCATACTATACTATGACTTTTCATGAAAATTGACGAAATTTTAAACTGAGTTTTTTTTCCACCAAATGAATCGACAGACTATACTATGCCTTTTTTCATTAAAATTTTCGACATTCTATACTATGATATTTTTTTACGAATATTTTCGACATGCTATAGTATGACTTTTTTCATGAAAATTTTCGAAAATATTCGTAAAAAAATGTCATAGTATAGAATGTCGAAAATTTTCATGAAAAAAGGCATAGTATAGTCTGTCGATTAATTTGGTGGAAAAAAAACTCAGTTTAAAATTTAGTCAATTTTCAAAAAAGTCATAGTATAGTATGACTTTTTTGAAAATTGACGAAATTTTAAACTGAGTTTTTTTTCCACCAAATTAATCGACAGACTATACTATGCCTTTTTTCATGAAAATTTTCGACATTCTATACTATGATATTTTTTTACGAATATTTTCGACATGCTATAGTATGACTTTTTTCATGAAAATTTTCGAAAATATTCGTAAAAAAATGTCATAGTATAGAATGTCGAAAATTTTCATGAAAAAAGGCATAGTATAGTCTGTCGATTAATTTGGTGGAAAAAAAACTCAGTTTAAAATTTCGTCAATTTTCATGAAAAAGACATACTATACTATGACTTTTCATGAAAATTGACGAAATTTTAAACTGAGTTTTTTTTCCACCAAATTAATCGACAGACTATACTATGCCTTTTTTCATGAACATTTTCGACATTCTATACTATGATATTTTTTTACGAATATTTTCGACATGCTATAGTATGACTTTTTTCATGAAAATTTTCGAAAATATTCGTAAAAAAATGTCATAGTATAGAATGTCGAAAATTTTCATGAAAAAAGGCATAGTATAGTCTGTCGATTAATTTGGTGGAAAAAAAACTCAGTTTAAAATTTCGTCAATTTTCAAAAAAGTCATAGTATAGTATGACTTTTTTGAAAATTGACGAAATTTTAAACTGAGTTTTTTTTCCACCAAATTAATCGACAGACTATACTATGCCTTTTTTCATGAAAATTTTCGACATTCTATACTATGATATTTTTTTACGAATATTTTCGACATGCTATAGTATGACTTTTTTCATGAAAATTTTCGAAAATATTCGTAAAAAAATGTCATAGTATAGAATGTCGAAAATTTTCATGAAAAAAGGCATAGTATAGTCTGTCGATTAATTTGGTGGAAAAAAAACTCAGTTTAAAATTTCGTCAATTTTCATGAAAAAGTCATACTATACTATGACTTTTTTGAAAATTGACGAAATTTTAAACTGAGTTTTTTTTCCACCAAATTAATCGACAGACTATACTATGCCTTTTTTCATGAAAATTTTCGACATTCTATACTATGACATTTTTTTACGAATATTTTCGACATGCTATAGTATGACTTTTTTCATGAAAATTTTCGAAAATATTCGTAAAAAAATGTCATAGTATAGAATGTCGAAAATTTTCATGAAAAAAGGCATAGTATAGTCTGTCGATTCATTTGGTGGAAAAAAAACTCAGTTTAAAATTTCGAAATTTTCATGAAAAAGACATACTATACTATGACTTTTCTTGAAAATTGACGAAATTTTAAACTGAGTTTTTTTTCCACCAAATTAATCGACAGACTATACTATGCCTTTTTTCATGAAAATTTTCGACATTCTATACTATGATATTTTTTTACGAATATTTTCGACATGCTATAGTATGACTTTTTTCATGAAAATTTTCGAAAATATTCGTAAAAAAATGTCATAGTATAGAATGTCGAAAATTTTCATGAAAAAAGGCATAGTATAGTCTGTCGATTAATTTGGTGGAAAAAAAACTCAGTTTAAAATTTCGTCAATTTTCAAAAAAGTCATAGTATAGTATGACTTTTTTGAAAATTGACGAAATTTTAAACTGAGTTTTTTTTCCACCAAATTAATCGACAGACTATACTATGCCTTTTTTCATGAAAATTTTCGACATTCTATACTATGATATTTTTTTACGAATATTTTCGACATGCTATAGTATGACTTTTTTCATGAAAATTTTCGAAAATATTCGTAAAAAAATGTCATAGTATAGAATGTCGAAAATTTTCATGAAAAAAGGCATAGTATAGTCTGTCGATTAATTTGGTGGAAAAAAAACTCAGTTTAAAATTTCGTCAATTTTCATGAAAAAGTCATACTATACTATGACTTTTCATGAAAATTGACGAAATTTTAAACTGAGTTTTTTTTCCACCAAATTAATCGACAGACTATACTATGCCTTTTTTCATGAACATTTTCGACATTCTATACTATGATATTTTTTTACGAATATTTTCGACATGCTATAGTATGACTTTTTTCATGAAAATTTTCGAAAATATTCGTAAAAAAATGTCATAGTATAGAATGTCGAAAATTTTCATGAAAAAAGGCATAGTATAGTCTGTCGATTAATTTGGTGGAAAAAAAACTCAGTTTAAAATTTCGTCAATTTTCAAAAAAGTCATAGTATAGTATGACGTTTTTGAAAATTGACGAAATTTTAAACTGAGTTTTTTTTCCACCAAATTAATCGACAGACTATACTATGCCTTTTTTCATGAACATTTTCGACATTCTATACTATGATATTTTTTTACGAATATTTTCGACATGCTATAGTATGACTTTTTTCATGAAAATTTTCGAAAATATTCGTAAAAAAATGTCATAGTATAGAATGTCGAAAATTTTCATGAAAAAAGGCATAGTATAGTCTGTCGATTAATTTGGTGGAAAAAAAACTCAGTTTAAAATTTCGTCAATTTTCAAAAAAGTCATAGTATAGTATGACTTTTTTGAAAATTGACGAAATTTTAAACTGAGTTTTTTTTCCACCAAATTAATCGACAGACTATACTATGCCTTTTTTCATGAACATTTTCGACATTCTATACTATGATATTTTTTTACGAATATTTTCGACATGCTATAGTATGACTTTTTTCATGAAAATTTTCGAAAATATTCGTAAAAAAATGTCATAGTATAGAATGTCGAAAATGTTCATGAAAAAAGGCATAGTATAGTCTGTCGATTAATTTGGTGGAAAAAAAACTCAGTTTAAAATTTCGTCAATTTTCAAAAAAGTCATAGTATAGTATGACGTTTTTGAAAATTGACGAAATTTTAAACTGAGTTTTTTTTCCACCAAATTAATCGACAGACTATACTATGCCTTTTTTCATGAAAATTTTCGACATTCTATACTATGATATTTTTTTACGAATATTTTCGACATGCTATAGTATGACTTTTTTCATGAAAATTTTCGAAAATATTCGTAAAAAAATGTCATAGTATAGAATGTCGAAAATTTTCATGAAAAAAGGCATAGTATAGTCTGTCGATTAATTTGGTGGAAAAAAAACTCAGTTTAAAATTTCGTCAATTTTCAAAAAAGTCATAGTATAGTATGACTTTTTTGAAAATTGACGAAATTTTAAACTGAGTTTTTTTTCCACCAAATTAATCGACAGACTATACTATGCCTTTTTTCATGAAAATTTTCGACATTCTATACTATGATATTTTTTTACGAATATTTTCGACATGCTATAGTATGACTTTTTTCATGAAAATTTTCGAAAATATTCGTAAAAAAATGTCATAGTATAGAATGTCGAAAATTTTCATGAAAAAAGGCATAGTATAGTCTGTCGATTAATTTGGTGGAAAAAAAACTCAGTTTAAAATTTCGTCAATTTTCAAAAAAGTCATAGTATAGTATGACTTTTTTGAAAATTGACGAAATTTTAAACTGAGTTTTTTTTCCACCAAATTAATCGACAGACTATACTATGCCTTTTTTCATGAAAATTTTCGACATTCTATACTATGATATTTTTTTACGAATATTTTCGACATGCTATAGTATGACTTTTTTCATGAAAATTTTCGAAAATATTCGTAAAAAAATGTCATAGTATAGAATGTCGAAAATTTTCATGAAAAAAGGCATAGTATAGTCTGTCGATTAATTTGGTGGAAAAAAAACTCAGTTTAAAATTTCGTCAATTTTCAAAAAAGTCATAGTATAGTATGACGTTTTTGAAAATTGACGAAATTTTAAACTGAGTTTTTTTTCCACCAAATTAATCGACAGACTATACTATGCCTTTTTTCATGAAAATTTTCGACATTCTATACTATGATATTTTTTTACGAATATTTTCGACATGCTATAGTATGACTTTTTTCATGAAAATTTTCGAAAATATTCGTAAAAAAATGTCATAGTATAGAATGTCGAAAATTTTCATGAAAAAAGGCATAGTATAGTCTGTCGATTAATTTGGTGGAAAAAAAACTCAGTTTAAAATTTCGTCAATTTTCAAAAAAGTCATAGTATAGTATGACTTTTTTGAAAATTGACGAAATTTTAAACTGAGTTTTTTTTCCACCAAATGAATCGACAGACTATACTATGCCTTTTTTCATTAAAATTTTCGACATTCTATACTATGATATTTTTTTACGAATATTTTCGACATGCTATAGTATGACTTTTTTCATGAAAATTTTCGAAAATATTCGTAAAAAAATGTCATAGTATAGAATGTCGAAAATTTTCATGAAAAAAGGCATAGTATAGTCTGTCGATTAATTTGGTGGAAAAAAAACTCAGTTTAAAATTTCGTCAATTTTCAAAAAAGTCATACTATAGTATGACTTTTTTGAAAAATGACGAAATTTTAAACTGAGTTTTTTTTCCACCAAATTAATCGACAGACTATACTATGCCTTTTTTCATGAAAATTTTCGACATTCTATACTATGATATTTTTTTACGAATATTTTCGACATGCTATAGTATGACTTTTTTCATGAAAATTTTCGAAAATATTCGTAAAAAAATGTCATAGTATAGAATGTCGAAAATTTTCATGAAAAAAGGCATAGTATAGTCTGTCGATTAATTTGGTGGAAAAAAAACTCAGTTTAAAATTTCGTCAATTTTCAAAAAAGTCATAGTATAGTATGACGTTTTTGAAAATTGACGAAATTTTAAACTGAGTTTTTTTTCCACCAAATTAATCGACAGACTATACTATGCCTTTTTTCATGAAAATTTTCGACATTCTATACTATGATATTTTTTTACGAATATTTTCGACATGCTATAGTATGACTTTTTTCATGAAAATTTTCGAAAATATTCGTAAAAAAATGTCATAGTATAGAATGTCGAAAATTTTCATGAAAAAAGGCATAGTATAGTCTGTCGATTAATTTGGTGGAAAAAAAACTCAGTTTAAAATTTCGTCAATTTTCAAAAAAGTCATAGTATACTATGACTTTTTTGAAAATTGACGAAATTTTAAACTGAGTTTTTTTTCCACCAAATTAATCGACAGACTATACTATGCCTTTTTTCATGAAAATTTTCGACATTCTATACTATGATATTTTTTTACGAATATTTTCGACATGCTATAGTATGACTTTTTTCATGAAAATTTTCGAAAATATTCGTAAAAAAATGTCATAGTATAGAATGTCGAAAATTTTCATGAAAAAAGGCATAGTATAGTCTGTCGATTAATTTGGTGGAAAAAAAACTCAGTTTAAAATTTCGTCAATTTTCAAAAAAGTCATAGTATAGTATGACTTTTTTGAAAATTGACGAAATTTTAAACTGAGTTTTTTTTCCACCAAATTAATCGACAGACTATACTATGCCTTTTTTCATGAAAATTTTCGACATTCTATACTATGATATTTTTTTACGAATATTTTCGACATGCTATAGTATGACTTTTTTCATGAAAATTTTCGAAAATATTCGTAAAAAAATGTCATAGTATAGAATGTCGAAAATTTTCATGAAAAAAGGCATAGTATAGTCTGTCGATTAATTTGGTGGAAAAAAAACTCAGTTTAAAATTTCGTCAATTTTCAAAAAAGTCATAGTATAGTATGACTTTTTTGAAAATTGACGAAATTTTAAACTGAGTTTTTTTTCCACCAAATTAATCGACAGACTATACTATGCCTTTTTTCATGAACATTTTCGACATTCTATACTATGATATTTTTTTACGAATATTTTCGACATGCTATAGTATGACTTTTTTCATGAAAATTTTCGAAAATATTCGTAAAAAAATGTCATAGTATAGAATGTCGAAAATTTTCATGAAAAAAGGCATAGTATAGTCTGTCGATTAATTTGGTGGAAAAAAAACTCAGTTTAAAATTTCGTCAATTTTCAAAAAAGTCATACTATACTATGACTTTTTTGAAAATTGACGAAATTTAAACTGAGTTTTTTTTCCACCAAATTAATCGACAGACTATACTATGCCTTTTTTCATGAAAATTTTCGACATTCTATACTATGATATTTTTTTACGAATATTTTCGACATGCTATAGTATGACTTTTTTTCATGAAAATTTTCGAAAATATTCGTAAAAAAATGTCATAGTATAGAATGTCGAAAATTTTCATGAAAAAAGGCATAGTATAGTCTGTCGATTAATTTGGTGGAAAAAAAACTCAGTTTAAAATTTCGTCAATTTTCAAAAAAGTCATACTATACTATGACTTTTTTGAAAATTGACGAAATTTTAAACTGAGTTTTTTTTCCACCAAATTAATCGACAGACTATACTATGCCTTTTTTCATGAAAATTTTCGACATTCTATACTATGATATTTTTTTACGAATATTTTCGACATGCTATAGTATGACTTTTTTCATGAAAATTTTCGAAAATATTCGTAAAAAAATGTCATAGTATAGAATGTCGAAAATTTTCATGAAAAAAGGCATAGTATAGTCTGTCGATTAATTTGGTGGAAAAAAAACTCAGTTTAAAATTTCGTCAATTTTCAAAAAAGTCATACTATAGTATGACTTTTTTGAAAATTGACGAAATTTTAAACTGAGTTTTTTTTCCACCAAATTAATCGACAGACTATACTATGCCTTTTTTCATGAAAATTTTCGACATTCTATACTATGATATTTTTTTACGAATATTTTCGACATGCTATAGTATGACTTTTTTCATGAAAATTTTCGAAAATATTCGTAAAAAAATGTCATAGTATAGAATGTCGAAAATTTTCATGAAAAAAGGCATAGTATAGTCTGTCGATTAATTTGGTGGAAAAAAAACTCAGTTTAAAATTTCGTCAATTTTCAAAAAAGTCATACTATACTATGACTTTTTTGAAAATTGACGAAATTTTAAACTGAGTTTTTTTTCCACCAAATTAATCGACAGACTATACTATGCCTTTTTTCATGAAAATTTTCGACATTCTATACTATGACATTTTTTTACGAATATTTTCGACATGCTATAGTATGACTTTTTTCATGAAAATTTTCGAAAATATTCGTAAAAAAATGTCATAGTATAGAATGTCGAAAATTTTCATGAAAAAAGGCATAGTATAGTCTGTCGATTAATTTGGTGGAAAAAAAACTCAGTTTAAAATTTCGTCAATTTTCAAAAAAGTCATACTATAGTATGACTTTTTTGAAAATTGACGAAATTTTAAACTGAGTTTTTTTTCCACCAAATTAATCGACAGACTATACTATGCCTTTTTTCATGAAAATTTTCGACATTCTATACTATGATATTTTTTTACGAATATTTTCGACATGCTATAGTATGACTTTTTTCATGAAAATTTTCGAAAATATTCGTAAAAAAATGTCATAGTATAGAATGTCGAAAATTTTCATGAAAAAAGGCATAGTATAGTCTGTCGATTAATTTGGTGGAAAAAAAACTCAGTTTAAAATTTCGTCAATTTTCAAAAAAGTCATAGTATAGTATGACTTTTTTGAAAATTGACGAAATTTTAAACTGAGTTTTTTTTCCACCAAATGAATCGACAGACTATACTATGCCTTTTTTCATGAAAATTTTCGACATTCTATACTATGATATTTTTTTACGAATATTTTCGACATGCTATAGTATGACTTTTTTCATGAAAATTTTCGAAAATATTCGTAAAAAAATGTCATAGTATAGAATGTCGAAAATTTTCATGAAAAAAGGCATAGTATAGTCTGTCGATTAATTTGGTGGAAAAAAAACTCAGTTTAAAATTTCGTCAATTTTCAAAAAAGTCATAGTATAGTATGACTTTTTTGAAAATTGACGAAATTTTAAACTGAGTTTTTTTTCCACCAAATGAATCGACAGACTATACTATGCCTTTTTTCATGAAAATTTTCGACATTCTATACTATGATATTTTTTTACGAATATTTTCGACATGCTATAGTATGACTTTTTTCATGAAAATTTTCGAAAATATTCGTAAAAAAATGTCATAGTATAGAATGTCGAAAATTTTCATGAAAAAAGGCATAGTATAGTCTGTCGATTAATTTGGTGGAAAAAAAACTCAGTTTAAAATTTCGTCAATTTTCAAAAAAGTCATAGTATAGTATGACGTTTTTGAAAATTGACGAAATTTTAAACTGAGTTTTTTTTCCACCAAATTAATCGACAGACTATACTATGCCTTTTTTCATGAAAATTTTCGACATTCTATACTATGATATTTTTTTACGAATATTTTCGACATGCTATAGTATGACTTTTTTCATGAAAATTTTCGAAAATATTCGTAAAAAAATGTCATAGTATAGAATGTCGAAAATTTTCATGAAAAAAGGCATAGTATAGTCTGTCGATTAATTTGGTGGAAAAAAAACTCAGTTTAAAATTTCGTCAATTTTCAAAAAAGTCATACTATAGTATGACTTTTTTGAAAATTGACGAAATTTTAATCTGAGTTTTTTTTCCACCAAATTAATCGACAGACTATACTATGCCTTTTTTCATGAAAATTTTCGACATTCTATACTATGATATTTTTTTACGAATATTTTCGACATGCTATAGTATGACTTTTTTCATGAAAATTTTCGAAAATATTCGTAAAAAAATGTCATAGTATAGAATGTCGAAAATTTTCATGAAAAAAGGCATAGTATAGTCTGTCGATTAATTTGGTGGAAAAAAAACTCAGTTTAAAATTTCGTCAATTTTCAAAAAAGTCATACTATAGTATGACTTTTTTGAAAATTGACGAAATTTTAAACTGAGTTTTTTTTCCACCAAATTAATCGACAGACTATACTATGCCTTTTTTCATGAAAATTTTCGACATTCTATACTATGACATTTTTTTACGAATATTTTCGACATGCTATAGTATGACTTTTTTCATGAAAATTTTCGAAAATATTCGTAAAAAAATGTCATAGTATAGAATGTCGAAAATTTTCATGAAAAAAGGCATAGTATAGTCTGTCGATTAATTTGGTGGAAAAAAAACTCAGTTTAAAATTTCGTCAATTTTCAAAAAAGTCATAGTATAGTATGACTTTTTTGAAAATTGACGAAATTTTAAACTGAGTTTTTTTTCCACCAAATTAATCGACAGACTATACTATGCCTTTTTTCATGAAAATTTTCGACATTCTATACTATGACATTTTTTTACGAATATTTTCGACATGCTATAGTATGACTTTTTTCATGAAAATTTTCGAAAATATTCGTAAAAAAATGTCATAGTATAGAATGTCGAAAATTTTCATGAAAAAAGGCATAGTATAGTCTGTCGATTAATTTGGTGGAAAAAAAACTCAGTTTAAAATTTCGTCAATTTTCAAAAAAGTCATAGTATAGTATGACTTTTTTGAAAATTGACGAAATTTTAAACTGAGTTTTTTTTCCACCAAATGAATCGACAGACTATACTATGCCTTTTTTCATGAAAATTTTCGACATTCTATACTATGATATTTTTTTACGAATATTTTCGACATGCTATAGTATGACTTTTTTCATGAAAATTTTCGAAAATATTCGTAAAAAAATGTCATAGTATAGAATGTCGAAAATTTTCATGAAAAAAGGCATAGTATAGTCTGTCGATTAATTTGGTGGAAAAAAAACTCAGTTTAAAATTTCGTCAATTTTCAAAAAAGTCATACTATACTATGACTTTTTTGAAAATTGACGAAATTTTAACTGAGTTTTTTTTCCACCAAATTAATCGACAGACTATACTATGCCTTTTTTCATGAAAATTTTCGACATTCTATACTATGACATTTTTTTACGAATATTTTCGAAAATTTTCATGAAAAAAGTCATACTATAGCATGTCGAAAATATTCGTAAAAAAATGTCATAGTATAGAATGTCGAAAATTTTCATGAAAAAAGGCATAGTATAGTCTGTCGATTAATTTGGTAGAAAAAAAACTCAGTTTAAAATTTCGTCAATTTTCAAAAAAGTCATAGTATAGTATGACTTTTTTGAAAATTGACGAAATTTTAAACTGAGTTTTTTTTCACCAAATTAATCGACAGACTATACTATGCCTTTTTTCATGAAAATTTTCGACATTCTATACTATGACATTTTTTTACGAATATTTTCGACATGCTATAGAATGACTTTTTTCATGAAATTTTCGAAAATATTCGTAAAAAAATGTCATAGTATAGAATGTCGAAAATTTTCATGAAAAAAGGCATAGTATAGTCTGTCGATTAATTTGGTGGAAAAAAAACTCAGTTTAAAATTTCGTCAATTTTCATGAAAAGTCATAGTATAGTATGACTTTTTTGAAAATTGACGAAATTTTAAACTGAGTTTTTTTTCCACCAAATTAATCGACAGACTATACTATGCCTTTTTTCATGAAAATTTTCGACATTCTATACTATGACATTTTTTTACGAATATTTTCGACATGCTATAGTATGACTTTTTTCATGAAAATTTTCGAAAATATTCGTAAAAAAATGTCATAGTATAGAATGTCGAAAATTTTCATGAAAAAAGGCATAGTATAGTCTGTCGATTAATTTGGTGGAAAAAAAACTCAGTTTAAAATTTCGTCAATTTTCAAAAAAGTCATAGTATAGTATGACGTTTTTGAAAATTGACGAAATTTTAAACTGAGTTTTTTTTCCACCAAATTAATTGACAGACTATACTATGACTTTTTTCATGAACATTTTCGACATTCTATACTATGATATTTTTTTACGAATATTTTCGACATGCTATAGTATGACTTTTTTCATGAAAATTTTCGAAAATATTCGTAAAAAAATGTCATTGTATAGAATGTCGAAAATTTTCATGAAAAAAGGCATAGTGTAGTCTGTCGATTAATTTGGTGGAAAAAAAACTCAGTTTAAAATTTCGTCAATTTTCAAAAAACTCATAGTATAGTATGACGTTTTTGAAAATTGACGAAATTTTAAACTGAGTTTTTTTTCCACCAAATTAATCGACAGACTATACTATGCCTTTTTTCATGAAAATTTTCGACATTCTATACTATGATCTTTTTTTACGAATATTTTCGACATGCTATAGTATGACTTTTTTCATGAAAATTCTCGAAAATATTCGTAAAAGAATGTCATAGTATAGAATGTCGAAAATTTTCATGAAAAAAGGCATAGTATAGTCTGTCGATTAATTTGGTGGAAAAAAAACTCAGTTTAAAATTTCGTCAATTTTCAAAAAAGTCATAGTATAGTATGACGTTTTGGAAAATTGACGAAATTTTAAACTGAGTTTTTTTTCCACCAAATTAATTGACAGACTATACTATGCCTTTTTTCAAGAACATTTTCGACATTCTATACTATGATATTTTTTTACAAATATTTTCGACATGCTATAGTATGACTTTTTTCATGAAAATTTTTGAAAATATTCGTAAAAAAATGTCATTGTATAGAATGTCGAAAATTTTCATGAAAAAAGGCATAGTATAGTCTATCAATTCATTTGGTGGAAAAAAAACTCAGTTTAAAATTTCGATATTTTCATGAAAAAAGACTTACTATACTATGACTTTTCATGAAAATTGACGAAAATTTAAACTGAGTTTTTTTTTCACCAAATGAATCGACAGACTATACTATGCCTTTTTTCATGAAAATGTTCGACATTCTATACTATGACATTTTTTTACGAATATTTTCGAACATTTTTATGAAAAAAGTCATCCTATAGCATGTCGAAAATATTCGTAAAAAAATGTCATAGTATAGAATGTCGAAAATTTTCATGAAAAAAGGCATAGTATAGTCTGTCGATTAATTTGGTGGAAAAAAAACTAAGTTTAAAATTTCGAAATTTTCATGAAAAAAGACATACTATACTATGACTTTTCATGAAAATTGACGAAAATTTTAACTGAGTTTTTTTTCCACCAAATTAATCGACAGACTATACTATGCCTTTTTTCATGAAAATTTTCGACATTCTATACTATGACATTTTTTTACGAATATTTTAGAAAATTTTCATGAAAAAAGTAATACTATAGCATGTCGAAAATATTCGTAAAAAAATGTCATAGTATAGAATGTCGAAAATTTTCATGAAAAAAGGCATAGTATAGTCTGTAGATTAATTTGGTAGAAAAAAAACTCAGGTTAAAATTTCGTCAATTTTCAAAAAACTCATAGTATAGTATGACTTTTTTGAAAATTGACGAAATTTTAAACTGGGTTTTTTTTCCACCAAATTAATCGACAGACTATACTATGCCTTTTTTCATGAAAATTTTCGACATTCTATACTATGATATTTTTTTACGAATATTTTCGACATGCTATAGTATGACTTTTTTCATGAAAATTTTCGAAAATATTCGTAAAAAAATGTCATTGTATAGAATGTCGAAAATTTTCATGAAAAAAGGCATAGTATAGTCTGTCGATTAATTTGGTGGAAAAAAAACTCAGTTTAAAATTTCGTCAATTTTCAAAAAAGTCATAGTATAGTATGACGTTTTTGAAAATTGACGAAATTTTAAACTGAGTTTTTTTCCACCAAATTAATCGACAGACTATACTATGCCTTTTTTTCATGAAAATTTTCGACATTCTATACTATGATATTTTTTTAAGAATATTTTCGACATGCTATACTATGACTTTTTTGAAAATTGATGAAATTTTAAACTGACTTTTTTTTCCACCAAATTAATCGACAGACTATACTAGGCCTTTTTTCCTGAAAATTTTCGACATTCTATACTATGACATTTTTTTACGAATATTTTCGAAAATTTTCATGAAAAAAGTCATACTATAGCATGTCGAAAATATTCGTAAAAAAATATCATAGTATAGAATGTCGAAAATTTTCATGAAAAAAGGCATAGTATAGTCTGTCGATTAATTTGGTGGAAAAAAACTCAGTTTAAAATTTCGTCAATTTTCAAAAACGTCATACTATACTATGACTTTTTTGAAAATTGCCGAAATTTTAAACTGATTTTTTTTCCACCAAATTAATCGACAGACTATACTATGCCTTTTTTCATGAAAATTTTCGACATTCTATATAATGACATTTTTTTTCGAATATTTTCGAAAATTTTCATGAAAAAAGTCATACTATAACATGTCGAAAATATTCGTAAAAAAATATCATAGTATAGAATGTCGAAAATTTTCATGAAAAAAGGCATAGTATAGTCTGTCGATTAATTTGGTGGAAAAAAAACTCAGTTTAAAATTTCGTCAATTTTCAAAAAAGTCATACTATACTATGAGTTTTTTGAAAATTGACGAAATTTTAACCTGAGTTTTTTTTCTACCAGATTAATCTACAGACTATACTATGCCTTTTTTCATGAAAATTTTCGACATTCTATACTATGACATTTTTTTACGAATATTTTCGAAAATTTTCATGAAAAAAGTCATACTATAGCATGTCGAAAATATTCGTAAAAAAATATCATAGTATAGAATGTCGAAAATTTTCATGAAAAAAGGCATAGTATAGTCTGTCGATTAATTTGGTGGAAAAAAAACTCAGTTTAAATTTTCGTCAATTTTCATGAAAAGTCATAGTATAGTATGTCTTTTTTCATGAAAATTTCGAAATTTTAAATTGACTTTTTTTTCCACCAAATTAATCGACAGACTATACTAGGCCTTTTTTCCTGAAAATTTTCGACATTCTATACAATGACATTTTTTTACGAATATTTTCGAAAATTTTCATGAAAAAAGTCATACTATAGCATGTCGAAAATATTCGTAAAAAAATGTCATTGTATAGAATGTCGAAAGTTTTCATGAAAAAAGGCATAGTATAGTCTGTCGATTAATTTGGTGGAAAAAAAACTCAGTTTAAAATTTCGTCAATTTTCAAAAAATCATAGTATAGTATGACGTTTTTGAAAATTGACGAAATTTTAAACTGAGTTTTTTTTCCACCAAATTAATTGACAGACTATACTATGACTTTTTTCATGAACATTTTCGACATTCTATACTATGATATTTTTTTACGAATATTTTCGACATGCTATAGTATGACTTTTTTCATGAAAATTTATGAAAATATTCGTAAAAAAGTATCATAGTATAGAATGTCGAAAATTTTCATGAAAAAAGGCATAGTATAGTCTGTCGATTAATTTGGTGGAAAAAAAACTCAGTTTAAAATTTCGTCAATTTTCAAAAAAGTCATAGTATAGTATGACGTTTTTGAAAATTGACGAAATTTTAAACTGAGTTTTTTTTCCACCAAATTAATTGACAGACTATACTATGACTTTTTTCATGAACATTTTCGACATTCTATACTATGATATTTTTTTACGAATATTTTCGACATGCTATAGTATGACTTTTTTCATGAAAATTTTTGAAAATATTCGTAAAAAAATGTCATAGTATAGAATGTCGAAAATTTTCATGAAAAAAGGCATAGTATAGTCTGTCGATTAATTTGGTGGAAAAAAAACTCAGTTTAAAATTTCGAATATTTTCATGAAAAAAGTCATACTATATCATGTCAAAAATTTTCGTGAACAAATGTCGAAAATATTCGTAAAAAAATGTCACAGTATAGAATGTCGAAAATGTTCATGAAAAAAGGCATAGTATAGTCTGTCGATTAATT
Source organism: Sebastolobus alascanus (assembly GCA_916701645.2). NCBI lineage: Eukaryota > Metazoa > Chordata > Actinopteri > Perciformes > Sebastidae > Sebastolobus > Sebastolobus alascanus. The sequence continues at coordinate 15,481 of CAKAOJ020000468.1, forward strand.
TGGTGGAAAAAAAACTCAGTTAAAAATTTCGAAAATTTTCATGAAAAAAGTCATACTATAGTATGTCGAAAATTTTCATGAACAAATGTCGAAAATATTTGGAAAAAAATGTCATAGTATAGAATGTCGAAAATTTTCATGAAAAAAGGCATAGTATAGTCTGTCGATTAATTTGGTGGAAAAAAAACTCAGTTTAAAATTTCGAAAATTTTCATGAAAAGTCATACTATAGCATGTCGAAAATTTTCATGAACACATGTCGAAAATATTTGGAAAAAATGTCATAGTATAGAATGTCGAAAATTTTCATGAAAAAAGGCATAGTATAGTCTGTCGATTAATTTGGTGGAAAAAAAACTCAGTTTAAAATTTCGAAAATTTTCATGAAAAAAGTCATACTATAGCATGTCGAAAATATTCGTAAAAAAATGTCATAGTATAGAATGTCGAAATTTTCATGAAAAAAGGCATAGTATAGTCTGTTGATTAATTTGGTGGAAAAAAAACTCAGTTTAAAAATTCGAAAATTTTCATGAAAAAAGTCATACTATAGCATGTCAAATTTTCGTGAATAAATGTCGAAAATATTTGTAAAAAAATGTCATAGTATAGAATGTCGAAAATTTTCATTGGAAAAGGCATAGTATAGTCTGTTGATTTCATTTTGTGGAAAAAAAACTCAGTTTAAAATGTCGAAAATATTCATGAAAAAAAAAAGTCATACTATAGCGTGTCGAAAATTTTCGTGAAAAAATGTCAGTGTAGAAAGTCGAAAATTTTCATTGGAAAAGGCATAGTATAGTCTGTTGATTTCATTTTGTGGAAAAAAAACTCAGTTTAAAATGCCGAAAATATTCATGAAAAAAAAAAGTTATACTATAGTACATCGAAAATTGTTATGAAAAACATCATAGTATAGTACGTAAATTAATTTTGTGGGAAAAAAAAGTCATATTATAAAATGTCGAAAATTTTCTTGAAAAAAAAGTCATACTATAGTATGTCGAAAATTTTCATGAAAAAATGTCATAGTTTAGTATGTAGATAAATTTTGTTGAAAAAAAAGTCATATTGTACAATGTCGAAAATGTTCATGAAAAAAAAGTCTTACTATAGTATGTCGAAAATTTTCATGGAAAAATGTCATAGTATAGGATGTTGAACATTTTCATGAAAAACGTCATAGTATAGTATGTAGATTAATTTTGTGGAAAAAAAAGTTATAGTATGGTATGTCAAACTTTTCATGAAAAAATGTCATAGTATAGTATGTCGAAAAAAACATCATAGTATAGTATGTCGAAAAAGTCAAAAAATTCATAGTACAGTATTTCGAAAAAATAAAAAAAAGTCATAGTATAGTATGTCGAAAAAAAACTGATAGTATAGTATGTCGAAAAAAAGTTAAAATATAGAATGTCGAAAAAATAGTCATAGTATAGTATATTGTAAAAATCAAAAAGTCATTGTATAGTATGTCGAACAAATTAAAAAGTCATAGTATAGTATGTCGAAAAAGTCATAGTATAGTATGATGAAAAAATAAAAGTCATAGTGTAGTATGTCGAAAAAAATACATATTATAGTATGTCTAAAAATAAAAAAGTCGAAGTATAATATGTCGAAAAAATAAAAATAAAACATCATATAGTATGTTGGAAAACATAAAAAAGTCATAGTATACTATGCCGAAAGAAATAAAGAAGTCATAGTATAGTATGTCGAAATAACGTCATAGTATAGTATATGGAAAAAATAATAAAATCATAGTATGGTATGTCGGAAAAAACATCATAGTATAGTACGTTGAAAACATAAAAAAGTCATAGTATAGTATGTCAACGAAAAAAAGTCATAGTATACAGGTAGTATGTCGAAAAAGTCAAAAAAGTCATAGTATAGTATGTCGTAAAAATCAAAAAGTCATAGTATAGTATGTCGAAAAAAACATCATAGTATAGTATGTTGAAAAAGTCGAAAAATTCATAGTATAGTATGTCGAAAAAAACAACATAGTATACTATGCCGAAAAAAATAAGAAAGTCATGGTATAGTATGTCAAAAAAAACAATATAGTATAGTATGCCGAAAAAATTAAAAAAGTTAAAGTATAGTATGTCGAAAAAAAAACTCATAGTGTTGTATGTCGAAAAAAAGTTAAAATATAGTATGTCGAAAAAATAAAGTCATAGTATAGTATATCGTAAAAATCAAAAAGTCATAGTATAGTATGTTGAAAAAGTCATAGTATAGTATGTTGGAAAAAACATCATAGTATATTAAGTCGAAAAAAAGCCATAGTATAGTATGTCGAAAAAAAAAACACAGTATATTATGCCAAAAAAAGTTAAAAAAGTCAAAGTACTGTATGTCGAAAAAAACTCATAGTATAGTATGTCGAAAAAGTCATAGTATAGTATGATGAAAAAATAAAAAAGTCATAGTCTAGTATGTTGAAAAAAATACAGGGTATAGTATGTTTAAAAAATAAAATTCGAAGTGTAGTATGACGAAAAAATAAAAAGAAAACATCATATAGTATGTTGGAAAACATAAAAAAGTCAAAGTATACTATGCCGAAAGAAATAAAAAAGTCATAGTATAGTATGTCGGAATAACGTCATAGTATAGTATATGGAAAAAATAATAAAACCATAGTTTGGTATGTCGGAAAAAACATCATAGTATAGTACGTCGGAAACATAAAAATGTCATAGTATGGTATGTCAACAACAAAAAGTCATAGTATACGGGTAGTATGTCGAAAAAGTCAAAAAAGTCATAGTATAGTATGTCGTAAAAATCAAAAAGTCATAGTATAGTATGTCGAAAAAAACATCATAGTATAGTATGTTGAAAAAGTCGAAAAATTCATAGTATAGTATGTCGAAAAAAACAACATAGTATACTATGCCGAAAAAAATAAGAAAGTCATGGTATAGTATGTCAAAAAAAACAATATAGTATAGTATGCCGAAAAAATTAAAAAAGTTAAAGTATAGTATGTCGAAAAAAAAACTCATAGTGTTGTATGTCGAAAAAAAGTTAAAATATAGTATGTCGAAAAAATAAAGTCATAGTATAGTATATCGTAAAAATCAAAAAGTCATAGTATAGTATGTTGAAAAAGTCATAGTATAGTATGTTGGAAAAAACATCATAGTATATTAAGTCGAAAAAAAGCCATAGTATAGTATGTCGAAAAAAAAACCACAGTATATTATGCCAAAAAAAGTTAAAAAAGTCAAAGTACTGTATGTCGAAAAAAACTCATAGTATAGTATGTCGAAAAAGTCATAGTATAGTATGATGAAAAAATAAAAAAGTCATAGTCTAGTATGTTGAAAAAAATACAGGGTATAGTATGTTTAAAAAATAAAATTCGAAGTGTAGTATGACGAAAAAATAAAAAGAAAACATCATATAGTATGTTGGAAAACATAAAAAAGTCAAAGTATACTATGCCGAAAGAAATAAAAAAGTCATAGTATAGTATGTCAGAATAACGTCATAGCATAGTATATGGAAAAAATAATAAAATCATAGTTTGGTATGTCGGAAAAAACATCATAGTATAGTACGTCGGAAACATAAAAATGTCATAGTATGGTATGTCAACAAAAAAAAGTCATAGTATAGTATGTCGAAAAAATTAAAAAATCATAGTATAGTATGTGTAAAAAAAAAAAAAGTTATAGTATAGTATTTCGAAAAAAACATAGTATAGTATGTCGAAAAATATAAAAAAGTTATAGTATAGTATTTGTAAAAAATAAAAAAAATCATAGTATAGTATGTAAACGAGAAAAAGTCATAGTATAGTATTTCGAAAAAAACATAGTATAGTATGTTGAAAAATAAAAAAAGTCATAGTTTAGTATGTCAAAAAAAACATCATAGTATAGTATGTCGAAAAAAAACATCATAGTATAGTATGCCGAAAAAATAAAGTCATAGTTTAGTGTCGAAAAAATCAAAAAAGTCATAGTATAGTATGTGAAAAAAAAAAAAAAAAAAAAGTACAGGTACTGCATTTAGCATAAAACAATATGCTCAAATCATAACATGGCAAACTGCAGCCCAACAGGCAACAACAGCTGTCAGTGTGTCAGTGTGCTGACTTGACTATGACTTGCCCCAAACTGCATGTGATTATCATAAAGTGGGCATGTCTGTAAAGGGGAGACTCGTGGGTACCCATAGAACCCATTTACATTCACATATCTGGAGGTCAGAGGTCAAGGGACCCCTTTGAAAATGGCCACGCCAGTTTTTCCTCACCAAAATTTAGCGTACGTTTGGAGCATTGGAGCTACTATGACATGGTTGGTACCGATGCATGCCTTAGGTTTTCTAGTTTCTAGCTTTAAAACTGAGCCCGCTACAACCTAAAAATCGCAAGTTGCGTTAACGCGTTAAAGAAATTAGTGGCGTTAAAATTAATTTGCGTTGACGCGTTAACTTTGACAGCCCTAGTCATAAGGGTCAGTTCTCCCAACTGACCCTTTAATAACCTTGATATCTTTGTATGGTTGCACCTGACATTTCTGCACTAGAATTACCTAATAATGTTCCCAAGCGTATTGGCATGACATAAGCACTGTAATATACTACGTATGTTGGACACAATGTCATTGACCCAGAATTAATTAACGAGACAAAGTAAGTAAGATTGAATGGTAGTTTTTTTTGCACTGCCTAAACACATCTGACCAATCAGATATCTTTGCTGATATAACCCTTAATATAAAAGTCTTCTATCATTCATACAGTATCTTTCCAGCACTGTTGGGTAGATTTTAGCACGAGTTGTGGCCTCCAGTAGCCCATAATGTTCCTGATGCACCTGCTAGTTCTAAGCTACAGCTCATTAGAGCTGCAGCAGCTGTGTTTGTGTCTCTGTCCGTCTCTGAGCCGGCACCGCCTCCCTGCAACGACCCCCGTCCCTCTCATTACGCCAACACTGTGTTCTGCTGCGCTCAGTGGTTCCTTTAAAGTGGCCCGCTTTAAAGAAAAGGCCCCGGGTCCAAAAAGTACCACATGAAAAAATACCCCAAAAACAGAAAAAGAAAGGAGAAAGGCAGAATATAAGATTGCTCTCATCGGTGAACCTCAGATTGGAGTGTACGGGGCTTTTTATCCTGTCTTTTATCCGAGAGCGTGGTTTTTTAATTTGAACTCATTGATTTCATATGGCCTCTGCTTGCGCTTAGATTTGCAAGACCTGCAGAATGTCTGTGTAATGTCGTGGTATTTATAAGCCTTCCTGTGAGACCAGGTTGTCACTTTTCATGGTAACAATCGAGTGCAACACAATGAACGTGTCTAGATATGTGCAGTGTTACTTCACGCCTCCCTAGGGTGACCAAATTTTCAAACCCCCAAACCGGAACGGACGGTCCTGTGGGAGTTATAAGAGGAGCGAAATGCCTGTTGATGCGCAGAAGAAACTGTGTAGAATAATCAATCAAAACGACACGTTTGATGTGCACATAAGCACGGAGGGTTCTGTGGTTCAAAACTACACTAAATGTAACCAGCAGATCTGTTGGTGTCCGTGCGTAATTGAGGCTTGACAGCGCCCAACATCACTCTCTATAGCAGGGGTCTTCAACGTTTTTCAGGCCAAGGACCCCCAAACTGATGGAGAGATGAAGCAGGGACCCCCTACTATATATATTGTATAAAATTGTGTTTTATATTAAACTGGGCCTAGTGCCATGTTTAAATGTACCTTGTTATTGTGCATTCAATACTAAGCTATTCAAATAAGCTATTAAAATAAGTCACTGCATGTTCTACAGCACTGTCTCCACATATTTCAGAATAAAAGCCTTGTGTTAACAAATGAAGGAATTCTGTCCATAGAAAAAAAACACTTGAGGGCTTTTATTTTGAAATGAAAGCAGGAAGTCTTGATTTAAAAACAAGTCTTTACTTTTTTTCATCTCCGTAACATCTACAGATAGATGATGTTAATATACATTCAATAGATCACCTTCACTGTCTGTTGTTGCTGTGAAAGAATTAAATAGAATTAGAATTAAATAATTAAAAAAAATAATAAGAAGAAAATTTCGCGACCCCCCTGCAGTACTTCCGCGGACCCCCTAGGGGTCACGGACCCCCTGTTGAAGACCTCTGCTCTATAGAAACTGCAGCGGTGCGCTGTGCTGGTTCTCTGTATACTATATCTCATGCGAACAAATTAATTAATGAGTGGAACATTATAAACCTCTATGTACGTATAATATTATTATTTCAATTGTGGTGAAAACTGGGACAATTTGAGTGTTTTACAGATATTTGTCGGGACTCGGGACACGTCAGCTTGGTCACCGTACGCCTCCCCCCCTCTGTAACAGCTGGCTTGTCTCTACGCCTTCGAAGTAGTTCTTTTCTAGCATAACCCGGCACTAAACATTTCCCCGCTGCTTCTAGTCTTTATGCTAAGCTAAGCTAAACTAACCGTCTCCTGGCTCTAGCTTCATATTAAGCAGAGAGACACGGTATCAATCTCCTCATCTAACTCTAGACCACCCCGGTTTTCTCAGGGTCTGAGGTGGCTGTGGCTAAGGTGGGTTGATGGTTCCATTCTCCTTCTGTCCACCTGTCAAAGTGCCCTTGAGCAAGACACTATACAGTATGAACGCAGTCTGTGTACCATCTTGGCCTGAAATAGAACCTGTGACAACATCAACACTACGTGTGTCCTGCTGTAAACAAGACCCACTGAAATGACAGGGAGTGGTGGTGTTGTTCTGATGGGCAACCGAGTGCAACCAGCTGCCTAACCCCCCCACCACCACCCCCCCCACGCCTTCACCAACCACACATTCAGACACACACACACGATTGGCAGCGTTCCTCCTCCTGGCTGACCTTGTGGTCCCATCTTTGAATTACACATTGCCCTTCCTACCCTCTCCAACTGCACACCCTGTCATTAGCAGGAGGCCAACAGCAACCGGTGTGTGTGTGTGTGTGTGTGTGTGTGTGTGTGCGTGTGCGTGTGCGTGTTTCAGTGGAGGTTGAAAAGCAGAAAAATCAGCTTCATATTCCAACCAAGAAGAGAAAGAGAGGCAGGTTTCCTAAACAAGCTACTGTTCTTTTCTGAGATGCATTCTTCAGACTGACACAGAGGTAATCTGCCTCATATCATATCATATCATATCATGTCCACTGAAGGTTTGTTTTTGCCCATAAATATACAAAAATATTATAAATATTATATATAAAATAATATCAGTCCACCAGGAGATTTAGCCTCTCTATCAATTTAATTCAGTGCCAATGGGCTTACTGGCATGGAGAACATACGTTTACATTACCAAGCAACTGTGAACTAAAAACAAAAATCTGGTCCTCTCTCTAGGTTCCATGGTGGAGAGGAGGTCGTGTTGCTCTGGCTCTATCTGTTTGGCGTGGAGAGGAGGTCATGTTGCTCTGGCTCTATCTATTTGGCATGGGGTTAGGGTTAGGGTTATCTATTTTTTTTCTATTAGGGTTGCTCTGGCTCTATCTATTTGGCGTGGAGAGGAGGTTGTGTTGCTCTGGCTCTATCTGTTTGGCGTGGAGAGGAGGTCATGTTGCTCTGGCTCTATCTATTTGGCGTGGAGAGGAGGTTGTGTTGTTCTGGCTCTACCTGTTTGGCGTGGAGAGGAGGTCGTGTTGCTCTGGCTCTATCTGTTTGGCGTGGAGAGGAGGCCGTGTTGCTCTGGCTCTATCTATTTGGCATGGAGTGGAGGTTGTGTTGCTCTGGCTCTATCTGTTTGGCGTGGAGAGGAGGTTGTGTTGCTCTGGCTCTATCTATTTGGCGTGGAGAGGAGGTCGTGTTGCTCTGGCTCTATCTGTTTGGCGATATATATATATATCTTCACATTATACGTATTATTTTTTGTCATATGGATTGTCTATGTTGTATTCATAAGTTTTGAGGAGACTTAAAAACTTTCAAACACTCAGGACGAGGATTAAAGGTTCACAATTTTTCAAGTATGCTTGAAAATAATTATCAGGTGCCCATAATGTACTTTGAAACAGGTTTTGCTGGCTGTAATCAATCCTATTGTTCATACAGGCTTTTAAGAGATGCATTCCTGATGGGCTTCCAATGGAAGTGATGAGGGACTAAATCTCCCATCACTTACATGGAGGCACATATTAAGTATTTAGTCATAATATGGTAAACTGTAAAGTTCAGATACGGTCTAACTTAAGATCGGACATAATTTATCCTTGTGTTCTTCTACCGTAACACAGAATAATCCATCAGGACCATGCAGAGAAATTTCAACACTGTGTGAAACCTGAACTGACACTTTCCCGCTAAATAAACGTGGCGAGATGCTTTTCATGCCTCATTATCACAGATAACATCACATTTACTGAGCTTTCTGACGCAAGTTTCCCATGACTGGGCTAATCAGGCTCATGACCAGAATGTTACTGGTCCAGATTCACACCAGCTTCCCTAACCTCCAGGCGACTGCTGTGCTCCCTAAAAACATCCAGTGAGAGATGCTTCCCCCCCCCTGCCCTTGAGCAAATCACCCTCTCCTCAGCTGGTCAGCAATAAAGAGCTGTCAATGAACAAGTGTTAGGGAGGTTTTGCTGTAAAACATTATGCATGGTTAGTCAGTTTTTCGTCCATAAAGATGAAAAGTGTTGGCGGGATATCCAGACTGAATGGATTATCTGATGGGATGATAAATCACCCGCTGATTAATGCAAATGCTGACATTTAGAGTTGAGGGCTAAGTGAACGGAGTAGAGGCCGATCTCTTCGCTGAGGGTTAATGTTGCCATAAAAATGTCATCTGTTATCAGGAGAGAGAATTCATAGTATGAGGTGGTCCCGTGGTCAGAGAGACTGGGCTTTTAACCGGAGACATTTGCCCTGCTGAAGTGCCCATGGGCAAGACATTGAATCCACCCAACAGTAGCCACAACAGCTAAATGGTAAAGCTGAAAAATCATAACAAAATAAAGTGATTTTTTGGATTCAGTCACAGAGGTAAAGTGGATTTGAGTTTAACCTTGGTGGGCTGGGTGTCGGTACTCCATATCTTTAAGGTATCGAGTACCGATACAATTATTCGATACCTTTAAGGTATCAACCGTAATAACCCAGTATGAAGTAGTATCAAAACTTCTCCTGTCAAATGATACCTCCAATCAATCCTTTTTGTACCCAGATGTAGAAAAATTGTATTTGTATGGTGTTGCTCGCAGCCAATCACTGCAAGCGTTCATCAATTTAACATGTGATTGGCCCAACACCGCAGCAGCTACAACCCATACAGCTCTGAACACGGAGATGTCTGAGCTGGTAGCTGGCAGCTAATGGTGCTAACAGCTCTGTTTGCGCTAACAACAGTAACAGTGCTGACGGAACTAACAGTTTTAACCTTGGGTGAGACCGGAAGTTGGACATTAGGTTTACGCAACAACGCTGCCCCGCCACCGTGGATCAGGGGACGGCGTTATCAGCGGTAACTGCAGTGTGAGAGTATCAAACCAAGATGGAAACCAAGATGGCAACGGCTAAAAACCAAGATGGTGACGGCTAAAAGCCAAGATGGTGACAGCCAAAAAGCAAGATGGTGACGGCTAAAAGCCAAGATGGCGATGGCCAAAAACCAAGATGGCGACGGACAAAAAGCAAGATGGCGACGGACAAAACGCAAGATGGCGACGGACAAAAACCAAGATGGCGACGGCCAAAAAGCAAGATGGTGACGACTAAAAACCAAGATGGCGACGGACAAAAACCAAGATTGCGACGGACAAAAACCAAGATGGCGACGGCCAAAAAGCAAGATGGCGACGGACAAGAACCAAGATGGCAACGGCCAAAAACCAAGATAGTGACGGCCAAAAACCAAGATGGCGACGGCCAAAAACCAAGATGGCGACGGCCAAAAAGCAAGATGGCGATGGTAATACACTAGAGGACACAAATACAATACTCCATTGGCAAAATTAAACAAGGTGGCCAAAGCTATTGTTACATACTGTGTGTATGTATATACTGTATATACTGTATATACTGTATATATATATACAATGAAAGTCTGCACTGAGTGTTGTGCTTCTCCATCTAGTAGAGGTTGATATAATGCTGCTGGTACAGGAAAAGTCAGAGGATCACAAACGTCAGTAGGATTAATCTTCTGGGCAACATGAATGTACAAACTTGAATGGCAGTTAGCACCACAGTGGTTACTGTATACTGTAATGCTTCTCTGAAGGAGTGCAGGAGGTCTTTGAAGCACCTTGATTGACAGGTTTCTGAGCCAATCACACACAACGGTGATGCCCGCTTAACCCGCCTTGCACAAAAAAATGAGACATTTCAGGCTTCAGTAACTGACAGATGACAGTGACACCTGACTTTTAAAATGTCCTTTCAGAGAACCGTGATTGACAGCACAGATGTTACTCCGTGTTTTAGTACACTCTATGATCTTTTATGCACTGTTCTGAAGGTGACCTCTGACCTTCCTAAAGGGGAGGGAAGCAGTAAAACAATTCTTGCGCAGGGTTTAACAAATTATTTACTCTCCAGCTCACATACTGAAATAACATGATGGCTGTGGAATGGTTTTTTTGGCCTGCATTTATGGCTGTTTGCTGCCCTAAAATTAAACTTCTGTCCCCACCCCATGAATAATTACTCTACAAGCTATAATGTGCAACTTTCCACCTTCAGGCTGCACTTTATATGTCACTCATCCTGCGCTCTCTGCACTGAGACAGATTCCAGCTTCAGCTAAAGACGCCACAGGCAGTGGACGAACAGATGGGGAGAGCAGCCGATCCTCACCTACTGTAAGCTGATGTATGGATGGAGCTGCAGGACGCGTCTGATCAAAGTTTGGCTTCACTGTCGTGTTCTTTGACTTTCTTCTGTAGCTGAAGTTGATGCAGGGTGGATGCTACATCACAAAAGGCAACTTCCCGACCAAATATAGGCTGTTCAGAAACATACTAGGCCTACTCTATCATACAAAATGTATTATATTTACTGATTATTTTATTGTGAATGAAGTTAAATTTGCCTTGTTGCATAATTCCCTTGTATTTCCCGCTGGGGTCGAAGCCATTTTTTTTTTGCTATTTTTAATCCGTCTGGTCTCCTTTTGTATAAAATGACTCTAGAATCTCAACACTATAATGCACAATCATGACAATTACATAATTTTTTCAGGACAAACTGGGCTAATAGAATATGTAGGCTGCAGTGATGTCACATGAATGTATAAACAATTAAAATTACCATAAAGACAAGAGAAAAAACAAAACGGAAATTGAATCTCACCAAAAACCACACAGAGAACAATAAGGAACAAGGTTTTCGGCTTTTTTAAAAATGTTCTCCCAAGTCTTGGGAATCGGGGGGGGAAAAAATATCATTCTAACCAACACATATCAAAAGATATTTACATTTTATTTTACAGAGAAGTCCTGGCATTTTTCTGTCCGTTTTTCTCCAAAAAGTCAGCTCACTGAAGACTTTCACTGTTGGATTTGTTACTTTTATGAAGTCTTTTATGAAAAAACACAGTTGTTCCAAGCTGGATTACAAACCGTCTGAAAGGAATACGATCGATCCCGACACCTCATTAGAAAACTACAGTGATGACGCAGCAGACGCAAGTTAAAGTTAGTCTCTACTACTCTAAAAAGAGTAACTAAAGTACTTTTCTGTTGTATACGACAGCTTCTACCTCAGGGGGTTAAAACAGGAAGATGATACTGTAGAAACAAAAACAAAACAAAAAGGGAGTGCTGATGTAACACATCAGAGCCTGTTTCCAGATGTTAGGGAGTACTACCACGTGTGAAAAAAAGTAGTATAAAGCCTTTAGTGGGAGCTCTGTGAAGTCTGATAAATCTCCTCAAGTCACTTGTGTCAGTGTCGGCGTCGGGTCTGAAGACTACAAGTTTGAAAATTAAAAAAAAAATGTGAGGGTGTGGAGTTAGAAAGAAGTGAGACCTCTGTAGCCGCTCCTCATCTCTGCTTGAGATGCTACATCAGCCGCTTCTAACATAACACACCCAACTCTCCGACCAAACTGTCGGTGGTCAAGTTGCATTGTGGGTAATGCAGGCGCCAAATTTTGACAAGGAAGAAGAGTGAGTAAATGTTGAGGAATTGATTTTTTCGCCACTTGGGGGCAGCAAAAAAAGCTGTAAACAACAACATTAACAGATTATCACCTTATAAAGTTGATGTGGCTAACTTCATCTGCTGTTTAAGGGTTTATCAGAGCTTTTGTTTTAAAGAGGTTATGACGCTTCGTGTACGTCATTTGCAACATCTTTCAAATTACGTGTTGTTATTTCATGCATTATTATCAGGGCTGTAAAAGGCAAATTGGTTTTAACGCCACTAATTTCTTTAAACATTAACACAATTTCAAAGATTGTATCGGGCTCAGTGTTAAAGCTAGAGTGAAGATACTGTTATCATATGAAACTAGAAAACCTAAAGAATCCATTGGTACCAACCATGTCATAGTAGCTTGTATCGACGGAGGCTAAATAACGCTCCAAACTTACACTAAATTTTGTTGTGGAAACATTTTTGTTGTGGAGGTCAAGGGGTCCCTTGACCTCTGACCTCCAGATATCATCACACTGACACACTGACAGCTGTTGTTGCCTGTTGGGCTGCAGTTTGCCATGTTATGATTTGAGCATATTGTTTTATGCTAAATACAGTACTTGAGAGGGTTTCTGGATAATATCTGTCATTGTTTTGTGTTGTTAATTGATTTCCAATAATAAATATATACATACGTTTGCATAAAGCAGCATATTTGTCCACTCCCATGTTGATAACAGGATTAAATACTTGACAAATCTCCCTTTAAGGTACATTTTGAATTTTTGAATTAGTGCAGCTTTAAAAGCCACTATGTGTAGGATTAAGAATGACATACTGTATGTGCTGTCATCAAAAAACACATACTATATATAGTATAGTAACTTTGAATGTTTTTGGTAAATAGATGTGTGTTGACGGAGGGTGAAGGACAGTTACTTTAGAGTAGAGTCATGACATGTGAGGATCAGAGGACACTTGTCTCTGCGTCCTCCTAGTGTCCGTCTGTGCTGATGGGTAATTAGTGTGTCTGGGGTGTTCACAGCGTTGCACACATACAGCTGTGAACCTCCCCACGGAGTAACGGCTGCCAGCCTCCTCCCGCTATCTCGGTTTGGGTTTGGTGCCAAATGAGATTGATAACCGCCCAAATAAAGACGGATCGACCGGCGTTTCACTCCGCGAGCACTGAGCACCCACTACGGGCTGAGTCATCCGTCCTCTGCAACAGCGCTATCGATCTTCCCCCTGCCTGGAAGTACAGTTAGTGTCAGTGTAAAAAAGATAGAGGACACCGAGGTGGGGGGTGCAGAGGTCACGGTGGTCACATCCAGGCCGGCTACCAGCTGTCTCTGGGTTTTTTTTCTGAGGAATGACTCAACCTTTAAGACAGCGGGATGCTGCCTGTGTGAGTAACAACCCTTTGAAGAGGACATGAGAAGTGCAGGTCGAAGCACATCAACGTCACGGCTCAATAAATCCAACATTCATATATCCCGTCTGACTCCTGAGGAATGTCACTCCAAGGTGAAAGGAATTCCTCTGTTTACCCAGTAAGGACACGTAGATGCTCGGGTCAGTCACTCAGACAAGTAGAACAATCTGATATACAGAGATTCACTCTCATATACAGCTGGGTTTCTAACATGGTTGGCCCCAGGGAAAGTCAAACTACAAACCCAAGCAGTGCTGCTGGCAATTCGCTTCCCATTAAGCACCATACTTTTTTTTGCAAGGTTAAAGCTGCCCTGTAAATATTTACATTCAGTGTATCTTACCTAAATGCATTGTATGTATTTTAATAAATGTGTTCTTCCTCATTCAACCTTCAACTCTCACCTTCTATATAACCAACTATATAACTCCCCTTCTGCAGGAAGGATAACTGAAAACACTGGACACTGAGAACAACAATAATATCAATATCATGTGCAATATCACTGTTCATTGTGTGCAATATTAATGTCCATCATGTGCAAAATTACTTCTTTTCTGTTTTTTTAGCTTACTTTACCTTTTTTATTTCACTTATCTGATCTTATTTACTCATTTTACTAAATGTATCTTACTTAATTGTTATTCTATTAGGCACTGGTGCTAGAAAGATTACTTTTTATTTTTATACACTTGTATTTTATACACTTGACCTTGTTGTAATTTGTTGTAATTTTGAGCAATCTCTGGCACAAGAATTTCCTTCTATCTTATCTTATCTTATCTTCACTATTTTGCACTTTTTATCGAACCATTAGCAGCAGCAATACGACAAAACAACAACATCACAGGCTTCTGCACAAATAACATAATGCATAAAATAAGTCTATATGCAGACGAGTTGTTTCATCTTAACTTCGCCCCCACTACTGAAAACAATACAAGACGACTTAAAGCGGCAGTAGGTAGAATTGGAGCAAATATCATTAAACAAACTCCGACCAAACGGTCAAACTAGGCAGCGCTGATCAAATATGAATTTGTTAATGTAATGCCTATTTCTCACATAAAATGTTTTCAGAAACATATTTTAGTGTACTGTTTAACGGTAAAATGAGAAAGTTTGTGACCCAACAGCCATTTTCCCCAAACTGCATGTGATTATCATAAAGTGGGCATGTCTGTAAACTCGTGGGTACCCATAACACCCATTTTCTTTCACATATCTGGAGGTCAGAGGTCAAGGGACCCCTTTGAAAATGGCCATGCCAGTTTTTCCACGCTAAAATTTAGCCCAACTTTGGAGCGTTATTTAACCTCCTTCCTGACATGGTGGTATAACATGGTTGGTACCGATGGATGCTTTAGGTTTTCCAGTTCAGTATCTTCATTCGAGCTTTAACACTGAGCCCGCTACAAAAATTTGAAAGACAGTAAGGGGATCGCCCGTGATCCTGCGGGTCTGGTCCCTGGTTTTCAAACTGTGACACACTGTTCGAACATGTCTGAGTACACTTTGGACCCACGCGGACCTCTGGAGAAATCTGTTTCCAATTATGTATGAAACATCAATTGTTTTCCTGAGCGCCCAGGGGGCTGCTGGGGGATTCACGAGCTGGCTGTGAGCTACCGCCAGACCGCTCAGAGCCTCCGTCTGTCTCCGGGCTCCATATTAACATACTGCTAATAGCCCCGAGGGTGGCTGGATGAGTGACGGGGGGGGGGGGGTTTAGGTTTCACAGGCCCTCCGGTGCTGTCTGGGTCACTGCTGCTGCTGAGTCGGCAGACCGAGCAAAGCCCCCCAAAAACTTCACAGCTCGGTTTATCAAGCTACCGCCGCGCCCCATCGACCTTGTTAAAAATGAAGCGTCTAGACACCAACAGAGGTGCGTTGTTAAACACGGCAGCTGAAATATATTAATCATAAACTCCCCCTTTAATAATAAAGCAGGACGGCCCGACGCTCGCCTGTTCTGAGCTCTTATAATAAGGTATTTTTAGATGTCCTGCTGTTGTTAAGTCGATACAAACCTCCCGAACCATCTTTCATCTGAAGAACACGTCGGATTCTCTCAGCCGGCACGACGATCCATAAGCATGAATAATCTATATCTACCGCCTTTGATCACATGAGAGGTAAGAAAATCCATCGGACGACGTTGAAAAGTTGTGAAGAGCGCTGGAATGCTCTCAGCGTGTTTAAGGAGATATGGGAAATCCATCGGTTATACAACCCAGGACTTTGAATTTAGACCACGATCTGTAAGTACCCCCCCTTTTCCTTTTGATCCTGTAACTGCCTCTTCCTGTTTCCAAGGAAGACACACCTTGTGACACCCAACTTTGAAGTTTCCTATTTCCATGCTGACTTTTTAGCTCGGCGGTTTCCACGAGAAGCCGCAGCGCCGTGGAGACGTCTGGGCTGCTGCAGTGGATCGATTCTGAGGCAACTTCTGAGGAAACTTTGATGCTCGGCGGAGTTGCAGCAACAACGCGGAGATGCTTCACCGCCAAATTAGCGAGCCGATCATTCCTTCATCTAAAATGGCAGCTGTCATGATCCATCAAGAAGGCAGAACGGAAAAAGACACAGAGGTCTGTAGACGGGATTTCAAGAATGCTGTGCACCCCCCACATCTGGGGAAAAAGGTTAGAAAAAGTACTTTTGCGAGAGCTCAATGAAATTGAAAAATGAAAACAATGTCCCTCCGGCTCAACCACAACAATGGAGCGCACACACCCGAGGGAGACGTTCACAGAATTTTATTTTGAGACTGGCCTCAAATACCGTATAAAAGACATTAAAGGGATAGTATGAGTGTTTTGAAGTGGGGGTACTTATCCATAGTAGATGTATATCTTACAGTAGATGATGGTCGGCGTGCCTCCAGTTTGGAGAAACAGACAGGAGCACCGACACCGGAGCAAAGCGATACAGTGCTGTGGACGGGGACGGCAGAAAAACGGACTTTAGACACTCACCTAAGAAAGACTCACCTACAAATATCGATATCCGTGGTTAGAATATTTCCTTTATCTTGCTGTCAGACGGCCTTTTCCTTCTCCTTTCTGACGGGGAACTGAAGAGAAAGTGAAACTTATCAATGCTCTCTCTAAAAGCCAGCAGGCTCAGATGACCAAAAACAGTATAGATACGTTTAACATCAGAAAATATTCTAAATATATCGTACACTTAAACAGATCTATACAGATATGTTTTTCTTAATTTCGTTTAATCATTATTTAATAAGTAGGGGACAATGTACAGCGAGCCGGTCATTGTTGTAAAAGAATCCTCGACAGGGCGACGCTGCACATTATCTCTCTTATTACACGGCTACTTACTGAAGAATTCAATATTTTGACACAAAAACGGTCCGCCAGAGTCCGACATCTGAGCTGCGCCCATAGCAACGGTCTGTTATACATAGCAACGGTCTGTTATACATAGCAACGGTCTGTAATACATAGCAACGGTCTGTTATACATAGCAACGGTCTGTAATACATAGCAACGGTCTGTTATACATAGCAACGGTCTGTTATACATAGCAACGGTCTTTAATACAGAAATTACAGACCGCAGAACGCCTTGATTGACCAATCAGAATCGAGTATTCAACACAGTCGTGTAATAAAATGTATTAAATATGGTCTCTTGTAAAAAGCGTGCTTTTTAAAAATAACACATTTGTTTTTTTTTCTTAAAAAACAATTTCCACAAAGAATGAAGAGAACTCCGTATCCTCAATGGAAGCTACAACCCGGTTGGGATACAATCACTGGTCCACTCCCAGTACAGCATCAAACAGAACCACTGAAGCCATTTCATCAATGCCAAACGATCTCAGTTATTTTGTGAAAGCATATAAAACGTAGGTTATGTTCTTCCCTACGATGGCTGTACTTCACCACCAGCCTTTACAGGGAAACATTAGCTTCTTTATGTGCTGGAGTTGGGCGTACGTGTGACATCTGTGCAGAAATGCATGTTTTCCTAAACATTGAGTTCAAGGGAAGAGGTTCGAGCATCGCCCGGTCGTGTTGTCATGGAGACTGTCGGAGAACGTAGATAAAATCTAAAGCTTACTTCAGGCAAACGGAGGGAAAACTCCTCCTTTTCCTCCCTGGCTCAATATTTCAGCTTTCATCTGCTGCATTCAGAGCTCGTGCGACGGCCGTCTCTCCTCTCAGTGCAGTAATGACTACCGTCCATGATGAGATGAGAGGACGGCCACTTGTCAGCTAAACCCTTCAACTAAAATAACCACAAATGAGAAGCTTTTCAATTTAAAGACATTTATTTAGACATGTTTGGCTCATATGAGCCACAAAAGCAAATTAAGGGTTTCATACCGAAAGGAAATGAACCAAATGTATGTGACCCTCTAGGTTCGGACGCTCTCTAGAAGTAGTTTCATGCCAGTAATTACATTTTGGAATGAAACTCCTCAAAACTACAATAGTCGTCGTCGTCGTCGTCGAACCGAGAGTACAAAAGGAAATCAGCATTAGAATGCTGTAGAAAGAAAACTGCATTAATGGCATGACAGAGAGAAATACCTTGTTAACCAGTGAATCTCAAGAGGCACATATTGGAGTTGATTAGAGCCAACGTTCACGTGCACACAATATGCTGCTGAGTTATCAGATTAAGGAGGTGGTTTTGATTTCTCCTGGAGTCACAAGGACTCGTTTAATAATCAGGCTGCTTCATCTGGATCAATTTTCTGACCTTTTAAAACACATAATCTGAAATGAGATTTAATCAGGTTATGTTTACACTGATTATGATGAGTAAATGAGTAGAAAATCAGACATGAAAACTGCTGATTAGTTGTGTGCATGCATGTCGATACTATGCATACATGCGCTCTAAACAGCGTGTGATTAGCGTGCAAACATACACCGAGGAATGTTTGGTTTATTTCCTGCTGGACCTGCGCGGTGCTCCCGCTCTGTGTGCACAGCCGAGGATAACAAATAAACAGAGGAAATGAATGAGAGGGAACACAGGAGGTTGACATAATATACAGAAGATTTCACGGTTTGCTTTTACATGAATGTCAGAGAACATTTACATAATAATAATAACAGAAGGCTGGAAATATGAATGGCTGCACATGACGTAAACATAAACGTAAAAGTAATAATTGACCATTCACTAAGTGCTGCTCCCCTTAGCTCCTGTTGCTTTCTTTCTTTAGCTTTCTGTTCTCGCTCAGCCATTTATATGGTAATACAGAAATTCATAGTATTCTTTGAAATAAAGCGAGGAATCTCAGTCAGTCTGTCTGTGTGTCCTTCATGTATCTCAAGAACTGTTCATCTGATCCACTTCACACTTGGCGGGTGTATTGCCGGGGACCCGAGGACGTGCAGTGTCCAATGTGGTGCAATTTGGACACGTTCAATATTAATAAACTTTGAATAAACAAGCGATAGTGCTCAGAGTCAAGCATATCGTACACAGCGGGTCTTTACCAGTGAGCTACCTCCGGGTCGGAGAACTGAAGCCAATGAGGAAGTGCCTTAAACTTGCGTTCTTTCTAATAGCCAGCAGGGGGCGACTCCTCTGGTTGGTTAAACATGAGTTTATGGTCTCAATCACTAGTTTCAAGTCTTCTTCAATGCAGCATGATGTTCATTTAGTAAATTTTGGTCCCATTTAGAGTCCGGTCTGGGAATTGTCCGTGTTTTTGTCTTAGAAATTTAACCCTTTCACAGAGTGTTTTCAGTTCATGAAAGTAACCTAAAGTAATTAAATATAACCTTTTTGGTTGCCTAAAAATTTCTTATTCACTTAGCTCCACACTCTCGTGTCACTTCTGGTTGCAAAAAAAAAGATGGCGATGGCCAAAAACCAAGATGGCGATGGCAAAAAAAAAACAAGATGGCGATGGCCAAAAACCAAGATGGCGATGGCCAAAAACCAAGATGGTGACGGCCAAAAACCAAGATGGCGACGGCTAAAAACCAAGATAGCTAAGGCCAAAAACCAAGATGGCGATGGCCAAAAACCAAGATAGCTAAGGCCAAAAACCAAGATGGCAAAGGCCAAAAACCAAGATGGCGATGGCCAAAAACCAAGATGGCGATGGCCAAAAACCAAGATGGTGACAGCCAAAAACGAAGATGGCGACGGCTAAAAACCAAGATAGCTAAGGCCAAAAACCAAGATGGCGATGGCCAAAAACCAAGATAGCTAAGGCCAAAAACCAAGATGGCAAAGGCCAAAAACCAAGATGGCGATGGCCAAAAACCAAGATGGCGAAGGCAAAAAAACAAGATGGCGATGGGAAAAAACCATGATGGCGAAGGCCAAAAACCAAGATGGCGAAGGCAAAAAACCAAGATAGCGATGGCAAAAAACCATGATGGCGATGGCCAGAAAGCCAAACACGAGGCTTAAAAACAGCAGTCCACAAGCCAATGGGTGACGTCAGGGTGACTATGTCCACTTCTACAGTCTATGGTCTTTACAGGCCGCGGTTCATTGACTGCATTTCACTTTTGCTTCTGGATGCTGGATATACTAACGTCACAATCAAACTCTTCTTCCCTGGAGTCAACAAGCGATGAGCGGTTCTCAACTACGCTGCAAGCAGCACCATTGGTGGGCCAAGCTATCGGCCACGCCCCGAACAGCCATACTAATCAAATGTACTAAGTTAATTAAACACTGACTGTAAGTCCTGGAAGTAATGCTTGGTTATTACTGTAGGTGGTGAGCTAGTTAGCCGGGCATGCTAACCATTGCAGCTTATGTTAGAGCAGATAAAAACACGGTTTAATCCATTCCTAACCTTCCTTAACCACTCCTGTGGTTTTGGAATATTAATAAAAGACCTTCATCCAAACTTTTTATATAGCAGTAAGCTACACCCCCGTGCAAACCACTCCAACATGTGGAGACATCCAAAGCTTGCTGTACAGAACTGCCGTGCCCAGTTACGGTTGCTAAGCTATGATTGGACAATTGCTGTTTGGGGGAGGGGTTTGGCGAAAGGTCAATTCTCAACAACTGGTAATCCGGTACCATACAGCTGTCAGGCCATGAAGATACTTTTGAACTATATTAACTGCAATTTCATCCAGCTTTCTATGTAAGCATCATTCACTGCAGTGAATCGGACTTCAGATTTCAGAATAAAGAGCTACAGAATTGGTCCATTAGACTGGACTTGGTTTACTTGTTGGTCTCCAGCGCAAAAAAAAGGTTGGGAACCCCTGATTCAACATCCTGTCAGGAGACAGGTTAGAAAACAGCTGCAGAAATGTCTCTGAACAGCACCCGTGCGCGTTCACTTACATACAACCGGGATCAATGTTTCAGCCTTATCCTCGCAGAGAACAGTGTGGGATAACTCAAAATACTGAAATTAGAAAATTATAATTGTACTGTATGGATAGAACGCATGCTGAGCTTGGACACTGGGAAAACAGAAAAACACGTAGACACAGGAAGAAATGTCGACCTTCTACCACCGATACAAATTCATATAATTCCCTTCTAACCCTGGTGCTGGTAGAGCTGCTAACATGGCAGTCGATCTCAGATAAACCTCCACCCCATCCGTCTCTGTGTCCCTCCACTGACTTGATGTTGCAAAGCGGTAACACACAAGGCAGGTAATAAGTTTGTGACACGGTGGGTGGTAAATCCCCAAAATATACACCAGCAAAAGAGATTTTTTTTTTTTTTTAAATAGAAGACCTCCGACTGATGCTTGGCTGGCAGAGTAAACCACCTTGCCAACAGCAGCGAGGTTTCCTCAGCGCTGTGGGTGGCGGCTGGTGCTTTCCTGCTCCTCTTAACAAGACCAGCAATAAAATATGCAAGTGCTTTGGTGCAAACTATGCAGATCAAAATCTGTACCGTCTTAATTTATGGAATATAATGTCTTTTGTGTGTAGAAAAAAAAAAGCCGGGAGCAGAAAATAGTTTCCAAACCATCATGTGGGTTTAAGTGTAGAGAAGCAGAGGAATGTGCTGGCCAGCGACAGAGAGCACCCACGTTCCCACAAGGCTTAAGGGAGTCGGATGGCAGAGGCAGGTTTCCCGTCACCGCCGATGCCTCATTGTCAAAGCGCGCCTCAGTCGCCCACATCGCTGTCCTGATCCCCTATGACCCACAGGAAGTGGAAGCTGAGGGCCAGCAGGGCCGTGCCCAACAGGTCGCCCAGAGCCGTCAGGTAAGGGATTGAAAAACTGTCCGGATCTTTGCCGCTCCGCCACATGGAGTGCACCATCCAGTCTGATATACACAACAACAGCAACACCTGGAGGAGGAAGAAAAGAGGATTTGACTGGCTTGCTCGTATGAATATACTGCGGGAAGCCTACATGGTCTCTCGGAAAGACAACATGGCGACATGGAGAAGGAATTTCATTATCCATTTATTGATTATTTAAAGGTGCTAAATGCCAGATTGGGAGCATTTCTGTTGCCTCTGCACGGCTCTCAACATGGCGAGGGCTGAGCCGGGAGGCTTGTAGCTAACGGTGCTAACAGCGCTAACAGTTTTAACCTGGGGGGGGACCTAAGGGTGGGCGCTACGCTTCCGCGACAGCGCCGTCGGTCGGGACGGCGTTATCAGCTGTAACCGCCGTAAGAGAGCAGTGCAGAGTAGCGACACACACCGAGGGAGAGTGACTTCATTCTCTGCTCAGGTAGACGTTACTCCTCGATATCTTTACATAGCAAATAGTTGTTCAACGCTCTCAGTATTGTACCGAATTCATAAATATAAAATATTGAAAAAATAGTTTTGGGAAATACACTTCTTCGCTTTCTTGCCGACGTTAGCATGTAGCTTAAAGCACCACGGTGTGCACATCCACAGATAATAATAATGGTGGTTGTTGTTGTCAGGTTACCCATTTTACTAATATGTAGTTAGTGGTGCTTTTTCATGGCAATACCAAAGAATAATATGGCAAAAGAAAAGAGGATGATAAGAAGAGGCAGTCTGAGTGTTATCCTTTAGCAAAGAACAGAAAGAATAGCAAGACGGAGACAAGAAAAAGCTTCTGTTATCAAGGATGGGAGGAATAAGTGCTCCAAAACGCTGTGCAGAACGTCACGAACACTTAAACTGTAGTGGGAACAGAGAAGAGAAGGAGTAATGGACAGAGCAGCAGACCGAGAGACGAGTTAAGAGAGTTATTCATAATTCAAGTTTCCACGCATGGAGGGAACGACGCCGAGAGTAAAAGAGAAGTCTATTAAAAGATAAGGACGAGTCTATAATTTAAGGGGAAATGAGCTGTCCGGAGTTGGTGGTACAAACATTATGAAAACAAAAAAGGATGGCAGTCATTGAAAAATATTGACATGCAAAGAATACAAGTAACGATGATGGCATCAATAAGTAGCACGGGTAATTGATTATGATAAAATATCATTCCATTAGAAAAACACACTAATGTATGAGCTCTGATAACCTGCTGACGGCCCCACTTGTCTTTGTGCGGGGAGTTTTTGTGATTGAATGTGTAATCCTGTTGAACACGGCCTTCTGCTTTCCTATGCAATATTGTTCAGTCATGACACGATGAAAGCGTCTCGAACAACAAGCTTTCCAACCTGACTATCCGCGAACTTAGAGTGTCACGACTTCCTCTTTTATTCACGATGACAAGGCGGCACAGTTGGACATCCTCTCAGTTGCTGCTTTTGTAGCATCACTTGCCTCAAACTGTCAACTACAATCCGTCACTAACACTTACACGGCTTCCCATCGAGAATATTGGTTCAGTTTTTTGTCCTCAAACAAAGAAAGTGGAGGGAGCAGAGAGAAACGTTTGCAAAGTTTTCGAGGATGCATCCAATTTACACATTTTGGCAAAACAAATGAAAAATAAAAGAGACAGATGTAATAGAGTGCCGATCCATCAAGCAGTCTCTTTCTCCGTCTGTGTTCGGTTCCTTAATCGCGTCTGAGTGGCTACAAGATAAAAGCTGTTTGATCTCCTGAGACGGCCATGTTCGCCCGCATCTGCCTTTGTGTCAATTTCTCCAATTACAAACCACTTACACAGGTGGCAGAAATATACGGCTGAAAATGAGAGTCTGACTGTTGTTGCCGAGTAGGTTGAATGCAATAATTCCTCTGCTTCTCTAACAAACAGTGTTGGACAGAGGCCCGGGCAAAATCACTACAAACTCATTTTTGTGCTCCAACGTGTGCAATAATGCAGCGTTTTGGAAATGTTCTTTCATGTAACAATAAGCTTTTATGTGTCTATACAAACCTGTTGGTCAGGCAACGGGCAGAAATAGGTTTTTATTATCATCCTTAACCTCTCTTTGCTTTTTTCTGTGAAGTCGTTTGTACGAGTCAGATTCTCAAAAACTTGTCATAAATCACTTATTTCAACTTGATGAGTGCTGCCTGAAATTTGATCATTAGTATAATTGATGTACTTGTTTCATTCTATTTGTGGGTAAGCTTCACTCACAAAAATGTGACCCACGAGGGGCTGGATGTCATTTTAAAGACATTTGGAGGGAATGGGCTGAGAATTTTCAAGAGTCACGTTTAGACATTGCTAGGGTCTCTGATGGTACTTCCTGTAGAGTGATTGGACATTACTTGTTAGCGGGCGTTCAGACCAAAAGAAATTGCACAAAAACGCTTTAAGAAAACACTGCATAGTGCAGGTGTGTTGCTTCAGGTGCTTGCAAAGACTTGCAACTTGGTCTTGAAGAACAAGACATTTGACTTGCTCTAAAAGACTTAAAGTGTCAGTAGGCAGTATATTTTTGGCATCATTGGGCAAACATCCCATAATAACCTTTCAGCATATTGTAATTCAAGTGTTCTGAGAGAAAACTAGACTTCTGCTCCTCATCATGTCTCTGTTTTCAGGCTTTAGAAAAATCTAGCCTGTGACGGAAGACTTTGGCCAATCACAGGTCATTTCAGAGAGAGAGAGCGTTCCTATTGGCTGAGCTCCGGCTGGTGGGCGGTGCTAAGTTTTCCCCAAGACGTCTCAACATGGCTGCCGGGTCACAAACTTTCTCATTTTACAGCTAAACAGTAACTACAAGATGATTCTGAGAACATCTGAGGAGAGAAATAGTCATTACAGTAACAGAATATTGATTCATATTTGATCAGCGCTGCCTAGTTCAGCTGCTCAGAGACGGCAGATAGACAGCAAACCTCAGATCAGCTCTTACTGCTTGTTTTTCTTCGGTCTGTGAAATCTTGCAGATGCCGTCAGGAGCACCGGAGGACACAGAGGAACATGATTTTTTCCCAGGTTACCCGTCTCATGCACTACTGTCAGGATATAGCGACCGTTCTATAAAAATTAAATATTTTTAATCATATTTGCTCCAATCTTGCCTACTTCAGCTTTAAGACTGGACTTGGACTTGGCCTCCAAGGACGTGACATTTGACTTTAGCCCAAATCTTAAGTCAAATGTTATGGCAAAAAATGTGTTTTGTGAGGTCACAGTGACCTTGACCTTTGACCACTAAAATGTATTTAGTCCGTCTAAAGAATTGGGCGGACGTAAGATCACGGTGACCTTGACCTTTGAGTCCAAGTGGACGTTCGTGCTAAATTTAAAAAATTCCCTCCAGGCGTTCCTGAGATATCACGTTCATGAGAAAGGGACGGACGGGACGGAAAACATAATGCCTCTGGCCACGGCTTTCACCGGCGCGGAGGCATAAAAAAGATGTTCAAAGAAAGATGTGATTCTGCCTTATGCTTAATGCTGAATTATTAAATTATCAAACATACAGTATTTATGTGCAGCAGTGTCATATAGGTAAACATAATATCAGATGGGCCTCTGTATCTGCAGACACTCAATGTTAAAAGGACTTGGATCGGACTCGGGACCAAATAACAATTGTCATTCCTGTAAATCCTGTAACAAACTGCATTATTATTATTATTAAACGTTTAATTAAACACAAGGGGCTGCACCGGAGAGTTGCTTCAAGTACCGGTGAGATGATGAAATGAGATTTAGAAAGGCTGCTTCAATGCATCCGTGAGTTAGAAGGCTTATCACACACCAAAAAACTGCACAGCGCTTTATAATACTGTCAGACAACTCTTTGAAGTTATTTCAGCCACGTTCATTTCTGTCTCAGTGATTGATGGTAAACAGCAGAGTATGCGGCTCACTTCAAAAAGCACCAAGCAGGAACGTCCGTGTGAATTTCTCAGCACGGCTTCAGCTGATACAATTACTGACTTAACTGACGTTAAAGTCATATATATGATGTGTACATTGACTCAAATAAAATCCCTATTTTAAGCTGCTCCATCTGACTTAAAGCTCCCTCTTCTGTTTGCTCTGACTTAAGTTTGCAAGTATACATAACCCCCCATCCTGTGCTCAAAGAAACCTGCAAATCCTGCCTGAAAGAACACAATCACTTAATGTCACTCTATTAGCTACTTTAGAACGCTGCAGGTATTCATCGTCTGAGCACACATAATTGGATTTCGCTGCACTCTTCAAAAAGAAGTGCTCACTGAAATGCTTGATTTGCAGACCCTTACAAGCCGTTTCACCTTATTGATCCGACACTCTATAAGAACTAATTCTAGTGCATGACTTGAACACAATTATACTCACGAAGGAAAATACTCAGGTATTTTATTATGTCTTTTTCTTTGTATTCTCCTTTAAGTGCCGGAATCGATATATTTGCTTCATTTGAGTCTATGTGGAGGTAGAAGGAAGTTACCGCTCTTATTGTGGTAGTCTGAGTAACATGACGTTATATCCGTTCCGTATCTGTCAACCAAAACAAACCGCAGCGAGTCGAGGATCTGTGTGGATACGACCTGCACCCTCACCTGTTAAATCCAGCGTGGTAAACACTACACATCCAGTAAAGGATGGAAACACTTTGGGTTTCACACATTGCAGGAAAAGCAGAGCTAGACATCACGGCTAAAGCTGCATGCTAACTCTGTCACGGACAGGAAACGTTATCGCATCGCGGTAACTTGGCGGTCGAGCCGGCCGTCACTCTCATCTCCGTGATCAAATGGGCCGACGCTACAACTGTAGAGCACCCATATACTGACATTTATGTTAACTGCATTCAAACGGCCCCGATGGAGCTGACCATGGATGGATAAAGAGAACGGAGCTGACGGGAGAGCTAGAGACGGACTTGGAGAAGTTAGAGGAAGTAGACACGTGGGACTACGTCCGCTTTTCAAAATAAGGTGTTAACAAAGGGAACTGTATATAGAAAATACATCTATGGAAATAAGATTGATTGGATTATATTCACCAGAAGTATATATCATTACATGTCCCTTATAAATAGAAAATACCACTAATCTGTGAGGGAAATGACTTTATTCTTTGATTTTTGGGTTGCTGGAAAAAAAATTTAATAAATAATTCCTGACAATGATCCTGATATATTTGACTTCAGGACATCTCTGACTACATACATGCTGAAAATCAAACATTTTTACTGGATAAATTTAGAGATTTTCCAAAGTAAAAGTCCCTAGAAGTGTCAATAAATTGCAATATCGAATCGCAATACATATCGAATCGGCACCCGAGTATCGTGATAGTATTGAATCAGGAGATAGGTGAATCGTCCCAGCACTATGTTTCATACATCAACATCACACTGTTCCTTCCTCTCCAGCTCTCACAGAGAGAACAGTTTGAGGCAGTGAGCTCTGAATTCTTGCACCGGCCCTTTAGTTAGTCATCGACGGCTCCCTTCTGCTGTTCTTCTCAAGCAACCAATCTACAGTATATGTCTTATTGAGATTTATAAGTGTTTCATCTCCTGCACTATCTGCTGTCACTCCTGAATCACCTAAATCTAAACATTTGTCTTGGCAAGCTATATTTTGCTCACTTCACACTTTCTTTGCGGAAGTAAAGACATGAATTTGTTACATCTCAGTGGAGAGAATAAAAGCATATTCGATCAATCTCACACTTCAGCTCAAGTGGTCGATTCTGCTAGATGTGCATCTGGTCTACAAGCTTCTATAGAAAGTGAAACAACCCACAGTCTGTCTTCTCATGGCTGGAGCTGTCCAAAAGGAGGACCTCATACACACTGAGGGCCTTGAGCTTCAACTCACGTATGATGTCACGGGGCATTTTTTATCTAACCTCTTGAAAACGTGTGTATATATTCGTTAAAAACACCTAAAATAACGACCCAAAATGAATCAGGACCAGCTCCTCAACCATAAGGCTTATATGCATATATGTGGTCTCCTTTGAAAGGTAAGAAGCTCAGGAATATGAATAAATTGTAAGTAAACTAAACTATATTATCATGGATCATCTTTGCCCCAAGCGAGGGAGTTCAAGTATCTCGTGGGTCTTGTTCATCAGTGAGGGTAAAATGGAGCGGGAGATGGACAGGCGGTTCGGTGTTAGAGAGAGGGTGAGGAGCTCAGACGTGCGGAGGGAAGATGCCTCCTGGACGCCTCGGTTTTCCGAGCACGTCCAGCTGGTAAGCGAGAGATTATATATCTCGTTTGGTTTGGGAACGCCTCGGGGGTCCACCAGGAAGAGCTGGAAAACGTTGCTTGGGGAGAGGGATGTATAGAATTCCCTGCTAAGCCTGCTGCCCCCACGACCCGGCCCCGGATAAGTGGAAGAAAATGGATGGATGGATGGAGATTCCAATGGAGACGTAATAAAGGAACAAATAAGATCTTCATCCTCGCCTAGTATAAAATGGCTGGTCAGGCTGGTTCTAGCTGACAGGAAGGAAACAGGAAGTCAAATAACCCCGCCGTTACAAGCGCTATGCAGAAGAGCATCTCGCAGGAAACCGAGGCTACAGCGAGCGCAGGCTCACCAGCACTGCCTTGTATCTTGAGAACTGAATCAGCAGGTCCTGCAGTTGCACTTTTTCTAAATTATTTTCTAATAAAAGCTGTATGTATTTGCCATTAATCGTTGTGTTTAACTTGTTTATATCCATAATCAATTTATCCCTGATTCCCTTTACAAGAAAAACTTTGAGGAATCCTGACCTGCACTGTCCAGTATCAGCTATTTATTTCACAGTCACACTGATTGAATTACTTCATATTACACAATTAAGTAGTAAATACTAATTATCATTTCATTGTTTGACAATTATTTTACTGTTAACAATCAATTTACCATATATAAATGATGGTTATTATAAAGTGTTACCTGTAGAGAAAGAGAAGTTTCTGTCAAGTATATTCAGATCTTTATATCCATAATATAGCGTCTAGCCTCAGAGAGTCTTATTATACTGTGCTTTTATGTGCCTCATCGTTGAGCGTAGCCGAGCGGTTTGAAGACCAAAAGCTCATCTGACAGATGAGAGATCAAGCAACAGCTTAGATGTGCAGGATTCCTGATCTGTCAAGATAACACTGATAGCATCTGATACGCAGCCGGGGCTGAAATAATGAGCTTCGGGCTTCAGAGCAAGAGATGTTCAGCCTTTTGTCTAAGTGCCTTTAACACAGCTATTACTGGTTTGTGTCTGACCATGTGCTGAGTCTGACCCCGTGACTTCTGGCCTAAATGAACCTTATAGATGCATATTAATCAGTGGTAAACTTTGCGTAACCTTTTCAAAGTTTCTTGACTTCCAAACTGTCAAACTGTTATTCTCCTGACTTTTTCCTTGACACCTCTGTGGCTTATTGCACTATGTTGCCTTAGTTTATTTTGCATTGCCTCATTCTTTGTCTGAATATACTGTGGGCTAACACAGCATTGTTAAACCATGTTGTCTTGTGTATTGTTTCAGCTACGTTTTCATGTTTCTACTCTTTTTTTATTAACTATGGATTTGTGCAAACCCACTGCATGCCAAAACACGCAGAACTCCAGTCAATTTAAGAGCATTCTTCTCCCGGCTGCACCGCGAGGCTCGCAGAGATATCACAATGACTCGAGCTATTCTGCACAAAATGTTTCAATTTCTCTCCCCCTAATTTTCTGCGGCTTTCACTTTAAACGGAACATTATCAAACCGCAGCATGTGCAATTTCCGCTTATCGGCGCTATTAAAGAAACAGACGGTTACAGTGCTTTTTGTGACATTATCAAATTCCACCATGCTACAGACATCTTCGCCAAATTGTGTCTGACCCCATGTTGGGCACGGAGAGAAAATCTGAAACTACATTTGTGAGGTCTGCATATATTGAATATCAAATGGATGGGAGTCCATGCTAAGAGCTTCAGGCGATGGGGTATTTGAAATGCAGGTCATGTGTGAATTAAACATTTATTCCTATTGCTTAAGGTTACAGCGGGATATTAGATGAAATACATCTGCATGGGTAAAGTGATTCCAGTTTGCAGATATGCAGTAATACACCACACCGGGGTCCGTTGAGAGCATCGACTGAGTCCACTGACGGCCATAACTAATGCTGCTGTCTACCTCATTCAAGTGGCTGAGCGGAGCCGCTCGGATTTCTCTCCACCAAACAATCTATTCCAAACATGGAAATCATTAAAATGAATGTTCCTCGCGAGGTCAGGGGATTATAAATTACCGTGGAGCTGGTGTGTTCGTTTGACTCTACTGTCGGAGGAGAAGATGAGAGTGGCAGAATGTTTATTACCATCATTAGTGCCCGGGTTGGAGTCGAGGTGGAGAGGCTCACTGAAGGCGCTGCCACTGTACAATTATACCGTGCACATAATCCTCAAACACACACATTTGTTTTCAGAGAGATAAAGACGTCAGTAGGAGCCTTGCACTCGAGGGAAATATTCATATACTGTATATATATTCGATTTAAACATGCTATTGTTGGATTATGGTTGGACTTCTTCTTTAAAAAGAGAACTGAACTCCCTTTTTATTTAGAAAGTGTTTCAAAAATTACTAGTCTACGATATAAAAAACTGCATCTTTTCAACAGCAGTATCCGTGTGACCCTCCTCAGTACAGAATCATTACAAAAACACAACAGAAATCCTTCTGCAGTGCATCACAAGTGAGCTGTAATCTACAAAAATATGGTTTTATTGTCGTTTGCTGTCACGCTTCTTTCTCTCCTCTGATTGCTTTTTGTCACTGAGTTTGGAGTGTTCGCAACGGTTTAGTATGACCGGGTTGGTACTGATGGATTCATCAGGTTTTCTACTTTCATATGATACCAGTATCTTCACTCTAGCTTTTTAATGCAAACTTTGACAGCCTTAATATATATAGATATATATATATATATATATATATATATATATATATATATACATATAGTATATGTAGGCAGTATGATCCGTAGTGGAGCTGTATATGTGAATATAGAAATACGTGTCATCCTTATGCATTACGTGTTTCTCCCAACATGTAGACCCTGAAAACAAATTTCCATTCTGGGACAATTACGACTATATGTCTGAAAAGTTATTTATGTTTAAAAAAAAACAAAAAAACACTGCAACACATCGATTCTGTTATGTTTTTATATATCATTTGTTTTCCTAGATTAATACAGAGCATTTTATCCATGTTGCAGTTATTAAAAGTGAGCCTCAGATTAAATGTGTCATTAGGAAAACCTCTAGTTAGTATTAAACTTTCATATTATGTGAAGCATCCGGCCTAATAATTAGTGTCTGCTGTTCTGTCTGTATTAATACAGTGATGACAAAGAAGATGCAATTCTATGAATAATTTCTGCAGCACGCTTCAACAAACAATCATTCCATCACTCACAGCAGAATTCAAGCAATTTCCCAGACACAGAAGTTCCTGAATGATTCTGACATGCAGAGTCTTGTCTGCCTCTGTCCAACTTTTAAAAACAAAAAGCGAAGTGGTGTTTTAAGGTTCTTAACTCCAATCAATGAATTGATCAGTATGCTCTTTAGAGGTTGTAAATATCAAGATGTGAAACAACTCCATGGGCCCGTCTCTGCCATTTGATAATCTATCTGGGACTAAAGCTCCCTTAAAGCAGCTCTTCTGGCTGCCGACTTAATTGATCTGGAAAGTTTCCCCGCCTCAGTGGCCAGGATTACATCCTAATGTTCCATGTCTGCATCAAAGATTTAACGAGGGGGCCTTAAAAAGCCTTTCCAGCAAAGCAAGCGTCCGACGCACACACAAAAACACACCTAAATTCTTATAATTCCAGACATCAACACAGATCATGGTGCACCTGAGGAAGTAAAAGAAGTCATTCATAACCCATAAGTGGTTCCTTCATAATTATCTTAACTGCTGCCAAAACAAAAACTCCACAGAAGTCAGATTCCTTCAGGCAACGCCTGGAAGCACGACGCTCGAGGAATTCACGGGATACACACACCTGCTTCTCCTCCTTCACTTCTGTTGAGTGTTGAGGAGGAAAAATAACGTCCACACATTCATCTTTCATACACGAGAAAATGATGTTTGCTTCTGAATAATAACGCAAATCAACAGTGCGGGTGAGATCGTGCAGATACAAAAATGAACTTGCTGAAGGTCATAATGCAAACTTGTGTTGCACAGTCACGGATTACGGTGAGCGACGCAGGGTAAACATATACACAAAGCAACATAAATATATTCATCTCTTATGTTCAAACTTTGGAGATGGGACCTTGCGATAGTTCAGACAGGCATGCAAATCATTTTATAATCACGTATACGTTACGTATGTCCACTAGGGTTGGACAAATATATCGGCGATTGGATGAGAACATCGCTGATTGTTTTTTGGGCCGATTTTTGTCATTTTATTTTGCTAATTTAATGGTCTGCCTCCGAAGTATGGAGGACGGAACCTGTCAAAAATAAATTAATAAATAAATAAGTTACTTGATAAATAAATAAATATGTCATTAAATGTAGCAAAAATAATATTAAAAATAAATGTACCCAATAATCAATTGATAAAATGTGACATAAATTGATATTTCTGTTTTAATTTGCTTCTTTATCTATTTATCTTTGTATTAATTCCCTTATTTATTTACTTTTCTGTTTAATTTCCCTTTTATATGTGTTCATTTTTATTAATTTTATTTATTTATTTATTTTTGCATTAATTTTTTTATTTGCATTTATTTTTAAATGTGTGTATTTATTTATGTATTATGCATTTATTTAGATATTTATTGCTGCATGTTGAGTGCAAGAAATGCATAAAGAAATGTAAAAAGAAATGTGTAAATAAAATAAATAAACAGAAATAAATAAGTTTGGGGAAATAAATAATTTTATAAAATAAATAAAAAAGAAATACTTAAATAAATAAATAAATAAATAAAAGGGAAAATTAAACAGAAGAGTAAATAAATAAGGGAATTAATACAAAGATAAATAAAGAAGCAAATTAAAATAGATAATAATTTATTTTTAATATTATTTTTGCTACATTTAATGACATATTTATTTATGTATCGAGTCATTTATTTATATATTCATTTATTTTTGATTTTGGCAGGTTCCGTCCTCCATGACGGTGGCCGGTTGGAAAATTTTAACATATCGCCCATCCCTAATGTGCACATCCTGTCTTCCTCACTAGGCGCTCCATGTAAACATTTGGTGCACAGTCTGCGTCACACTTGCTCAGATTTGTTCCAGAGCATCACATGAGCAGAGCGGTGAGACCGAAACCAAAACAATTACCGGTAGGATGTGGACCAGAAAACCAAAACAATGAGCTAAAAGATGCTAAAAAGCTGCAGAGTCGGGTGATAATTCTCTGTGGGTTCATCTTTATGAGTGACCCCTTTCCACATTATACATACTAATTTGATACATTGTTAATATTCAATTATGGATTAGTGCAGCTTTAAACTAAAGTGCTGCTTTGTTTCTGACTGTCTTTTGTTTTGGGGTGGAAATCATCTTGAAATTGAACTCTCTTTAAAGCAACATTAATGTCCGCTATATTAAGACAATGCCCTTGAGCTTCACTACTTTTAAGTGGAATAATGAGCAATAAATGTGACTATTTTAGGATTCTAAAGCTTCTTGCGTATTATCAGTCAACGTGTGCTCACCTGCAGCATGGCAGCAGCCAGGTAGACGGACATAAAGATGGGTGTCAGCGTGGTGTGTCCGCTCTTCATCAGGTGGATGGTGTAGAGGAAGATCAGGTGACCGGGGATCACCAGAAGGATGAGCACCTGAGCAGAGCGATGATTGGCTCCTGAGAAAATATGAAAAAAGGATGGAAGGGTGGGAAGGTTAAAGGTGAATGTGAGGGAGTCATTTCTAATAAACTGTCTAAAAGATTGCATGGACTCTTTATAAAATACACGACTGTCTACAGTCCACAGGACACAGAGACCTGCTGGTTTTCACTCTAGACTCCTAACAAGGACTTCATTTACACCTGGGACAGCAGGACACGGCAATTAACTGCCTGGGAGGACAGAAAAAAAGTTATTGCTGAAAAGCACCGTTTCAAACTGTGAACTTGCTGCACGATTTAAAGCCTGATTATAATCCCGACAGCGTTTTTTTTTTTCATTGACGTCGATATCCAGACCTGCTTTAAACATGTGTACTTGAGTGAAAGCCAATTACAACGTGTGGAGGCTAATCATCAGCATAGTATTTTTCAAAACAGTAGTGACTCTACAGGTACAACAATGACAGGAACAGGGGAAGAATACCCCATAAGAAAGAAAGAAAACATGATAAATATACTGTATATATACTAGGGTTGTTACAGCGATAATAACACGTTTATGTTTAAGGGGGAAAAATAAATAAATAAATAACTGAATAAAAAAATTAATAAATAAATAAATAAATAAATGAACAAATAAATAAATAAATAAATGAACAAATAAATAAATAAACAAATGAACAAACAAATAAATGAATAAATAAATAAATAAATAAATAAATAAATAAATAAATAAATGGAAAAAAATTTAAATAATTTTTTTTTTAAAAAGCATAGTATTAATAATGGCCAAAAGAGTTTGACTAGCTATGCCTAGCCAATGTGTGATTTTATATTAAATGGTCAGTATTCTGGGCTGCACGGTACTGACCTGATCCCCAGAATGTGCGGCAGGGATAGTAGCAGCCTTTGGCCTCCTCAGGAACCTCCCCAGGAACACAGTGGAAGTGCAGGTGAGTGGAGATCCTGCTGGCCTGAATCGCCACCAGGTTACCCCCGATTCCTGGAGACAGGAGAGTTCATGGTTCATGACTGGAGCAGAGCATCCAGTCAATGATGAGACAGAGTAAAGGCAGGTAAATATGAAAATAGAAAGACTACCAACCAATACTGTAGTTTTGAGGCTGATACCGATACCAATATTTAAGTTACAGAAGTTATAGAATAACAAATATATCCACCAATATTATTTTTGTAACATAAACACATGACTTAGATAGTTAGTGATCAGTCAGTTTGGAACACTTTAGTCAGAGCAAGATATTTCAAAATCCATTAGAGAGACTGCAATGTCTTTTGGTATGGATATTAATATGCCTTTTTCACAGTAGGCATGTTGACGTGTCATTGCAGGAAAAGCAGAGTGTAACTGATACCATTTATAATGACTGCGTTCTATTTAGTTTTTCTAGTTCCACGGCCCTGGTGTTGTGACTGGGACACTTAATGGAACTGGGCCCTTGTTAAATAAGGGGGTAATGTACAGCGAGCTGGTCATTATTCAGTCCTGCTCACCCTGTCTGGGTTCATTTTGCAATAATACATTATCCTGCTTATTATATGGCTACTTACAAAATATAACATTAATTTTTCACAAAATATTGATTTAAAAATGATTCTTTTGTCCTCTTGCTGTGTACCGTTTCAGGGTTTTAGTCAGAAAAGGCAGTCTTTTCCTAAACCTAACTAAGAAGTTTTATTTTGAAAAGACTGGAACGGAAATTGACACGTGCGTCACGTGTTGCTGGACATTCATAGGAAAAAGCACAAATAATACATTGTTGAAAGTCGTGCTGAGCGTCACGTCAGAAAAAAAGGGAAATTTGTGTCTATGTACACGAATCAAATAGATTAAATTTCGGGAGTATTTCACGAACTGCCATGACACTGTGTTGGCAGGTAAATACACTGACTATGGAGAAGTACCATCATACAATCCCACTTCCAAACACCTGAACTAAACCTGTAAGGGTTTGAAAGATGGTAGAAAACAAGAAAATCCGCTTTTTATCAAACTTTCTTCTCATCCTTGCATTGTGTCTCTTCAGGCCTTTAAAAAAAGACGTTGCTTTAAACAGAAAACGTTTGGGAGCCACTGCTATACTCAAGTCTTTCCTTTTTTACTATTATCAAATTCTCCAAGACTGTGAAAGGGATCACAGTCGGTTTCCTTGTCAAGCAGATGAACAGTCGAGAGAATGTGGGACGCCATCTGTACTGAGGGCCACTTTACATTCACATACTGCAGCTTATCACACCTTCCCTTTAGCGAGTAACACACTCACTAACTTCCTGCGTCTTTCATCCCTCAGTCTGGTGACTGAGCCTGCAGGAGAGCTCACATGCATACAGATATCAACAACAAGACGAGCTGACAGGTGGGCACAGAGCAGCTCAGAAGGGAAGATTTGTCTGTAAAAAACTGCTCAGAGTAGAACTGCTAGAGAAGAGAGACGTTTCTATATTCAGAATCATAAAAAATGCATCATTCAAATGCTCGCAGTAGCAGATCTACGCTGCTGCTTTCAGTCACTGAAGTGGTTGTGTACTATAAACCAAGAACAAGATGTGTGCCTCAGACGTCCCCCCCACCCCCCCAAACCAGGCCTGTTATTGTGGTGACGAGTATATTAAATTAGACACTGCCACCACCTCAGGCTGATCTACACTTAATTCAATCTATTGTGGCTCTTTGTCGGCCTGGTGACATTTTATTGGAGCATTACCAGCCCCCCCACAGGGGCCTGTAAACAGACAGAACCTCACAATGAGCATTCACACTCACTGATCTGATGCGGGGGCTTTAAAGGAACAGTTTGATGCACTTTAATTTGCTTTTTTTTCCGAGACTGAGATGGATGGACGATTGATATCAATCTCATGTGTTAAAAATGGAGCTGGGGTCAGGAAGTGGTAGCGTAGCTTAGCATAAAGACTGCTGGAGGCAGGGGGGAAACAACTAGCCTGGATCTGGAAAAAAAATAGATTAATCTGTAGTTTTTCTCTGTGGTTTTAGGTGGAGTTACATGCATATGTAACATATATTCTTATTAGGGCTGTCAGTCGTCAATCGGCTAAATAACGCTCCAAACTTACGCTAAATTTTGGCGAGTAAAAACTGGCATGGCCGTTTTCAAAGGGGTCCCTTGACCTCTGACCTCCAGATATGTGCATGAAAATGGGTTCTATGGGTACCTTTGAGGGTTTCTGGACAATATCTGTCATTGTTTTGTGTTGTTAATTGATTTACATTAATAAATATATGCATACTAGGGCTGTAAATCGATTTAAATATTTAATTGCGATTAATCGCATGATTGTCTATACTTTATCGGGATTAATCGCAAATTAATCACACATTTTTTTATCTGTTCAAAATGTACCTTCAAGGGAGATTTGTCAAGTATTTAATACTTTTATCGACATGGGAGTGGACAAATATGCTGCTTTATGCAAATGTATAATATAATAGGTAAATCAAACATTCTTACTGTATTAATTTAGATATTTTCCAAAGTAAAAGCCTCTAGAAGTGTATGATCCCATGGTCTAGTGTTAAAAAGTTAACAAAAATCACAAGAAATCATAATATTGAATCCCAAAACTTACCCAAGTAATGTGATTGTATTGTATCGGGAGATAGGTGAATCGTCCAAGCCCTATAATTTCTGCATATATTTTGTTGTCAAAACACGGTTAAAATCAGAATTATTGTGTACTTGGATTGTGCATGGGTTTTTTTGACTTTCTGTCCTTGAGGGCGTTTGGGATGGGCGGGGGGGTTTCTTACACCCTCAGCAGGGGGCAGAGGTAGAGTGAAGCAGGTTTGGGGGCAATCTGGCTTATTCAGGTCACTGCGTCTGACAGGAGGAATGAGGGTGAAGAGGTTCTGGGCTGCAGCGAGGCCACGTGGAGGACTGCAGGGGGTCTGGACTCATCTCAGCCGGGTCTCTCTGCCCGGAGGGGGGGAGACACCGGAGCTGTCTGCCCCCCCGCTCACCTCATCTCATCTCTGATCCTCTCCTCCAGGTTTAATTTCATTTTGTTTATTTGAACGGCTCAGGGTGCGAGGCGATAACACAAACACAGATAAAATATGATGAAAGAAAAACATGGACGGCGGAGACGGAAAAAAATGAGTTATTGGTGGAAGTGAGATGTAAAGTAGGCAGACATCTTATCTTAAAAACAAATATGACAAGGTGACAAGCCGAGATTAAAGACTGCTGTCTGGTGGGAAACGGCAGAACAAGACGCAGAACATCATGTGATATCTGCAGGTTCAGAAAGCCACATCGGAGGCTTTATAATGACACCTGAAACTGGATTTAAAATCTAAATAAACTCGGGCTGTCAAAGTTAACGAGATAAAAACACAAATTCGTTCACTAATTTCTTTAACGCATTAACGCATCTTGCAGCTCTTAGGTTGTAGCGGCCTCAGTTTTAAAGCCAGAGTGAAGATACTGGTATCATATGAAACTAGAAAACCTAATGAATCCATCGGTACCAACCATGTTATAAGCTTGTTGCGAAGGAGTTTAAATAACGCTCCAAACTTACGTTACATTTTGGCGAGGAAAAAACTGGCATGGTTTGCCATGTTATGATTTGAGCATATTGTTTTATGCTAAATGCAGTACCTGTGAGGGTTTCTGGACAATATCTGTCATTTTTTTGTGCTGTTAATTGATTTCCAGTAATAAATATATACATGCATTTGCATAAAGAAAGCATATTTGTGCATCCACGATTGACAACCCTAATATAAAAGGCAAGAACTACTCCCATTTCATGTCGCTAAATCCATCTGGCTCAATAAGAACAAGTAAAACAGGATATTAACTGGCAGACACGTCTTCAATACCTGGATTAAATATACCAGAATACCTTTTAAGAATTTAAATAATATAATTTAAGCAGCCACAGAAACCTTCTATCTTCTGTTGCAGGGAAAATTGCATAAAATAATGTATTAAAATGAACTAATGGAGGTCAGTGTCTCCCTCTATCTTTCATTTAACCCGTCTTTTCTTATCACGCTCTACACATCTCCTTTCTAATCAAACATCCACACAGCGTCCTTTCAAACTTTCTGTTCCGTCTGCCTTTTTCTTTAATGTTATTCTTTTATTAGAACGGGACCCTCGGTGCATTTTAATCTGCTGAAAGACACGCCTCGCTGTTTCCTCACCCATGAATAAAAATGCTGGAAATCGGAGACAGATAAAAGGTTCGCTCAGACCCTGGATTTTTCTGACACAAAATAAAACATCTTCGCCCTCCCAAACAGACGAAAGGCTTGATTCCCCCAGCTGTTTTGTGCCCGGGATGCGTCTCGACGGAAAACCAATTAAGAGTCAGAATCGTACTCCATCTCGTTAAATGTCTCTCATTAATGCCATTTAATTAAAAGCTTATCTCTTGTTGCGGAGGTGCCAGCGCCTGGCAACCGTGGCTGATCCAGTTAGCGGTGGGAGATAGAAGCAAGAGGAAATGGAACAGGACCAGTTTTATGGAGTGAAGACAGACGGACTGTGGCCGTCTCATTAGGTAAGATGAGCAATTTGGAGTCTTTATTTAGTAACTTTCATTTCTCCGGGGAGCACAGGCTTCTGTTTTCACATACACTCACACCTGGGAGCTGCACAGCACAAGACAAATAGACTCTAAGGCGTGTCATCCATCTTGTGTATAAACACTTTGTCTGAATCTCAGCTCCAAAGGGGTCAAAGACTGCATTAATTGCAAAACTGAGAAGGATAAACGAGACAACAGATAAGGGTTCTCTGTACCCAAACTTCCAAGTTTGTTGCCGTCTGCTGTGTAAAATAAAGCCGGGATTTATCGCTGCTGCTTATTAGGACAGAATGTAATTAAGAAACCTTTTTTTTTTTTTTGTTTAATTATATTTTTATTGACACTTAGCTTAGTGCCAACGATTCTTGAGGCACAAGTCCAAAAGATCTTACTCTCCAGGGGAACATGACATCTCAAAATATCTTGTAAGACATTATGAATCCCAGAAAACATACGTAATGATGCGCATTTAGTTTTACACAATTTCTCCAGCAAGCTGGGGAGTTACCATCAGACTTGAAGCTAGCGATTGAGACCATAAACTCATGTTTACAATGTTTACTGAGGTAATAAATCAAGTGAGAAGAAGGCTCATTTTCTCATAGACTTCTATACAATCAGACTTCTTTTTGCCACGAGAGGAGTCGCCCCCTGCTGGCTATTAGAAAGAGTTAGGGATGCTAATTTTGAAAAATGTTCTTAACCGATAACTGACCCTCGTTAACCAATTATTAACCGTTAACCGACAAGATTTGTGCCTCACATGCAGCTGCAGTGTGTGAGCACAACAGACAACTGAGTCACCAGTTCACTCGTACGGGAGCGTTAAGTTAGCAGCCACGGTGCTTCGTGTAGTGTCGCGGACATGCAGCCACTTTCAGAATAAAAGTCCCCACCGCACATTTAGTTTAGTTTAGCTGTGTGTCTGCCCGGATTAACGATAGCGATTGTCTGACAAACAGTGTGTGTGTTTGTGCTACGTTAGCAGCTGTAGCTCTGCTGGAGGCTTCGTGCTCCCCGAAGTCACACACATACGGTCTGTCAGCGCGGCGAAACTTCAGCGAGTTTCTGACAGGCCGCGTGCTTGGTGTCGGTGGCGTACAATACCAACTGGCGTACAATACCAACTGCCGTGATGACCTCAGTCTCAGCCAACTGTGTGGTCTCTGACACCATCTATTTTTGCACTGCCCCTTTAGTCCTATTCACGATGTTCACGTGTATATAATTTTCACACTACTGCTATCGCACATAATTTATTTATAATTTATTTATAATGCACATATTTATTTACCTTTTATTTACCTTTATAACATAACTTTACTAGTGTTCTTATCCCTTAGATATTTGTTATTCTTATTTATTGTATGCCATGTCCTATTCTTATTTTATGTACTGTCTTTGTTAGAATCTGTGCTGCTGTGAAACTGTAATTTCTCCACGGGATTAATAAAGTGCTATCCTATCCTATCCTATAGCGGTAGGTGTGTGTACACTTTATTTGTCGGTGAATAAATGCTACGAGGCTACAACTCCTCCGCTTAAGCGAGCTATAGACGGGAGCCAACTTCCTGTATCTGTAACGCCGGCTCAGACTCTCTTAAGGTGGACCAGCTTTTTCTCAGCTTTCTAATTAATTATTAACATTTCTTTTAACCGTTTTAACCGATAGCGTTAATAAGTTAAAATGCTTAATGTCGGTTAATTATTAACATCCCTAGAAGGAATGCAAGTTTAAGGCACTTCCGCATTGGCTTCACTTCTCAGCCGCAAGACATAGGCCTTATTGGTTTTGGCTAAGGAACATGCATGTAAGCAGAGACCATGACCATCTAGTGGGCTAACTGGTGGGTGGTGTATGTGGGTCACTGAACAAAGCTCTGTCCTTTAACACTGGCATTAGAGCAAGCTTTGAGTTTCCATTATATATGTACAGTATATCTCTTTTCTACACACCCTCTGGATTTAGGAAGCTATTATATTAAAACCTTTGGTCCGGATTCTCCCCGCCTCGTAGGCAAGCATTCGCAAATCCAACAGTGACACCTTGAAGCCATTCACACATGTAAAAGAAGAAGCAGTGCCAGCACTGTGACTCACCGTTGATAACCGGGGTGTACACTACGATGCCAGCCAGATTTGGGTCAGACACCGTTTTGTCCAGGATGAGCCCTCCGATGCTGCAAAGCAACAACATAATTACATCATTAAGAGGTGTTACTGTATGTGTGTGTGTAAGACACAGATAGAGCGAGACAAAGGGAGCATGGAAAGAGAAAGCATCTAAATGATAGATTTGTATGTCTATAAATGGCACTAAAATGCTTCATCAGCTGCACTGAGTGGTGAAGACTAAGAGAGAGTGAAAGATAGTTTCCAGCTTATGGTGTCCAGAGACAGTATTTCTATTGTCTCGCTCCTCTATAAAAGCCTGAGAGATATGGTGTCACCTGCACTGAGTACTGAGAGGCGAGCGAGACCATCATTCCCTCCTACCGGCTGTATTAGTGAGGCCGCCAGGCTCAAAGGGACCCGAGGGTGCATGTGCTCGGGTGCTGCAATTTGTTTAGGGGATGAGTCATCGAGCAAACCAGACTCTGAGAGCTGCAGACGTAGAATAGCTGTTCTTTCCCCTTTGAAGACAAACAGTAGGGCTAGGACGATTCATACTATCACCATACTCAGGTGCCGATTCGATATGTATTGCGATTTTTAAGTATTGCGATTCTATATTACGATTTTTTGCGATTTCTGTTAACTTTTTTACACTAGACCGTGAAGGGAAAAAATTGAATCATACACTTCTAGGGACTTTTACTTTGGAAAATATCTAAATTAATACGGTAAGAATGTTTGATTTTCAGCATGTATGTAGTCTGAGATGTCCTGAAGTCAAATATATCAGGAATTATTTATTACATTTTTTCCAGCAACCCAAAAATCAAAGAATAAAGACATTTCCTTCAAAAATTAGTGGTATTTTCTTTTTAATTTATAAGGGACATGTAATGTTTTATACTTCTGGTGAATATAATCCAATCAATCTTATTTCCATAGATGTATTTTGTCTATACAGTTCCCTTTGTTAACACCTTATTTTGAAAAGCGGACGTAGTCCCACGTGTCTACTTCCTCTAACTTCTCCAAGTCCGTCTCTAGCTCTCCGTCAGCTCCGTTCTCTTTATCCATCCATGGTCAGCTCCATCGGGGCCGTTTCAATGCATTTAACATAAATGTCAGTATATGGGTGCTCTACAGTTGTAGCGTCGGCCCATTTGACCACGGAGATGAGAGCGACGGCCGGCTCGACCGCATGTTACCGCGATACGATAACGTTTCCTGTCCGTGACAGAGTTAGCATGCAGCTTTAGCCGTGATGTCTAGCTCTGCTTTTCCTGCAATGTGTGAAACCCAAAGTGTTTCCATACTTTACTGGATGTGTAGTGTTTACCACTTTGGATTTAACATGGGAGGGTGCAGGTCGTATCCACGACGACCCTCCAACGTTTTATACTTTCTGAGGTTTGTTTTGGTTGACGGATACGGAACGGATATGACGTCACGTTACTCAGACTACAACAATAAAACCGGTAACTTCCTTCTACCTCCACATAGACTCAAATGAAGCAAATATATCGATTCTGGTATTAAAAAATTGATTTCAAAATTTAAAAAACGCGATACATAGATGAATACTTAACACACACACACACACCTGCTGATGACCATGGCAGTGATGACTGGCTCCCATCCGGAGTAGAGCAGGGTGCGGCTGGCCGGGTGCTTGGAGGAGATGACGATCCACAGCGGAGTCAGACACATGAAGAAGGCGCAGACCAGCGACGACACATACGGGTAGGTATCTGGGGAGGAGGGAAGGGATGCATTCATTTTTCCCATCGGGGTGGCAGTTTGGAGCCTGTCCCAGCATGCACTAGGGGAGTGGTACGGAAACTGTACTGTTCGAAATGCTTCAAAACCAGTTTCATTATGATACCTGACCTTCAGCAACGACACCAAAATGATACTTTCATCAGAAACTTAGTCTGAGGTAGGGCT
The DNA here is from genome assembly GCA_916701645.2 of Sebastolobus alascanus. Taxonomy (NCBI): domain Eukaryota; kingdom Metazoa; phylum Chordata; class Actinopteri; order Perciformes; family Sebastidae; genus Sebastolobus; species Sebastolobus alascanus. The sequence goes on from CAKAOJ020000468.1 coordinate 58,783, forward strand.
GCACAATTAATCGAATATTATTACGATTTTGGCTTCCCACAATTAAATGAACATGATCGACTGCGATATTGATGTTTAAAATGCTCCGCTCATAAAAAACTCTTAAATCAAGCGCTTCCTAAACTAACAGCTACAACAGCCGATGAAGCCGGCCGGTTTTCAGCAGTCTCATGTATCACATTTTTCAAACAAAAATGAGTATAGGGCGATAGTCAATTTTAACCCCATCATGATGCGTTCAAATGTAATCTCGTAAAATGTAGTTTTTGGTGAGAAACTTAAATAAATCCAGTTGTTTGAAGGAGATGTTTTCACAGTGATATAAAATAGATATTAGAGATGGAATTATGACCTCTAAACAGCTTATAATATATAATTAGACCTACTAATGCCAAGATTGTTTTTTAATCAAACCAATTTTAAAATAAAAAATACAATTATTTATTTCCTTTATCATTTGAATTGAGTGTTTTTATGCAAATAACCATTATAGATGACAATAACAAAGTAAAAGGATAACATTTAATAACATGGAAGTGAAAGCAACGCTTATTTAAATGTGAAACTGCAATTAAAATATTTATATAATTTTATTATATTAAATATATATATATATTTTTAAATCAATTAATAATTATGATAAATAATCTTGATCTCAACATTGATCAAAATAATTGTGATTAGCATTTTGGCCATAATTGTAAATAATGTTAATAATAAAGTAATCGTCGATAAATTTTGTGTTAAATATTGGGGTAATTTGGCAGTAATTCCAAAGAAAATTCAAATAGTTTACTTGCTAATAAGCACCTAATTACCATGAAATTTGCAGACCTGTAAAATGAAGTGTTACCCAGTTTTTCTTAACATTGTGAAGCTTTCCATTGAGGTTAAATTAAAGTAGTTTTGAGAGGGAAACGGGTATCTCCAATCCATCTGAGCTGCGTATGATTTAAATGTGAGAGGAAAGTGGAGCACCAACACAGGAAAGGTTTCTCTCTACAACTGTACCTCTTTGTTCAAACCTCAATATAGCACAACTATTTCTAAAAAGTAATTTGGGTAAAGCACCTGCTTAGGTGTTTCTAGCAGGATCCTGCTCCAAGCACTAAATAACTGTCGTTAGGAAACAGTCCCAGATTTATTATCGCCATAGTCTCGTAGCTGGAGAACAGAAATGGCCTAATGTTCAGGGTATAATGGGCTCTAGCAGCAAACCTTCAGTCCTAAAACGCAGAGCAGAGAAAGATATAGCGAGGCACACATTTGAGAGGGGAGCCTCGTCCCCAATCAACCCACACTGACGCTGACATTGAATGCGACACCGACTTAAAATTCACAGAGTAAGCTGGCTATCAGCCACGCTCCAATTAAGGTCTTGTACAGGTTAAACTGTTTACACGAACCTCTGACACCCTGCCATTCAGGAGCCCTTCTGCCGTGATTAAACCAACGAACAAACAATTGATATTCCAGTCTATCTCTGGTGGAATACCATCCATCCATCCATCCATCCATCCATCCATCCATCCATCCATCCATCCATCCATCCATCCATCCATTTTCTTCTGCTTATCCGGGGCTGGGTCGAAAAAAGTTTTGATAAGCTGTGACTGCTCTTATTTGTGCCTCTGAGGCTCTGTGGCTGAGGCTCATGGGTATTGTAGCATTTAGATCAGGGGTCAGCAACCTTTACTATTAAAAGAGCCATTTTAGGCAAAAAAAAACAAAAAAAAAATCTGTCTGGAGCCGCAAAACATTTGATCATTGTGATGAACGTAACACAGTTTATAGTCTAAGTATATAGTATATCAGTCTAATGCAGTGAGGGCCAAAGTGCAAATGTACTACAGAGTATTATGGTCGCATTGAGGGAAAAAACATCTGAGATTTACAGAATAAACTCATAATATTACGAGAATAAAGTCATAACTTTACGAGACAAAAAGTCGTAATATTATGACAATAAAGTCATAACTTTACGAGATGAAAGTCGTAATATTACGAGAAAAAAGTTGTAATATTACGAGAATAAAGTCATAACTTAACGAGAAAAAAAAGTTGTAATATTACGAGAATAAAGCCATAACTTTACGAGAAAAAAGTCGGAATATTACGAGAATAAAGTCATAACTTAACGAGAAAAAAAAGCTGTAATATTACAAGAATAAAGTCATAACTTTACGAGAAAAAAAGTCATAATATTACGAGAATAAAGTCATAACTGTACGAGAAAAAAAGTCGTAATATTACGAGAATAAAGTCATAACTTTACGAGAAAAAAAGTCATAATATTACGAGAATAAAGTCATAACTTTACGAGAAAAAAGTCGGAATATTACGAGAATAAAGTCCTAACTTAACGAGAAAAAAAAGTTGTAATATTACGAGAATAAAGTCATAACTGTACGAGAAAAAAAGTCGTAATATTACGAGAATAAAGTCTTAACTTAACGAGAAAAAAAGTCGTAATATAACGAAAATAAAGTCATAACTATACGAGAAAAAAGGAAAATAACACGTAAAATTACAGCCGCAAGCGGCAGTTCGCGGGTTTATGCCCTTTTTCGCTCAACAGCGGAAGCACCTGAAATCAAAGCCACGAGCAGCAGTGATCGGGTTTTGGGCTTCACAAAGCAAAGTCATTTCACCTGGTTTAATTCTGTATAAAGAAGGAGTGAGACCAATCACACCCTTGTTTCATTATTACAGTGTATGCAGCCTTTCTGTATTTGCAAACTCAAAGTCCCGCCAGTCATATTTCTTGGCATTTTGGTGACATTTCAACAGGTCAATTAAAATATCCATCAAGTTTGGTGAAGCTGGGACGAACTCCCATTGATTTGTGGCGAAATTCGTGATAGGCCCATGCAAATCTTTGGGCCTGGTGGCGCCTCCTAGTGGTCGATTTGAACGAAACTTTCAGGGTACGTTTCAGGTACTCCTATAAACATATTCTGCCAGTTTTGAGAAGATGGGCCTAACAGTTGTGGAATTAGCTGTATTGATGTGCTAAGCCACGCCCCTTTAAAGTTCATTGGTCAATATCTTGAAAACGCAATGAGATATCAACCTCATTTATGCAACTTTAGATGAGCATGGTCCAATGATGTTCCACAGAAAATTTGCCAGCAATCGGACCTACAGTTTAGGAGGAGATGTCAAAAATGGGTTTTTCAAATTATTCACAATTGAGGAAAATCTAGATGGCGGACTTAAGTGGTCCAAGAGGCTTTTTTGTAGAGCACATTCAGCAACACATGTCTGTCAAATTTCAAATCAATCGAACTTATGGTGTGAGGGGGCTGGCCTTGAAAAATGTTGTAGCGCCACCGTGTGGCCAATTTGGATCATATTTTACGTGAAGCATTATGACATGATGTACAGTTATAGTACCAAGTTTCATGTCTCTAGCTCGTTCCAGCTCAGAGCAAATTGAGCAAAGGCATAATTTAGCATAAAATGCTAAATAGGCCACGCCCACTTGCACCGATCAATATGACACTTCAGATCTTAGTTAATACTGGCCCCCAGAGCATGTGTACCAAATTTGATAAAATTCTGTCCACCGGATCTTGAGGTACAAGTTTTTGATGTTTTTGGCGCCCCCTATGGGTCGAGCGAGAAATGCTTTGGGATGCCTATTCCCAAACACGTATTGAAGATATCTACCAAGATTTATGATGATCAGATTAATGGTCAATGAATTATGGCCAATTTCCTAATAAGCCCCGCCCAGTGAAAAGTTTGTTGGTCAACAGCTTCAAAACGCAATGACATATCAACACGCTTTATGCAACTTTAGATGAGCTTCATCCAATAATGATCCACAGAAAATTTGGTAGCAATCGGACCTACGGTTTAGGAGGAGATGTCAAAAATGTGTTTTTCAAAAAATTCAAGATGGCGGAAAATCTAGTTAGGCGGACTTTAGTGGTCCCAGAGGCTTTTTTGTAGATCACAAGGAGCTGGACATGTGTGTCAAATTTCAAGTCAATCGGACTTACGGTGTGAGGGGCGTGGCCTTTCCGAAATCGCGTGTTTGAGCGTTAATTACAGCGCCACCATCTGGCCGATTGATGTCATATTCCTTGAGAAGCATTTGCACATCATTTCCAGTTATTGGGCCAAGTTTCATGTTTCTAGCTCATTCCATCTCACGGCAAATTGAGCCGCAATTTAAGACAACGAATAATAATAATAACAAACCGGCACAAACTCAATAGGGTTTAGCCCCTTCGGGGCATAAACCCTAATTACTATTTTTTATAAACCTATGACTTTATTCTCATAATATTATGACTTTATTCTCGAAATCTCAGATTTATTTTTTTCCTCAATGTGGCCCTAATACTACCTAATACCATAGACCTACAACAATGATAAATAAAAATGAAAATGCCATCTGCCAACCTGATGGAAAAAAACACAATTTTCTCAGAACCAAAGTATTAAAATTGATGGCCATGAAATACATCTGTAATATCATTAAATGATCCCGGAGACTCTCGTGTTTCTATGATGAGGAACATTAAGAATTGAAAAATTGCTACTTTAAGTTATCTGTTAAATATATTAGCACACATACTTTAATTCATTTTTTTCCCAGGCACAGCCTTCTGCCAGTTTATGGCTGTACGTAACGATGTGGACAATAAAAAAATACTGAAATACCTCTTGGATAATGCCCTCTCTCTTTGTTATTGTGGGTAATTTGTCATAATAGATGGGTATGTGACTTGTCTATGACTCCCATTCTGCAGGTGCAAATGCAGCCGCTCTCTCAGTAGTCTAGACCCAACCTGATTTATTTATTTAACTCCATTTCTTCCCAGTTTTTTCAGTCAATTCTCTCGCGGGCTGCCCTGAAATGGCCCAGCGTTGCCACATCCACACAAACACACACATACTCGTGCATGCTAACAAGCTTTGGCCCCATTTCTTGGTGTTCGTGCTCCGTCCCGTGCGCTCATTATCCCCGCTTTTATCTGCTGTCGAGCCCTCTCACGACTACAACAATCCTGTTTGTTAAAAGCACTTTATAAATAAACCAGACTGGGCTCCTGCAGCTACTATATGTCTAGCCGGTGTCTCATCTCTTCTCAGCTGGCTTAAAATTAGAAGCATTTTAGATGCGTAAAGTTCTTATCTGCCTAGATATAATCATGTGATTTCTGTTTCGTTGACAGTAAACTGACCATTAGCTCCAATTCAGCAGGGAGGTGTCGGCGTGGCTGGACTGGTGAACAACAGAGCTACTGTCCGGAGAGTGACACAGCCAGACACTGCTCGGCCCTGCCATGGAAATATGAAATCTGAAGTGTGTTTAATACATTTAGCTCACAGCAGCGCTAAAGTGTTCCTTTCACTGCGGTGAGCATCTATGTCATGCAATTATAGCAGACAGGGTTAGTTAGTAGGAGACTCTGTCCAGAGGAAACAGGTCCCAGTGTTGGCTGTATTAAGGGATACAAGGTGGTGAAGCGAAGGTCCGGGTGAGACATGAATTAAACATGTGGAATGTGTGGTGGTGGTGGTGGGGGGGGAAGAGACGGTCTGTTCTCTGACTGGAGAGCAGCGCTGCTACAGAGCGAGGCAGGAGGGACCTCTACTGGCTGACTGAGGGAAGAGCGGAGACGGACCAGACTGTCAAAGTTTATTACTAGGGCTGTCAATCCATTACAATATTTAATTGCGATTAATCACATGATTGTCTATAGTTAATCGTGATTAATCGCAAATTAATACCACATTTTTTTATCGGTTCAAAATATACCTTAAAGGGAAATTTTGAAAGTATTTAATGCTCTTGAAACTGTGGCTGTTTTGGAAGTGTTGTCAAACTTCTATATTATCTATTTATCTACAGAGATGTCTTTCCACAGTTATATCTGGCAATGAAGAAGACTGTAGTTCTCCTGGCTGAGGTTCTTAGTTGTCCGATTCTTTGGCATCTCCAGCCTCTGTGACTATCGATTCCTCTTATTGATGCTTTCCCACAGTTTTGCATGCACAATGACGCATACGCACGCTGTATCATGTTTCAGTTTGATTTGGACCGGAGACACGGTGGAGAGAGAAAAACGCTCAACAGCGTGGCGCTACTAAACCTGAGGGGATGCACCCTATTTTTTCCCAAATAATGCGACACTGTGAACAAAAAATCTGTGTTGAAATCAGCAGGAGGAGAGCTAGCAACGTTAGCTGTTAGCAGCCGTTAGCAGCACAGTCCTGACTGGTTAAATAACGGAGCTACTAACGTTAACGGAGGTGCCATTGAGTTGCATTATGAGGCGTTCAAACTCAGGAAAAATGAGTATTGGACGAAGGTAAATTACAACGTTATCATGATGTGTTCAAATGTAATCTCGTAAATTTTGGGCGAGAAACTTGAATAAATCCAGTTGTTTGTAGGAGATGTTTTCACATCAATATAAAATAGATATTAGAGAGAGAATTATGACCTGTTTAACTTCATAACACTGGCTCTAAGACTTTTTTAATCAAAGCAAATATTTAAATAATCATAATCATTTGAATTGTGTGTTTTTATGCAAATAACCACTATAGATGACAATAACAAAGTACAGTACTGTGAACACTACCCTCCCTGCCCCGAAAAACAGGTCTCACCCAGAAGCTACGGTGTAAACTGAACACTGGAATTTACCACGTATATAATGTTTTTTATGTAAAATATATTGCACATTGAATGACATCAGATCTAAAATGTTATTCCTTCTTTTAGCGAAGAGATTTCAAAAGTGGCAGATCAAAACAAAACATGTTCCTGCCACAGTGGAAGCTGTTCACCTACCCAGGCACTTGTAGAGGCCCTGGCTTATCCAGGCCAGGATCGCCAAGGTTATGAGGTCACCAAAACTGGCGGCAATGGGTGTGGCTACGTTGTCGGGGTTGATGCCCGTCTTCTTCGAACCCACAATTACACCCACCATGATGAAACCTGAGCGTGACACAGAGAGGGTGGAGCACTTAACTTATGGTGACTCTCAGACATTAAGAAGTGTTTTTGTGAGCCTAACTTTGAGATTAGTTACTGTTTGGGAGGAGGACAGGAGCGACCTAGCGTCTCCACGGCGACAGTATTAACAGTTTATTTTAAAGCTGTGGTCCGCAGCTGTCACTGTGTGTGTGTGTGTGTGTGTGTGTGTGTGTGTGTGTGTGTGTGTTTACCCTGCAGCAGGGAGGCTATAAAGGCCGTGGCCACGCTGCTGGAGCACAGCAGCACGGCGTGGCTCATCTGGAACTTCCCTTCGGGGATCCAACCGAGAACCACGGCTGCTACGGCTGCCAGGAAACCCACCACAGTGGCCTGAACCTGGAGGAGAGAGGGGAAGTGGGAGTTACTGTTTTATTGAGTAGAGACTACTACGTGTGTGAAAACAGGCAAACGGTGCTTACAGGATCACCAGAACGGTTACTTTTGGTGCGTCATGTTCCGTATTTGTCACATCACGTCTAGGTTTTCCAATAGATAACATAACGCTTCCTGCTGATGTGTGTTATTGCGCAACATATCGGACAAACAGCTCGTCAAAACACTCTGATGTTGCATGTGTTTATCAGTGTGTACGTAGATGATTAATAGAGAACGTACTCAGTCTCACTACACAGACAGAGATCGATAAAACGGTCTGAGCAAACGCCCACCTGGATCCAACCATTTACCACCACCGGTGGTGGCGATGTGTATCGAGACTATTTTTCCCAGATGATGCCACATTGTGAACAACAAATCTGTGTTGAAATCAGCAGGACGAGAGTTTAACGGGAGGTGCCATTGAAATAAAGTTATGACGCGTTCATGCTCTAAGATGAGTATTTAGCTGTGGTAAAGTCTAAAGTTATAAAGATGCGTTCAAATGTAATCTCGTAAAATGTAGTTTTTGGTGAGAAACTTGAATAAATCCAGTTGTTTGAAGGAGATGTTTTCACAGCAATATAAAATAGATAATAGAGAGAGAAATATAACTGACAAAACGCTGTGCAAATGTATTATTGCGGTGCCAAAAGGTCACGGTGAAACATAAATTATGTGCTGGTGCACCTAAATGAAAAAGTTCGCTGCATCAGTGCAACCAATGTAAATATTTAAGTCTGGAGCCCTGAATCATTGTTTATTCCTTCTGAATGAAAAGGCAATAATGGCTGTACGTGCATGCACATAGTGTGTGTGTGATTACCTGCTTCAGTGCCAGGTTGCCTATGATTAGATTCCACTTCTCTATGGGAGAATCCATCTTGCCCACATTCACCTGTGTTGGGAGGCAGAACAGAAGAAAGACAACAATTCGATGAGTTTTCTACAGTATGACTGTGTATAAATATGCCAAAGAGCCCCTTTATGACCTGAAAAGTCTGCAGCCCTATTATACATAATAATTATCATGGAGTTAAAGGGGTACTCCAGCTGTTTAGTAATTTTGGAGGGATTATTGGTCATTTTTATCAATTCTCCAGTGGTTAAAAATGGTTAAATTTTGCACCAAATCTGTGTAACAAATGGTATCAACCCCAAAAATTGCTGCAACAACAAGCTTTTCTTTTAGGTGGCTAAAATTAATTTTTCTGCCGCCCCCCTCCACAGCAGTGTGTTGCTTTGCTCTGGTGCTCCTGTAAAGTAATACACCTACTATGGATAAGTACCTCATACAACCCCACTTCAAAAACACCCAAACTATCCCTTTAATACGGATACACATGCCTTTGGACCGGACATGTTTCATCCCTTTTAAAAAAATCAGTTGCACAGCAGCATGTCCTCAACAATACTTAAATCTACACACATTTCAATTAGCGTTATATAAATTCTATATGCAATGTAATATTTTCACTGGTTCAACAACTGTAACAGCTGTGATAAAATGGGAAAGTCCTGACACACGTCTTTGAATCACTGTCTGTTCCACAGCTGAGTCGGAGGAGAACATGAACACTAAAGACAAATAGTTTTTCGGGACACCACGGAGGAGTCTCAGCTCACACTGAGCTCCGCTGGCCGTGTTGACACAGCACTGCGTGAATGTGCAGTCTGTGTGCAGAGAGACGAGGGGGGGGGGGGCAGGAAGAGATGAAAACCAAACAAAGAGAGAATTCTGCTCCGTCACTTCTTCAGCTTCTTGTACTTTGCAGAGTTTGAGTAGCGAGGAGACAAACACAGAGAAATATCTGCACTTGTGGACAGGAATGTAATCCCACAGATTTATGACGGGGTTTTATGGGATATCACATGCTGCAAATGTCTGCACTCGTGGTTCTCTATCAGGCCAACGTGTTCCCTCCTCACTGCCCTTCCCTTTTTCACACTGTTTGCTCTGGGAGGTGTGAAGTGGAGCAACACATTTGCCATCTGACTCTCTTGCTGTCCGTCCCGCCGCCCTCTACAGGAAGCCTCCACTCGCTCTGCTACATCAGCAAAATTCCTCCACTAATGCCTAATCCGCAAAGCTCTTACACCAAAATCCATTCAAGATGCTCAAAAATTATTCTCACATGAAACTTTCCAAAGACATTAGAAGTTGAATTTAGAAAGGGGGGGCAGTGAACGCTGAGACACTGACAATCAAGGTAGGTATTCCACTGTTTTCCTGACAGAGTAGAAGACGTTACAGAGGTGACAAATAACAACCGTACGCAGGAAGAGGCTCAGTCTGTGGCGATGACACACCACCACAAAAAATGATGTAACGCAACACAAGCAAACACACCCACACAAACATGTTGTGAAACTGCCTGGAAACTTTTCTAATGTTGCAACTAGGGCTGTCAATCAATTAACATATTTAATCGCGATTAATCGCATGATTGTCCGTAGTTATTCGAGATTAATCTCACATTTTTATCTGTTCAAAATGTACCTTAAAGGGAGATTTGTCAAGTATTTAATCCTCTTATCAACATGGGAGTGGACAAATATGCTGCTTTATGTAAATGTATGTATACATTTATTATTGTAAATCAATGAACAACACAAAACAATGACAGATATTGTCCAGAAACCCTCACAGGTACTGCATTTAGCATAAAACAATATGCTCAAATCATAACATGGCAAACTGCAGCCCAACAGGCAACAACAGCTGTCAGTGTGTCAGTGTGCTGACTTGACTATGACTTGCCCCAAACTGCATGTGATTATCATAAAGTGGGCATGTCTGTAAAGGGGAGACTCGTGGGTACCCATAGAACCCATTTACATTCACATATCTGGAGGTCAGAGGTCAAGGGACCCCTTTGAAAATGGCCATGCCAGTTTTTCCTCGCCAAAATGTACCGTAAATTTGGAGCGTTATTTAACCTCCTTTGCGAAAAGCTAGTATGACATGTTTGGTACCGATGGATTCATCAGGTTTTCTAGTTTCATATGATGCCAGTATCTTCACTCTAGCTTTAAAACTGAGCCCACTACAACCTAAAAATCACAAGTTGCGTTAATGTGTTAAAGAAATTAACTTTGATAGCCCTAGAGTCAGCGACTATGTTAACATGCACACTAATAGTCCACTATTACTCTGAATATGACAATGTTACAAATTTGATCATGTAGACAGCATATTCCGTTTGGATATTCTGAATTAGGCCGCATTTCGAATGGAGCATTTTCATATTAAGACTTGTGTGATATACTGATATTATTCAGGTTCACTTTGAGGTAAATATTGCGGTAATTTGGCAGTAATTCCAAAGACATTTCAAAGGTTACTTGCTAATTATCACCTAATTACCATGACATGTGCCGACCTGCGTTACCAAATCTTTCAGTGTTGGCCAGCCTTAAGTTGGAATATTGTCTTATTCAGAATAAGGAATATTTCATGCATGCAAACGTAGTCAACGCAGCCTGACGCTGGACTCAAGCCATCTAATCACAAGAACGAAGTTGTGCCAGAAAATGAAACATGTCGTCTACAGAGGGAAAACTGGACGACCACTCTTCAGGAACTGTTTTCTGTGTAGCTAATTTAAAGCAGCTGAAGAATATACGGGATGTTGGTTCTTCGTTTGCTGCATCACAATATATGCATTCATTTATTTCCATGGCACATTTAAACCTTTTGGTGACAAAAGCTACATCGGAGCATAAAAAATTAGTTTGTTTTCACACTTCATACTGTACATAAAAATACTCCCCTGGTAGTGTGTCATTCTGACTGTGTTCGGAGAGAGCCAGTGTGTGTTTGTGTGTTTGTCTCACCGCTGTAGAAAGTCTGGAGGCCAGAGTCATCTCCAGGTTTCCCTTGAGGCCGAGCAGAGCGGGAACCAGGATGAAGATCTCCGTGATGTACTGGAACGCCTCCCAGTGCTGCGGTGGAAACAAGGAAGTAACATATAACAACATGTCTGACCTTCTGATAACTGAAATTTGAACACATTTGACATTCAAATTCAAATACTATGCTATCATTTAGAAAAACGGAAACATTCCTCATTTGCATATATGAACCTGTAGAGTCAACGGAGCGAATAAAAGGTGTCAAATGTTTATAACGTGGTTTCTGCTCACGACCATCCAGTTAGCTGACTGGAGCAAGAAAATTCAGATTTTCTGGGTGGACATAGCATGCAGCAACCACTGGACACATCTGTCAATCAAGACAAAAACACCCTGAATAATCGGTGAAGTGAAAAGAGCTGAAAATATAATCTTTATTCTAGGTCCACTTTGTAGCTTTTTTCCAGAGCTTTCAAATGCTAGTAAGCAGAACTTAAAGGGATAGTTTGGGTGTTTTGAAGAGGGGATGTATGAGGTACTTCTGCGCAATGTACCGCTGTGGTCGGGGGGGCAGCAGCTAAACAGGTTTTAGACACGTACTGGGTATGTTGACCTCGATTTGTAGTTCGTAGTACAGGCCTCCAGTTAAACTGTTGGCTTGTTTACAAACTGTCTGATGTCAGACTTTGTTCTAGTGATGACATCATGTTCCCACATCTCAGTAATGACTCTGCTGGGTACAGTGTTATCGTAACTGATAGACACAATGGCCTCAACTGTGAAATAAAGACCCAAGCATGTAATAAACTGGAATTAGCCTTTAATGCCACCCTTGCCTTGAGCTCTCGACTACGCTGGTTGTTGTTTGAATAATAGTCGTATTGTAGCTCAGCTTACTTGCACAATATCCAGCACCATTCCAGCTGATACGGTTCCAAACCCAGCGAGCAGGAAAGGCAGCAAGATCTGCAGCGCCATGGCCAGCGGCGACTCCTTGGGCATGTTCTGCTTGGGCGACCCCAGCCCTTCCTCCTCGTCCTCCCCGTCCTCCTCGTCCGCCTCCTCCCCGGAGAGCCTCCTCTCGGCCAGCATGGGCTCCGTCTCGGAGTAGCCTCCGTCGCCGCAGTCAGATAAAGTCACCGAGGACCGAGAGGCCCGGTCCAGGAGCCGTCGGCCCTCTACGTGCGTCGTCTCTTGTCTGTAGCCGTTCTGGAGCGCGCCGGCCTCGGGTTTAGCTCCGAGGTCCACCATGGCCAGCCGCTCGTCCTGTAGCTTGGTGTAACCGGTGGGAACCATTGTCTGGAACAGAGAGGCGATCCGCCCAGAGGAAACAGGTTTCAGAGAGAGAGCACTCCACCCGCCACCTGCTCCGCTCATGCGCACCGTCAGGCTAGAGCCCAGGGAATCCCCTATAGCTCCTCCCAGACTCTGGATACTCATGGTGTGGTGTAGAGCTGCACTGTGTCATCTCCTGTCGTCCAGTCGGAGAGCAGCGTTAGAAATGAAGTGGTTTAGACCGGCTCAGGTGCACCGTCCATGTCGGCTTTAGGGACTCATCAGCCTGAGGAAAACACACAAGGAAAGATAACAGAGGAGAGAATAGCTGGGAGAACAGGAAACCACAGCCTGAAGCAATATTTATCAGGAAATAACACTGATATGGAACAGCTGAGTCACCTCTTATAAAGAGGCACAACACCTCCATAACTGGTAGGGCTGGGACGATTCACCTATCTCCTTTTTGTTTTAATCCACGGCGTGGATACGACCTGCACCCTCACGTGTTAAATCCAGCGTGGTAAACACTACACATCCAGTAAAGGATGGAAACACTTTGGGTTTCACACATTGCAGGAAAAGCAGAGCTAGACATCACGGCTAAAGCTGCATGCTAACTCTGTCACGGACAGGAAACGTTAGAGTATCGCGGTAACGTTGCGGTCGAGCCGGCCGCCTCTCTCATCTCCGTGGTCAAATGGGCCGACGCTACAACTGTAGAGCACCCATATACTGACATTTATGTTAAATGCATTGAAACGGCCCCGATGGAGCTGACCATGGATGGATAAAGAGAACGGAGCTGACGGAGAGCTAGAGACGGACTTGGAGAAGTTAGAGGAAGTAGACACGTGGGACTATGTCCGCTTTTCAAAATAAGGTGTTAACAAAGGGAACTGTATATACAAAATACAGAAATAAGATTGATTGGATTATATTCACCAGAAGTATAAAACATTACATGTCCCTTATAAATCAAAAAGAAAATACCACTAATTTGTGAGGGAAATGTCTTTATTCTTTGATTTTTTTGTTGCTGGAAAAAAAATGTAATAAATAATTCCTGACAATAACTGATATATTTGACTTCAGGACATCTCTGACTACATACATGCTGAAAATCAAACATTTTTACTGGATTAATTTAGATATTTTCCCAATTAAAAGTCCCTAGAAGTGTATGATTGAACTTTTTCCCATGGTCTAGAGTTAAAAACAAATCATAATATCGAATCGCAATACTTAAAAACCGCAATACATATCGAATCGGCACCCAAGTATCGTGATAGTATCGAACCATGAGATAGGTGAATCGACCAAGCCCTAGTCTGTAGCTGGGCTTTTTGAAGACATCTTCAAGGTCTCCTGTCAGTGCTGGACAATGTGTTGGCACATAAAGACACAAGTGTCCACATCTCACAGTGCTGTTAATGACTTAACAAATGATCTCATTAGATATTAGAGACAGCTGCTGTTTCGTTTCTCTTATGATGCCTATTTAAGATACAGTATATATTAAAGGTCCCATATCTTGCTCATTTTCAGGTTCATACTTGTATTTTGTGTTTCTACTAGAACATGTTTACACGCTGTAATGTTAAAAAAAAAACTTTATTTTCCTCTTACTGTCTGTCTGAATATACCTGTATTTACCCTCTGTCTGAAACGCTCCGTTTTAGTGCATTTCAACGGAATTGCAACAGAATTGCGTTGCTAGGCAACAGCTTGGGTCCATGTTTACTTCCTGTCAGCGGATGTCATTCACATACACTGCAACAGGAAATAAACTGGGACACATTTAGAATGGTTGTGTTTAAAACCGTGTAACGGTCTAAATGTTGTAGATTTGTGACATCACAAATGGACAGAAATCCTAACGGCTTGTTTCAAACGCACAATTTCTGAATACGGGCTGTGGGTATTTATCTGTGGATTGAGCGTTTTGATAGTTTAACAGTATTTATATATCACTTAAACCTGCTTTATAATATAAAAGACATGAAAATCTCACTTTTTCACAATATGGGACCTTTAACTGTTAATATTTTAGCACTCTCATCCCCACCACTTGGCCCACCAATACTGGTATTTATCATTGTATTTATTACTATTATTATTACCCATCTTACTATTATTATTGTTGTTCTCATGTAACTTAACCCATGGCAAAGGAAGCTTTTAAGTGTATGTATGTGTGTGAAGCCAAAGACAAATTTCCACGCAAGTGGACAATAAAGATGTCTATTCCATCACTGTTCAGGTCTCTCATCACTACCTGTCTGTCTGTCTCTCAGCATGTCTCAGGTATCAGCTAACGTTAGCATCTGTGCTATGTTAGCATCTGTGCTATGTTAGCTTATGCTATGCTATCTAGCTGTAGGAATCAAAACAGCAGTTAGCTCGGCTCCCTGCTGCTTATTGCGTTAAACCGGGTTAATACAGCGGCTAATGTTAGCTCAGTTAGTAGTTAGATATTAGAGCTACTTATTCTAGTCGTCGGTGTGTTTCATTTCTTTCCATAAGTTACCTTAGTGAGTCATTTCATCCAGGAGAAGAAGAGAGAGAGAGAGAGAGAGATGGAGAGACTTCTGTCTTCTTCTGTCTGACAGAGCAGAGAGACGCGTCACGGCCCAGAGGGCCAACAAAGATCGTCTATGAGGGAGAGATGAGTCACTCCTTTAGAAAAATAGGGGGTGTAATGCTATAAAGCATTTATTTCATTGATTAATAACTAAATGTAAAATAAAAATAGGCATTAATAAATGTGTTATTTCATCAATCTATGAATAAATGGACTAAAGTACAAAGTAATTCATTATTTTACATATTAATGGGCAATAAAAAGAAGAATTATAAAAATGTAATATTAATAAATAAATTAAAATTAAAAAGGGATTTACAGAAACACCATTCAATAAGTAGATAATTTAAAAAATACATTAATGAGAAGAATGGGATTTAAAAATATATTTGAAAATGCAGTTTAAAGAGAAATAAATAATTGGATTCACAAACTGAATTAAGAATGCAGGTTTTAATCAGGCATTTAAAAGGACAACTTCTTTTCCCATTTGCATTAGCATTTCCAGGCTGCTTTTACTAAACGTACTAGCTATTAATTTTGCTGGGTTATTTATTTATATCATTTTATTCATATGATTTATTTCTCTTTTTAAATTGCATTTTCAATGTTATAGGTTATTAGGTTATAGCGTATAGTTTTTTTAAATTCCATTATTTTTTAATGAAGGAATTAATGTCTTTTAAAATGATGTACTTATGAACTGTTTTATGGTGTTTTTGTTATTGCTTTTTAATTTTAACTATTTATTGATGGATTAATATTTCATTTGCAAAGTCTTTTTATAATTCTTCTTTTTATTGCCCATTACAATG
This sequence comes from Sebastolobus alascanus, assembly GCA_916701645.2. NCBI lineage: Eukaryota > Metazoa > Chordata > Actinopteri > Perciformes > Sebastidae > Sebastolobus > Sebastolobus alascanus. Next base: position 74,690 of record CAKAOJ020000468.1, read on the forward strand.
TCACGTAATTTATTACTTTGTAATTTAGTCCATTTATTCATATATTAATGCATAAATTCCTTTTTAATCGAACTATTTATTGATGGATTAATATTTCATTTGCAAAGTCTTTTTATAATTCTTCTTTTTATTGCCCATTATAATGTCACGTAATGAATTACTTTGTAATTTAGTCCGTTTATTCATAGATTAATGCATAAATTTGCAAAGAAATTTGTTAATGTCTATTTTTATTGTACAATTCGTTATTAATCAATAAAATGAATTATTACTATTTTCGTGACCCTTGTGGTCCTCCAAAGACGGGGGAGAGTGGGACCTCTTACTACATCTACAAGCTTTCTAGTAAGAACAATTAATTACTTAATTAATTAATTAATTAATTAATTAAAGTCTTTTAAAATGGTGTACTTATGGACTGTTTTATGGTGTTCTTGTATATTCCTTTTTAATTTGAACTATTTATTGATGGAATAATATGTCATTTGTAAAGTCTTTTTATAATTCTTCTTTTTATTGCCCATTACAATGTCACATGATTAATTACTTTGTAATTTAGTCCATTTATTCTTAGATTAATACATAAATTTGCAAATTTTTGCCCATTTTTATTGTACAATTCGTTATTAATTAATTAAATGCATTATTACTATTTTCGTGACTCTTGTGGTCCTCCAGAGACGGGGGAGAGTGGGACCTCTTACTGCATCTACAAGCTTTCTAGTAAGAACAAAAAGTACCACACAGATATTTTGATTGTTTTATTAGTTGTTTTATTATAAAACTCATTGGTTTAATTACATTTTCATTACAGATTCCATCAAAATGAGGAGTTTTAACAATGTTGTAGTTGTTTATTATTATAGTTCATATTGGTTGTTTATGTAAAGTCCAGTCTAATTCCCTGGAGTCCTCCCAGCCACTAGAAGGCGCTGTATGAACATGTATCTTCTACCCCGTGACCCGGATGTTGCCCTCTAACCCGGATGTTGACCTCACTAGCTAGTATAACACACATGTCGGGGCTAACGCTGGAGTCGTGTCGCCTCTAAAATGGAATTAAATGTCAAGAAAACGAGTTCCCAGGCTTTGCTGTCATGTGGGAACGGAGCAGGTTTGAATGTTTGTTATTAGCAGAATAATGTTGGAAGAAGTTTTAATGACAAACGTGTGTTTTTCACCAAGAAAAACTAAAAAAAAGTTATTCAAATATTTGTTTATCTGCTCTGGAAATGTGTTTTTTGCAACCAAAACATTCATAAAATTATAATTACTATTTTTCTCCCAGGAACATTGCTAAGAAATAAGCAGTTTCATACAAAAACTCATGTACAGGATATTACTATTATTATTATTAAAGTGGCAGAATGCAACAATTTTTTGGCATAATTTGGCAAAAATTCCATAATAACCTTTCATCATATTGTAATTCAAGTGTTCTGAGAGAAAACTAGACTTCTGCTCCTCCTCATGTCTCTGTTTTCAGGCTTTAGAACAAATCTAGCCCGTGACGGCAGATTTTGACCAATCACAGGTCATTTCAAAGAGAGAGAGCATTCCTATTGGCTGTGGTCCGGCTAGTGGGCGGTGCTTGTATTTCCTCAAGAGATCTCAACATGGCTGCCGGGTCACAAACTTTCTCATTTTACAGCTAAACAGTAACTACAAGATGTTTCTGAAAACATTTGAGGAGAGAAATAGGCATTAAAGTGGCAGTATGCAACAATTTTTTGGCATAATTTGGCAAAAATCCCATAATAACCTTTCAGCATATTGTAATTCAAGTGTTCTGAGAGAAAACTAGACTTCTGCTCCTCCTCATGTCTCTGTTTTCAGGCTTTAGACTAAATCTAGACCGTGATGGCAGATTTTGACCAATCACAGGTCAGTTCAGAGAGAGAGAGCGTTCCTATTGGCTGTGCTCCGGTCATGTGACCAGAACTTGGCTTCCTTCAACAGATTTTACAATGGCGGCGGCGTCACAAACGTTCTCATTTTACAGCTAAACAGTAACTACAAGATGATTCTGAGAACATCTGAGGAGAGAAATAGGCATTACAGTAACAGAATATTGATTCATATCTGATCAGCGCTGCCTAGTTTGACCGTTTGGTCGGAGTTCAGAGTGATTGACAGCCGGCTCTCATAGACTGCAGCTGGCAGCGGACCTTGTTTTCCTCCGGTAAGTGAAATCCTTCAGATGCCGTTAGGAGCACCGGAGGACACAGTAGGACACAGAGGAACAGGGTTTAACTCAGGTTACCTGTTTCATGTACTACTGTCACGATATAGCGGCCGTTTTCTAAAAAATCACTTTTTTCAATCATATTTGCGCCGATCTCGCATACTGCAGCTTTAATGTTAAAGAAATAATTTAAATGTATCTTTTAGTTAGACAGGATTATGGATATTGCTAAATCATCATCAAGATATTAATATGTTCTGATATCAACACAGTATATGTTTGCAAAGTCAATCTAAAATGATCAAATTATTATTTATTACATGAGACAGAATTCTTCACGTCAAACACAAACTTAAATAACAGAGTTTTTAATGACAGCTTGCCCATAATAATTCATTTGTATTGACAACAAAACTATGTTTTAGCTTAAGTTCAGTTAACAATATTGAATTATGACCTCGCTCTCATAGAGTCTTGCAGGGATGACGTATTTTTCTAGTGCTGTTAGCATCGTCCTGGTTCCCTCAACAAAAAGCCAATGGGATTTTTCCATTGGGTTTTGGATTATTGCAGAAAATAAGGTCCTAATGTCGATCCTAATATAATAGGTACTATTATAAGTCATTGTGAGTTTGTTTGTTGTGCTGCTAGGTCTCAGTGAGAAGCTTCTCCTCAAGCCGAAGGCTGGCAGATCGCTGCAGACCGAGAGAGTTCCGAGAAGCAGCGGTGAGACCAAACGTCACGTCCCTGCATGCTGTGTTGCTATCTGTTACTATGTACTAGTTATTAGGGGCTTCTTCTTCCTCTTCCTCCTCTTCTTCTTCTTCTTCCTGGCAAAGGGGCGCCGTTCATCTGCATGCAAACTCGCGCTGCAGAGCTGGGCAAGCTGGCGCATGTCGATGACGTTATACACAGGGAGCGTGAAGCGGAGTAACATTTAACATTTCTTTACAAATTAAAGTGCTAAAAAAAAATACATCCATATAATGTTTGTCGTGCCTGAATACGAGGTGCAAATTCTTAGTATCGATACAATCGATTATTTACCTTGCAAATCGATTTTAGATTGATATACGTCCCCGTGAAGGACAACTTGCCGAGTACCTATAGATGTAGTTCGATAATAGGAATATAAATCGATACATCGATGCAGTAGATGAATCGTTACACCCCTAGTTCTGTGGGTACCCACGAGTCTCCCCTTTACAGACATGCTCACTTTATGATAATCACATACAGAGTGTGTTCCAATCCACGTACTTCTGGAAGTACACTTCAATGTAGTGCACTGTGCGCACTCTGTACTTACTTGAGGAGTGCGTAAATTTCAACGGGGTAGGGTTGTCTCAAATCGAATACTCTGCGGCGCCCTTACCGGAAATGACGATCGCAACATTTCACCGCGGCTCGCTACCGTTCTTTTAATACATCCATGCTCGCTACCCGCCAAAATATCTTCTTCTTCTTCTTCGGGGTTTTAGGGCAGCTGGCACATGAGCTGGCATTTATAAGGTACGTTGTTCAGCTCCGCAAAAGCTCTTGCATCATTTGCCGCCATTTTCACATGTTTGAATGGTGGTCGTGGCCTCGCCCCTTCCGCTACGTAGCCAAGATGACGACCGATGAGGTTGAGAAGTGTCCAGCGTTCCACACTCAACGATTTGACCGTTTTGAGTACAACATCCGGGTACTTACAGTGCACTGCATTTTGCTGTACTTCACAGTGTGAACGCACTTATGCACTAAAAATAGTAAGTGTGAGTACAGAAGTACGCGGATTGGAACACACTGACAGTTTGGGGCAAGTCATAGTCAAGTCAGCACACTGACACACTGACAGCTGTTTAGTTTAGGCCTTTCGTCCAAACGCAAACCGCGTAGGTCACTGAAAGGGGACCTTTTGTAAAACGGTGAAGATGTTCAGAAACTCCATTTTCAGTGTTGACATGTAGACAGAGAAAACAGACTTTTTGTGTGCGCCGTTATCTCCTTTTTGTGAGGCGTCACAAATGAGGCGACATATATTGTGATGGCAGACTTGGCCAAAACAGTGCTGGTTCTAACAGGACTTTTTACATGTTTACACATAAATGTTACACCCAAAAAATACCCGTGTACGTGCGGACTAAGCCTAAGAACAAACCCCTTTTGAGCCAGAGGTGTTGATGATGATGTGTGTTGTTGTGTGCCAGTGTTGGAGCGGCTGCAGAGCTTCCTGCCTCAGATGGCCGAGGCCAACGAGAAGCTGAAGCAGCAGATGGACGAAGCTCCTGCCGGACGCTTCGACATAGAGAGCGTGGAGGAAGCAGAGAGGGTCATAGAGATGGTGAGTGTACCATTTTGAAATAGATTTTTTAATGCCAGAATCGATATATTTGCTCCATTTGAGTCTATGTGGGTAGACTAACTAGAAACCTCTCAACAAACACTCTTTTAGTTGTTTTATTTATATGACTGAGTCATGTGATGTCTTCGTCTCGTCCTCAGGACGTAGCGCTGGTGGAGCTCAGCGAGTCGGACAGCGACTACGAAGATGAAGAGGAGACTCGGGACTCTGAGGAGGAATCGGACTCTGCCGAGGAGAGGGAGGTCGCGGAACAGAAGCTCATATTACCTGGAGACAAAGGCAAGAAGAAGAAAGCCAACATCCAGGTTCTCCATCAACAGGGAGAGTAGAAAAGTTGGCCTGCACAGACTTTTGGCTGCGTGTTGAGTTTCCCTCCGAGGTGGATTAAACTGACCAAACCGTCTGCCTCGGGCATGGAGGGATTTTAACCGCAGAGACAGAGAACAGGAAGCTCCTGTGTGAAGAGACGCAGATCTTCCTCATCCCTATAGTGTTGCACGGTATACCGATACTAGAAAGGTATCGCAATACCCTGTCATTAAAAATGGCACGATACCCTGTTTTATTAGGACCAATACTTGACTGGATTACTGTTGTAATAGGAGCTGTGAGTTGCGTCAATGTGCGACCGCGGGGCCGTTTGTGTGTGTGTGCAGCGCTCTGCTTTAGAGGACGCCATCTGGATTGGTTGGTTATAACTTTGCTGCTGGTGGAGCAAGCGGTCAAAAAGTAAACTGTAGTGATAACCAGAAGGATGGAGTCAACCAGTGAAGTTGAAAAGAAGATTAAAGCAGGTCATGAACCTCAGTCCGGCTCTGAGCTGGTGTCTCCATCAGCAGAACTCCCTTTAAAAAAAAACCATGAAATAACAGCGTGGCTCTAATTACCGATGAAACGTACCGATAACATAAGTTTCACCATCTTTTCTGAATCTGTCCAAGCATCTCCTGTAATTCTGCAAACACATAATCCACCAAAGAACTCGTGTTAAAGTATTATTTTACCGTGTGTCTGTGTATGGACGGAGAGGAAAAGCAGTCCGGTGAGAGTGACTCTTCTCTCTCTTCACAAACAAAACTTCTTTTAGTGGGTTTTTTGTTCTGGAAGCCTCTCGTGCTGCACTACCACCAGCAGGGACGATGTTTTACAAAAAAAAAGCCTTAAGTTACGCTGTAAGGGATATCAGAAATACTTTATTGATCCCTGGGGGAAATTAGTTGATCCATTTTAGAATAAAAATATATATATAAACATAGATAAGTTATAAGAAAAATAGAAATACAAATGAAATGTAAATATGTGTGCATTATCAAAAATAAAGGCAAATATAAAATTCAAAGAAATCACATAAACTTTAGGCTGAAGTAGGCGAGATTGGAGCAAATATGATTAAAAAAAAAAGTTATTTTTATAAAACAGTCGTGTGCCTCTCTGTGTCCTCCGGTGCTCCTAACGGCATCTGCAAGATTTCACAGATCGGAGGAAAACAACCAATCAGAGCTGATCTTGAGTCTGCAGTCCATCTGCAGTCTATGAGAGCCGGCTGTCAATCACTCTGAACTCCGACCAAACGGTCAAACTAGGCAGCGCTGATCAAATAAAAATCAATATTCTGTTACTGTAATGACTATTTCTCTCCTCAAATGTTCTCAGAATCATCTTGTAGTTACTGTTTAGCTGTAAAATGAGAAAGTTTGTGACCCGGCAGCCATGTTGAGATCAGTTGAGGAAACACCAAGCACACAAAGTATGCTGGTACTGTTCTGTATCATCCTTTATTTTGCATTTCTAAAGATCTAAAGTTGACTTGGGCTCAGATATCACTGGAAACAGTTTTTATAAGGTACAGTGTTCTTCTGCACCACCAGCTCTTTTCCCAGAATAAAGATAAATTTCTAGGTAATTTTATTCCAGTTTCACTATACTTGCCTTCGCAGCATTCACCTGCTGTACACCTGCCCCGACTCCCACACAGAACAAGCTCTGATCAAACACACATCTGGCACCGTCCACACTCAACTGCCCTGCACAGGTTCCTGTGGAGCCAAGGTTCAACCTGCAGGGAGGCAGGCCGCGGACACGCTCACACGGACGTATTCACGTCATCTGGAAAAGAAGTGTTCGTCCTTTTATTCCATAAACTAATAAAACCATTCATAAAATCAAATTATAACCTCTGCTGATGTCAGCGACTGCTCCAAACGACAGTTCTTAACTTTTACAACAGATGTAAGAGATGTGGTCCAAAATGTAATATAATCAAAGGTCGGTCCTAAAAAATACAGCCTTGATAAAGACAATACTTCACTTTAAAGCCAAAGAACAAGAAGCACTAAGAACAGGGTGGCTCAAACGTTTTTGGGACCCCGGACCCCGTCTTAACCGTAACACAGATTAAGTTTACTACCATTTCTACTTTTAGATGCCATTGGAACTAATTGCAGTCTAAAACCTTTCAACCTAAATACTTCAGACCTGTTTCACAGATTGGCTGCACGGTGGTGCAGTGGTTAGCACTGAGGATATATTAGACAGCAAGTGGACATTTTAAACTTTGTGTTGGAAGCAGAAAAAATGGGCCAGCGTAAGGATGTGAGCGACTTTGACAAGGGCCAAATAGTGCTGGCTAGACGACCATAATTTCTGTTATTTCATCAGTAGTTTGTGTAAAATGAAATAATTACTTTATAATTTCTATATTGTTTCATAGCTGATAGCTGATTAGACTATAACTATTACATTCTGATTACATTAGCAAAGTATTTATTATCAGTTTATTGTTGCACATATTATAACATTTTATATACTATATTAGGTATCGGTTAGTGATTACCAAATGTTTTTTAAACTTTTAAGAAATGGTTTGTAAAACATCTGTAAACTTTACATAGACAGATAATTTAAAGTCACAAATTTAGTCTCAAATTTACGAGAAGAAAATATCAGAAAAATGTTGGGTTTTTTTGGTCAAGGAACCACATCGCTTCACCACAGACGCCACCGCTAAACACTGACGTAACGTGAGCCATTTTCAACTCGCAAATTTATGACTATATAATCTCCAAGAATGTTAAAGGTTTTTTCTCGTAAATTTATCACTGTCATCTCAGAGATTAAATTATTTATTGATTTATTTTTTACCTACATTTGCCCTAATGCACCGTCGTATTAACCACAGGTTACTGAAAGGTTTTTTTTAAGCCAAATCCAAATATGGGGAAAGTGTTGGAGCCTGGGTCAAAGCTGTAGACCAGTAGACTGTCTACTACAGCCATGCTAGCAGCTCTGTGTGTTAATGTTAATGTTAAAGTTAATTATCTATCTGAATAATGTTTATAGATGCTTTACAAAGTCTTTATTTACCATTTAACAAAGTGTTATAATCATCAGTTGCAATTAATAGTCATCCAAATAATGTTTATAGATGCTTTACAAACAATTTCTTTAAGGTTTACAAATAATATCTTAATCATTTACAAATGCTATGACATGTTATAATGTGTGCAACAATAAACTGTTAAAATAATTATATGATGATATTTATGTGATTATATCAGGTTCACAAGCAGTAAACCAATGTACTAAGTGGTGTTATGTATTTTTCATATCCTATATCTTTTATTCTACGTACCAAAATTTAACACTTAGTCACTATGGGGGGGGGGGGGGGGGGGGGGGGGCTACTGGGAGCTCCAGAAGGTTGATTGGTTATGTAAAAATGAAGCAAATGAGTGTCGTAAACGCATGTTAGCTGAACACCCCTAACCCTAACGTATCTACTTACTATTCTGGGTTATGACTATAACTTTAAGGCTGATGCAAGTCGTTTTAAATAAGAAAAAATACTGTTGCAAAACATACTTTTCTTTGTACTTTATTTTTGTACTTTATACAAATGTGAAATTCACTGAATCAGCGGAACTTCAGTCTGAGTTGAATATTTACAGCAAATGATGAGAGAGATGAGCAGAAATGAATTAATATTTTCTAATTATTTATTTTATTTATTGAGTTATTAGATGTTTCTTATGCACTGAATGTGGGAGAACTGGATCTCCTTACCACCTCTTCATGGCGCTGACCATAGCAGAAAAGAACCTGCAGATGGAGGACGTCTCTCTTGGTGGTGCCATCAGGTGACCTTTGACAGCGGAGGCAATAAAGTCTCCAAGAAATGGATCACCCATTTTCAAGGAGACCAGCACCGATGATGCATTGCCCCACTTCTTAAAAAGGTCCCGGCAAATGGTCTTTTCGAGGTTTTCCAATGTTTTGTGGTCGTAATCAAAATCGACACCCTCGAGTTCGGCCCACGTTCGTTGAAGAAGGCTCTGGATGATGTCCCGGACGTTTGAAATGGTCCAGGTAATGTTGACCTTCTTGAAGATCCTCGTAACGAGCTTCTCCAACAACACCTCAACGCAGAACTTGTTTTTTTGGTCCCGCGCTGCACGTGCAGAGTCTTCACGACTCTTCGGCACACATACTGGGCCAGGCTGTGCAGCAATGGCCAAAGGTTTGTTCGCACTTGGCTCAGTGCCCAGTATGGCGTGTCTCATTCTGTCAACGAGGTTGCCGGCCCGAAACCTCTGCCACCATCTGGCCAGAGACAGGAAACCGATCACCTTCATCTGCAAGTCAGCGATCATGTCAGCATGCATCACTTGCTCTTGCATTGAAGCCGGGATCTCTGGCCCATGTGTGATGTGTCTGTAGAGGAGATCGCTTAAGAGCTTTGTGAACTCCAAGACTCGACCAGCAGGAATGATTGAGAGTGGAACAAGAAGTCCCACAAGATCGTGGTTGTCTGGATCTTTTAACAGATCGTTGATGCTCTTTGTGAGAGACTTCACTGACTCCCTGTTGTGATCTTTGGAGTCCCGCTGGAATCTCTTCATCATTTTTGCCACGATTCGATGGATGCACGTTTTGGCAAAGCACTTTGCCAAAACCCTTTTGATCTTGCTTCTGATGCCCTTCTTAGACCCTTTGCTCTTCTCTTCCGCTGGAGTTAGGCCTGCAGCATCTTCAGCAATGCTCCAAGTGATGTCTTCTGCAATGACTCCAATCTCACGAGAGTTTTCAGACTGCAGCAGCTCATACTCAGAGTCCGGTACGTCATCCAAGAGAGGTTCGGTGATATCCTTCAACTCAGTCGTGATGATGTCTTCGATCGTCGTGATGTCTTTGATCGAAATCACGACGTCCGATAAACGCGACTCCGGACGGGGTTCTGAGGGTTCTGGTTCCATCTCTGGTTCGTCAGAGGTGGTCCTCTCCTTCCGCGGTCGTGGTGAAAACACCCACGTCATCTTGCCGATGAACGCCTTGCACATTTTGCAGGCGTGCAGAATCATGTTATTAAGTCTGCTGGGAGGAGTGAGGCGCTGAACTATGCGCTCAGGACTGGAGAGGGCACTTTGGACGCTCTCCGAAACCTCTCGAGAGATCAATTTCGTCAAGCTCTTTGAGCTCGGACACTGAAATGCGTCGTCAACGCCCAGAGCTTCGGCAAAACCCTGAGATATCGCGTCTCCCAGATCGATTTTGGCTCTGTACTCAGACGCCACAGTTGAGCTCCCAAGAGATTTCAAGAAAGCTTTGGTCAGTTCTGCTATGATGTCCAGCAGCAACTCTCCCACCATGGTTGTAGTGGCGTCATCGGGTTTACCTGACTTCAACATTTCCCACTGTTCTGCCGTCATCCCTTTAAAAAAGGAGTGGAGCACTTGGGAAACAGCGCGACGGACGTTGAACTCCGGCATTGCCTCTGTCTGGGAAGTTCCTGAATACTCCATGAGGGTTAAATGCTGATTTATGGTCAATTAGATTCAATTAAATTCACTGCTTCTGTCCCGGTAGACGTGTCTGTCTGATAAGAGTCTTCAAACAAACTGAGATTCTTAAGTTCTGTGATTCTCTCCTAAATGTCAAGACTTCTTTATGATGTCACCACTGCTTTATGATGTCACCACTGATGTCATCACTGCTCTAATACATCACAGTGTTCCATCTGGTGATGTCACGATGCAGTGATGATGTCACCAGTGCTATGATGTCACCCCCATCCCCAAACACACACACACGCACACACACACGCACGTGCACACACACGTAAACAACACACACACAATGTACATTTATATTTAAAAAAAACACTTTAAAAGTTGATAATTAATTAAACTTACTTAATTGTTATTTGACTGTTAACAAACAATAAAATGATAATTAATAATCCAGAACTGCAGCTCTTGTGGGATGTTCCCGGTCTGCAGTGGTCAGGACCGACCAAAAGTGGTCCAAGGAAGGAAAACCAGGGTCAGACCCGAGGCTCATTGATGCACGTGGGGAGCGAAGGCTGGCCCGTGTTGTCCGATCCAATAGAAGAGCTACTGGAGCTCAAACTGCTGAAAAAGTTAATGCTGGTTCTGATAGAAAGGTGTTAGAACACACAGAGCATCTCAGTTTGTTGCGTATGGGGACCGGTCAGGGTGCCCGTGCTGACCCGTGTCCACCGCCACGTGAGCATCAGAACTGGACCACGGAGCGATGGAAGAAGGTGGACCGGTCTGATGAATCACGTTTTCTTTTACATCATGTGGATGGCAACGAGTTGGAGGTGTTGACTCCATAATGTTATGGCTGATCGGTGTATATTTACTGTTCATGTGCGATGCCTGGATATCTATCTATCTTAATGCCACTTATATACTTTTAAACGGAGGGTCACTTTATTCAAATTTAATTTGGACTCAACTTGACAGCATTTACACTTTTTAAGTAATTAATCTTAAAAATCTTCCAGAAAAAGTACAGTAGAGAGACTGGCATAGTCCTAATAAATCCAGATATTTAAACTTACAAGTCTAAAGATGACTTTCAATAACTTAAAAATAATGAACTTCAATCATATCAGAGTTTCTATTTGCCCAAAGCTAACATGGGAGGGAGTAATGGACACAGCTATGCTTGTTTTATTGGTGCAAATGGTCCCCATCTGTAGATCTGTACCTTTGTAAAAATACACAAAATCCTGCGTTTGATCATTTTTTCCACAATGTGTATTTGAGAAAGCACAAAGGATCCAAAGAGGGAGCAGCTGTGATTTATTCGTGAATATCTTCAACAACATCAAAAAGAGGACTAACGGTAAGAGCACTGGTGGTGGATGTTGCTCTGGGGGGGGGGGGGGTTCCCACCTCGAGAGATCGACCCGCCGTTCTACACATCAGACAACAACGCTCTGCACGAGGGGTCGATTCCCTTCAAACACCGCTGCTTCGATTAAAAAGTGCCGCTTTCTCTCGGTTCATTCCCTCGCTGCTGCTGCTGCAATCATTCAATCACATATAGTACAACTCAAAACTCAAAAAAAGGTCACAAGAGTGTGTGTGTGGTTTACTGTCAAACAAAACCGCCGTGCTCCCGGGTGAGGAGCAGTCCTGGAAGGCAAACAGGGAACATGCCCAAAATCTCTTCTGGAAAATAATTTACTTTGTCACACAGAGGGTGAAATCACTGGGAGACTTTTCCACACACACAAGGTGCCAGCGCTGGAGGATTCATTCAGCTAAAACGGGTCAGCAACGTTTTTAGCTCCTCTCCAGAGGCTCCCTGTGTATTTTTAAAAATGGAAATGAATAACTGTTTTTTGTTTACATTTTCATTTTTATTTATCATTGTTGTAGGTCTATGGTACGACGGAGTATTAGGGCCACATTGAGGGAAAAAAAGAAATCTTGAGATTTTGAGAATAAAGTCAAAGGTTTACGAGAAAAACAGTCGTAATATATGAGAATAAAGTCAGAAGTTTAAGAGAAAAAAAGTCGTAATAATATGAGAATTAAGTCATAAGTTTAAGAGAAAAAAGACGTAGTATTATGAGAATAAAGTCATAATATTATAAAGTAGTAATTTTATGTTATTTTCTTTTTTTCTCGTAAAGTTATGATTTTATTCTCGTAATATTACGACTTTTTTTTCTTGTTAAGTTCTGACTTTATTCTCGTAATATTACGACTTTATTCTGTAAATTTCAGATTTTTTTTCCCTCAATGTGGCCCTTATGTTCCGTAGTACATTTGCACTTTGGCCCTCACTGCATTAGACTTATATACTATATACTTAGACTATAAACTGTGTTACCTTCATCACATTGATCAAATGTTTTGTGGCTCCAGACAGATTTTTTTTTTTTTGCCTAAAATGGCTCTTTTGATAGTAAAGGTTGCTGACAGCTGATCTAAAACATCCTAGTCAGTATAATAACATGAGTGAACCTCAGTGTGTTAGTGAACAGCAGTCTACCTGTCTCCACTCTGAACTCCCATGGGCACACAGTAGTTGAGCTCCAGCCTGGCGATGTTCCCGAGCCGCAGCACGATGCCGGCGCCGTATGACCAGCGGATACACTCAGCCAGCTTCTGAAGGTGAGCCCGGGGACCTTCACCTGCACACATCACAGTCCACGTTAAAACCCACCTGGCACATCTGGAACACTGACTGGTTCTCTGATAGACATTTTTGCAAGACTTTTTTTATTTACATTTTGTCTACATTTCATTACAATGCAGTGGTACCATGTATCCATGGGAAATCCCTTGATTCACCAAGAATTTATTAAATTTTTTCGTGTTTACTCTCAGTCAAAAAATTGTTAACATTCCAGAAAAGTACTGATGAGATGTATGACTACATTAAAATCAAATTTGCACGGGTAAATGTGGATAAAATGCTCTATAATAACTTCTGGAGTGTTGAACGAGGAGAACATTTGTAATTTCTCTATATTAAATATTTATATATACATACTGCATGTATTAGTCTAAACCAGTCTTCTACATTACAGTGTGTTTATCGTTTCTATTTGATGGCTCAGACTTATAAAAAGGAGATTGCACGGCAGGTACAGTATTGAATACATCAGTCCACCCACCGTAGTTGAGGTTGCAGAGGTTGCCTGCGTTGAGGAAGAAGTGTGTTCTGAAAAGGTCTCCGAAGCCGCCCTTGCCGGGTCTGAAGGGCAGCGGAGTGTAGAGGTGCAGACCACCAGCCCAGTACGCCTCTCCACCCAGATAGTCACCTGGAGCACACAGAGAGATAAGCTGCTGTGTATATATATATATATATATATATATATATATATATATGCTGCATATACATTCAGCTGCAGCTCCTTGTATACTTCTTTTTTTGGGGGGTATTTTGTCCTATTGGATAGTGACAGTGAGAACATGGGGAGAGAGGGATGTTACTGGGAGCTCCAGAAGGTTGATTGGTTATGTAACAATGAAGCAAATGAGTGTCGTAAACGCATGTTAGCTGAACACCCCTAACCCTAACGTATCTACTTACTATTCTGGGTTATGACTATAACTTTAAGGCTGATGCAAGTCGTTTTAAATAAGAAAAAATACTGTTGCAAAACACACTTTTCTTTGTACTTTTTTTTGTACTTTATACAAATGTGAAATTCACTGAATCAGCAGAACTTCAGTCTGAGCTGAATATTTACAGCAAATGATGAGAGAGATGAGCAGAAATGAATTAATATTTTCTAATTATTTATTTTATTTATTGAGTTATTAGATGTTTCTTATGCTCTGAATGTGGGAGAGCTGGATCTCCTTACCACCTCTTCATGGTGGTGACCATAGCAGAAAAGAACCTGCAGATGGAGGACGTCTCTCTTGGTGGTGCCATCAGGTAACCTTTGACAGCGGAGGCAATAAAGTCTCCAAGAAATGGATCATCCATTTTCAAGGAGACCAACACCCATGATGCATTGCCCCACTTCTTAAAAAGGTCCCGGCAAATGGTCTTTTCGAGGTTTTCCAATGTTTTGTGGTCGGAATCAAAATCGACACCCTCGAGTTCGGCCCACGTTCGTTGAAGAAGGCTCTGGATGATGTCCCGGACGTTTGAAGTGGTCCAGGTAACTTTGACCTTCTTGAAGATCCTCGTAACGAGCTTCTCCAACAACACCTCAACGCAGAACTTGTATTTTTGGTTCCGCGCTGCACGTGCAGAGTCATCACGACTCTTCGGCACACATACTGGGCCAGGCTGTGCAGCAATGGCCAAAGGTTTGTTCACCCGTTCGCCCAGTATGGCGTGTCTTCACCCTCTCAACGAGGTTGCCGGCCCGAAACGTCTGCCACCATCTGGCCAGAGACAGGAAACCGATCACCTTCATCCGCAAGTCAGCGATCATGTCAGCATGCATCACTTGCTCTTGCATTGAAGCCGGGATCTCTGGCCCATGAACGATGTGGTTGTAGAGGAGATCGCTTAAGAGCTTTGTGAACTCCAAGACTCGACCAGCAGGAATGATTAAGTCAGGAGCAGCAAGTCCCAGAAGTTTACGTGTTTCCTGCTTTTTCAGCAGAGAGTTAAACTCCTTTGCGAGAGACTTCACTGATTCCCGGCTGTGAGCTTTGGATTCCCGGTGGAATCTCTTCAGCATTTGTGCCACGATTCGATGGAACCACGTTTTGGCAAAAGACTTTCCCAAAAGCCTCTTGATCTTGTACCTGATGCTGTTCTTGCCCTTCTGTTCCGATGGAGTTAGGCCTGCAGCATCTTCAGCAATGCTCCGAGTGATGTCTTCTGCAATATCTTCAATCTCACGAGAGTTTTTAGACTGCAGCAACGGATACTCGGAGTCTGGTACGTCGTCCAAGAGAGGTTCAGAGATATCATTCAACTCATGTCTGATGATATCTCTGAACGATCTGACTTTTCCCAGCTCAATGACAACGTCTGATGAAGACGTCTTTGGACGGGCGTCATCGTCTGAGGCTTCTGGTTCCACGTCTTCTGTCCCTGGTTCTTCGGAGGTGGTCAGACTTGTCCCCTGCTTGCGTTGCCGAGGTGAAAAAACAGACTTCATCTTGCCGATGAACGCTTTGCATAAACATCGGGTCTAAACTTGTGAATGAATTCATTGCATGGATAGTATCTGTGTACATTTTTAATATCAACATTAAATGATCAAATCATCATTAAATCATTATGAATTAATGAAGGTCAATCTGCCATATGCTCCTTTTTTATTGATACCCGCGACTTTTCCAGATCTCATTCCTCCCATTTTTGTCCCTACCCAGATACCGTCCTTCCAGATACCAAAGAAGAAGAAGAAGAAGAAGAAGTCTTTCCAGATGTGGGTGTGGACTCCAGATCTTTTTTTTTTTTTTATACTTTATTTCAAAAGTTCAATACAATATAATCGCATGTTCAGATTTTTCATTACAATTCTGCAAAAAATATTTTACAGTTTAAAAATAATATAAAAAATAAATTATAAATTATACAACAAAAAAACTGTAAGGAAAGGAAAAGATGAATAAAAAGAAAACAAAAACATTTGGGGTCTGCTAAACAATTGGAATCAATTTGAAATGTCTTACCAATTTAATAGTTTTAGTCAATTTAGAATTTTTGACTTTTAAGTTATCAATCATAGTCAAATATGTTTTAAAATCAGTATCTTTAAAAATAAGAAAGGAGGGTATTCTTTTAAGCCATATCATTTTATGTGTGTAATATTTTGCTAGGATAATAATCAAATTAATTATGTAAATCTCATCTGCCGAAAAACTGGGATTGTTGACAGTGAGTAATATCTCAATCTTTGTTATTATATCTTTTTTGAAATGTTTTGAGAGATTCTTCTGTAAATGAAATCAAAAAAAAGGAGCATAAAATCAATCTACAAACATGTGTTCAATAATTTCCCCTTCACAATTGTAAAAAGTGCATCTATTCATTCATTAACTTTATTTCAGACCCATAGGTCCATATCAGTATAAATAAAACACAATACGAGGACAACAACACAGACACATAATCATTGCAGTTCACAGTGATTAAAACATAAATAGGCATATGTTCCAATGTTTCCAAAAACAAGAGGAGAACCTTGTGTCACTTTGTGTGGGCTCAGTTAAGGCCATTATGATTAAATTTTTTCAATCAATTAGACGACACATAAATTTGTACATTAAATTCCTCAACACAGCATAGAAGGTGGGAACATTACTAGTCACAAATAAATGACCTGCACGTGTCCATCTTGGGAGCTCGAGCAAGATTCTGAATGCATCATTAAACACCATCTGAAGCTTTGCTGTAACTGCACCACAAGTGGGAGCTGTAGTGGAGCACAGAAAGCTCTAAAGAGGGATGATTTAACATCATCTGTACATATATGCCAGCATATTGGCTCGTGCGTACAGTTTGCAACACTGGCGCTGCACATCATCGTCATCACGTAGATCATTCCTGATGATGTGACCCAAATTTCTTACTTTGTTCACCACATTTAGCGCCTCGTCTACCATAAAGAATGAAGGGAAATCTTGCTTCTGATCCTCCTTGGTTTTAGCAATCATGACAACACTGTTTTTAGAGTTAAATTTAATGACATGCTGCACACCATAACTGGAGCAGACTCTGAGCAGCTGCTGTGAGCCAGCACTATAAGGAGACAGGACGACTAAGTCATCAGTATACAACAGATGGTTAACAAGACTATCCCCCCCACCCGGCATCCAGTCTTACACTCCTTCAGCTTTTTTTGAAAGATCATCCATATACAGATTGAAGATAACAGGTGACAGTATTCCACCTCGTCGGATTAGTCACTAGGAAGGGTGCAGATATGCTCTTACCCCATCTAGCTTGCATGGTTTGATGCGAATACCAAAAGTGTAAGATCCTTATCAAATATAGGGGGAACCCTCGTTCTTGTAGTTTAACAAACAATTTACCATGATTAATTCGGTCAAAAGCTTTGGACGCATCCAGAAAACACATAAATATTGTAGTGTTACGTCTTCTATACTTACTAACAACTTCCTTCAGTGCATATATACACAAGTCTGTGCTGCGTTTATTTTGAAACCAAATTGATTGTCAGTGGTTATTATATATCTTCAAGCCTATCCAAGAGAATTCGTTTTAATACTTTGGATTGTTAACAGTTACGAAGAACATGCAAATATCATCTTTGGCGGGGTAGTACCTGTGTACAATCTTTAATAGAAAACTCTTTGATTTTATTTGGAATTATATATTTATGAGGTAACAGAAATATAGTGTTCCATTGTTTTCTATTTAAATATAACCACCTATATTTACATATGGGAGTAGTAATGTGTTCAAGATGAGTGCTCCAAACCTCCGAAAAGCAAATTCAATCACCATTCGGCCTCCACGTGTTTAATGTGTTCCTGCTTTGGCCTCCTGTGACTGCAACATTTTTCAAATGTAAACTAGTAAATAGTCCGAGCAGTGCTAACAAAACGTAAGCCGCTAGTCCTTTTCCAGCTGCAGGTTGATCCTGCTCTTCTGATACTGCCTCGGTTTATCTTTTTGCTGTTTCAGTTGCTGCAATGAGAAAAAAACAAAGACATGAGCACAAACCTGCCATTTACAAACATACTCTATTGATATCATACAGCTTATTGTTGTGCTCTACAACGGCCTAACTGGGTTTAGTAATAGATGCTCTTTTTGTCATTGTGAAGGAGAGACTGTTGAACATGTTTTTGTAGATTGTTTTCATGTTACTTCTTTTTGGTTTCATTTGCAGAGGAATCTCTCTAAACATTACGAAAAGGATATCTTGCTGACAAGAATTGAGATATTACTCATTGTCACCAATAACAATTTTTTGGCAGATGAGATTTACTTAATTTATTTGATTGTTATATTAGCAAAATATTATATACATAAAATGATTTGGCTTAAAAGAATACCCTCCTTTTTTATTTTTAAAGATACTGATTTCAAAACATATTTGACCATGATTGAAAACTTAAAACTCAAAAATTCTAAATTGACCTAAACTATTAAATTGTTTAGACATTTCAAATTTATTCCAATTGTTTAGCAGACCCCAAATGTTTTTTGTTTGTTTATTTGGTTTTTATTTGGTTTTGTTTTTATTCCTCTTTTTCCCTTCTTTACAGTTTATTTGTTGTACAATTTATAATTTATTTTTTATATTATTTTTATACCGTAAGATATTTTTGCAGAACTGTGATGAAACATCTGAACATGTGATTATATTGTATTGAACTTTTGAAATTAAAAAACAAAAAAAACAAAAAAAAACTCAGGAAATGAGAGACGAATTCAGAGAAATGATCATGAAATTATTTATACTACCCGGAATTATTTGATGACGAGTCCAGTGTCCCAGCGCAAAAAGCTTGACGAGCTTGATCGCTCAGGAAGTTCTAGACAGCGTCCAAAGTGCCCTCTCCTGCCCCGAGGGCATAATTCAACGTTTCACTCCTCCCAGCAGACTTAACAGCATGATCCTGCATGCTTGCAAATTGTGCAAAGCGTTCATCGGCAAGATGAAGTCTGTGTTTTCACCTCGGCAACGCAAGCAGAGGACAAGTCTGACCACCTCCGAAGAACCAGAGACAGAAGACGTGGAACCAGAAGCCTCAGACGATGACGCCCGTCCAAAGACGTCTTCATCAGACGTTGTCATTGAGCTGGGAAAAGTCAGATCGTTCAAAGATATCATCAGACATGAGTTGAATGATATCTCTGAACCTCTCTTGGACGACGTACCAGACTCCGAGTATCCGTTGCTGCAGTCTAAAAACTCTCGTGAGATTGAAGATATTGCAGAAGACATCACTCGGAGCATTGCTGAAGATGCTGCAGGCCTAACTCCATCGTAACAGAAGGGCAAGAACAGCATCAGGTACAGGATCAAGAGGCTTTTGGGAAAGTGTTTTGCTAAAACGTGGTTCCATCGAATCGTGGCACAAATGCTGAAGAGATTCCACCGGGAATCCAAAGCTCACAGCCGGGAATCAGTGAAGTCTCTCGCAAAGGAGTTTAACTCTCTGCTTAAAAAGCAAGAAACGCGTAAACTTCTGGGACTTGCTGCTCCTGACTTAATCATTCCTGCTGGTGGAGTCTTAGAGTTCACAAAGCTCTTAAGCGATCTCCTCTACAACCACATCGTTCATGGGCCAGAGATCCCGGCTTCAATGCAAGAGCAAGTGATGCATGCTGACGTGATCGCTGACTTGCAGATGAAGGTGATCGGTTTCCTGTCTCTGGCCAGATGGTGGCAGAGGTTTCGGGCCGGCAACCTCGTTGACAGAATGAGACACGCCATACTGGGCACTGAGCCAAGTGCGAACAAACCTTTGGCCATTGCTGCACAGCCTGGCCCAGTATGTGTGCCGAAGAGTCGTGAAGACTCTGCACGTGCAGCGCGGGACCAAAAAAACAAGTTCTGCGTTGAGGTTTTGTTGGAGAAGCTCGTTACGAGGATCTTCAAGAAGGTCAAAGTTACCTGGACCATTTCAAACGTCCGGGACATCATCCAGAGCCTTCTTCAACGAACGTGGGCCGAACTCGAGGGTGTCGATTTTGATTCCGACCACAAAACATTGGAAAACCTCGAAAAGACCATTTGCCGGGACCTTTGTAAGAAGTGGGGCAATGCATCATGGGTGCTGGTCTCCTTGAAAATGGATGATCCATTTCTTGGAGACTTTATTGCCTCCGCTGTCAAAGGTCACCTGATGGCACCACCAAGAGAGACGTCCTCCATCTGCAGGTTCTTTTCTGCTATGGTCAGCGCCATGAAGAGGTGGTAAGGAGATCCAGTTCTCCCACATTCAGTGCATAAGAAACATCTAATAACTCAATAAATAAAATAAATAATTAGAAAATATTAATTCATTTCTGCTCATCTCTCTCATCATTTGCTGTAAATATTCAGCTCAGACTGAAGTTCTGCTGATTCAGTGAATTTCACATTTGTATAACGTACAAAAATAAAGTACAAAGAAAAGTGTGTTTTGCAACAGTATTTTTTCTTATTAAAACTACTTGCAACAGCCTTAAAGTTATAGTCATAACCCAGAATAGTAAGTAGATACGTTAGGGTTAGGGGTGTTCAGCTAACATGCGTTTACGACATTCATTTGCTTCATTTTTACATAACCAATCAACCTTCTGGAGCTCCCAGTTGCTCCAATATTATCACTTTATTGTTATAAAGTCACTCTGACTCCAATCGATCAAATAGATGTTGAAAAGTTGCACTGAAAAAATAAAAGGTTTGACCCACTGGTGGCCCTCGAGAAAGATTCAGGGTACCAAAGTCAGTAAGATTCATCCTCTGGGCACCAGATCCATCCAACAGTTGTTGACCAACTGAGGCCGACATTGACATCCATCAAGCTACATCCATAGCATGGCTTAAAAGAAAAACATATCTTGTATCCTTGCTGCTCTACTCAACTGTAAATGTATGTTTTTGCAAAAAAAAAAAAAAATGCTACTTTAATGTTCAGTTAAGGGGAGACACCCGAGGTGAATAGAGTACATTTTTAACTAATAGATACCATCATGAAACCAGTTGATTAAGAAATAATCATTTTGTCTTTTACAAGTTTTCTGAAATTCTATGTTTAAATATGTAAATGATGCATTATCTTATTCTATATGTGCTCATTTGCTGAACATTGGATGAAGCCATGGATCAACATCCTGGTTTCATTTTGTTGACATATTAGAGTCAAAGGTTTTTAGAGAGGTGATTCTGATATCTCTTTTTATCACTCCATAAATCAGAAAATACTGTCAACAGTCATAAAAGATCCATTTTCACCGTGTTTTTAGGAATAAAATGTTGTTTAAATCAGGCTATGAATGATATATATGAACAAACCCCTCTGTAGAAACCTTCAGAGGTGAATTTAGGAGAAATCTACAGAACAGACAATAGACTTCACTGTCTTTCTGAGGCCGTAGCAGGTTCAGTTTTAGAGCTAGACTGAAAGTATAGGTATCATATGAATCTAGAAAACCTAATAAATACATCGGTACCAACCATGCCATGGCACGTCGCGAAGGGGGATAAATAACGCTCCAAAGTTAGACAAAATTTTGGTGAGGAAAAACTGGCATGGACATTTTCAAAGGGGTCCCTTGACCTCTGACCTCCAGATATGTGAATGAAAATGGGTTCTATGGGTACCCACGAGTCTCCCCTTTACAGACATGCCCACTTTATGATAATCACATGCAGTTTGGGGAAAAAAACAGGCAGTGATTTTTAATGCAGTATAAATGTGTTATTTTCTCCTATTCTAAAATGGTGTGTGTGAATATTTCTGCATACTGGGGTCCCTAAACAGTCTTTGGATTACATAAATTGTGTATCACTGTAAAGCTGAGACTCTTGTGGATCCAATGAGCACAACTGTATTCATGTGTGATGATGTTAGTCCCCATAGGAGACATTTCATTGTAGTGAGACCATTTTTTTAAAACTTGAACTCCCTGTATAAAATGACCTGTTGTGACCTCTAGGATAATCACAGCCTCATGAAACTTTACAGCCGTTAACTGGAGACCTAGAGCATTCAGAGGATGGATGGCTTTCCTAGCTAGATTGACAATAAGGGGGTTTCTGAGCAGTTTACACAACAGAAGTGCTCACCATCTAATCGTGGGAAAAATCTTCTTTCTTGCAGAAATCTCCAAATGTCAAAAGTCGGTGTCTTAATGTGGTATTTTGGAGGGATTATTGATCATTTTTTATCAATTCTCTAGTGGTAAAAAATTGTTAAATTTAGTACCAAATCTGTGTAACAAATGGTATCAACCCAAAAATTGCTGCAGCAATTTATGAGACATAATAGAGCATGGGGATGGCCATCATATACTTCTATCATAATGTTCTAAGCTCTTACACACAATTTATTTTCAATAATTAATTAATTCATGTTTATATCTGATTTATGACTAGAAGATGTTGACACACAGTGCTGAGCTGCATGTCAAATTAATCTCCAGGTTCCCAGCTTTCAGATGATGTACACAACTTCTATAGGAGATCTACTGTTGACCTGCTATCTCCCTCTAAAGACCCCCTGTACCCCCCTAAAAAAGACAAAAACGGGTCTATTGTGGGTCTCAGAGGGTTAAAACAAAGCCTATAAATGCAGTTGCTAGCTTGTTAGTAGCCTCCTGACACCTCCAGGAGGTTTTGTCGGTTACCTGACCTTCACCTTGCAGGTCCCTCATGAGTACAGCTCATCCTTCTTTGCTACTTTCTCCTCCTTCACATGCTCTGATATACTTTGCGTAACTTGTTCTCAACAGTCCTTTTTAATCTTACTTTAAATACCATTTTGGGGTCACAGGAAAATTGTTGTGGCCGTGAACCGTTCACTCCTTATCATTCGTTGCTTGTAATCTTGCTCAATCCCTGACGTTCATTGTGCTCAGTCATTCTTGATAAGCTAAATACCTCAATGTGCATGTAATGTAAATGTAAAATGGCATATTTCCTGTGGGTGGCCCCACCTCAGGGCCCCTGGGCTGCAAATACCCTCCATCAGGCCCACGCCCACGTGGCTCATTTCCTCCTATAGAACCGCAGAGATCGCCCCGAGCCTTTTTGTTTGGGAAGCTCCTGTTTCTCCTCCTTGGGTGTTTCCTGAGCTGCCCCCCCGACTCTGTGAATAAACAGCTCGGTGTACTGCATCCCTCGACGGACAGACAAATACTCACAATAAACTGGCAGCACATCGATCTTCTGTCTGAGGAGCCTCCTCCCTTTCCTTTTCCTCCTTTTCTACAGTTCATCCTTCCTATCCACCCCTCCCTTTGTTATATTTAAGATCACTATAAATAATCTCGTAAGACTCAAGTTTTACTGTGACTGTATTCCTAAATACTATACATTTTTTAGGGGGGTCCAGGGGGTGTTTAGGGGGAGATAGCAGGTCAACAGTAGATCTCCTATAGAAGTGGTGTACATCATCTGAAAGCTGGAAAGATTAATTTGAGATGCAGCTCAGCACTGTGTGTCACGTTGTTCTAGTCATAAATCAGATATAAAGATGAATAAATAATATAATATATATATAATAATATAAATTATTTCAGGGTGCTCACCGGCATTTATTTTTTTATTTTGATCAATTTTTTTTTTTTAGAGGGTGACCAGCGCCCCCCAGAAGGTGGCGGTCTAAGCGACCTATCTCTTAAACCGTCCCTGGCCTTGTACTTCATGACAAAGTAAATGCTCTCGTTTATTTAGCAAAAACAATGTAGGGCTCTACGACGCCGGAGAGATGAGACACTGATAGGACACGGTGGAGGACAGAAAGCACAGAGTTTTGACATCAATGCACCTGTTCAGAATGAAGCCTCACATTGTTGCTGATGTTTGCCAGAGAAAAGGTGAGCTGGAAATGACCTCGGGAGATTTCTCCTCGAGGAACCAGAGCCTTGTTCATCGGGGAGCGGTGGACTGCTGGGTGTCTGCTGTGGATCTGGCCGACAGCTCGCGGTGTCAGTCAGAGATGTATCCCCGTGCTCTGTGTGTCCTATCACCGGCAGATAGAGGTATCTGTCTGTCAGCTCGACCCCTGCTGTCACCGATTCCTCCGAGGCTCCTCGGCCCGATAGCTTCCCCTCACTGCGTCTGGAGAATGTTCCTCCAGAACGCACACACAAACACCACCGTCCATCCTCCATCCTTCCACTCCTCTCTTAAGGCTTTCCTACGTCACCTCCTTCCTCCCTTTAACCTTTGACCCCCCTTGTCCTCCCCATCCATTCTGAAAGGGGAAGGCGATTGCGTGAAGGTGCATGTGAACTGAAGGAAGCCGAGGAAAGAGCAGAACCTCCTGACACTGAAGCTTTTCCAAAATCTCTCTCAGAAACACACACGTGTTGTACTTACAGCTCCAGATGCAGCTCCACTTGGTACCAGGCTTCTGATAACAAGGTGTGGAGCCATCATTACTCTCATGTCAGGCCTCCTCCCACACTACACATGCTGTGCAGAACAGAGTAGTAAACATGGAAGAGCATTTTCCTGATTTGAAGTTCAGCCACTTCATTAGATATCGCAGCTAAACATCATCTACATATGCAAATGCTTCCTGCAGGCTGGAGCTGCAGAGGGAGAAACAAGAAGGTTACGGCAGGTTCACGTGACGAGCTGGAGAAATGGTTTTTATACATATTTTGAGAGATAGCAGCTTGGAATCAGCCCTAGTTTGCCCTGATCTCTCCAGAGTGAAGGTGATGGAGGTGGAACTGTACCTCCAACACGCCTCGGCGTCACTCTTCGGTCGCAGTGAACACGTTCTTAATGTTGTGAATTAAACAAAAACACTTTAGGTTTAGGAAAAATGGTTGGGCTTAAAATTACTTCTTTTTTTACAGTGCAAAAGTGACTTAACGTCGTGAACACGGGACACAAACGGACAGCTGATTGTGAAGTGGAAGTGAAACGTGCACGCACAGCACACGAACAGCGGTCTCCTGGATGAAAGGATAAAGCGATAACTTGAAGGAAAAATAAAACGGACCTTTTTAAAGAACCGCAATTAATTTGCATTTTCTGCATGTGTCATAGAAAACAGCTTTTAGGCATTAGTAATAGTAATGACATGTGTGACATGTTACTCAGAGAACATCGTTAAATGTCAAACTGTTTGTTTGAGTCTTGAGTCACAACTATCTGTCAAATCTGTACAATAAGAAGAGAAAAGTTTCAGTCATCGCAGTAAATCTGCTCTGAGTTGATAACAGAAATGCACTAAATAATGGGGAGGATTAGACTCTTATCTGGGTGTGATGGGTACCACGTCTCAGAAAGGTCCGATGGTCTGGGGGAGAAGCAGCGAGGAGCACCGAGGTGGGAGGTGGGGGGGGGGGGGAGATGTGTAAGGGGGATGCGATGTCAGATGAGGAGGAGTGTGAGGAGAGAGGGTGGTGGTGTTGGAGGGGGGGGGGGGGGGATAGTGAGTGTTTAAAGGAGACCCAGAAGGTGCTGAGGAGGTTACTGGTGGGGAGTTGGGGGGGTACGAGGAAGAATGCACTCTCACATTCCTGGCATGCCCGCCTCATTGTGGCGGGCTAATGAGGCGAGGGAGGGAGCGATGGCCGGCTCGGGCCCAGAGAAGAGGACAAAACCACCGGAGAGCCGGCCCGGCACGGAGCTGAGCTCACGGCTGAGGAATTCCAAACGCCGGACATGAGAGGGCATGGCTCGGTGCCAGCAGCTCTCCAACAGCACACACACACACATGAGTATATATGAGTGTGACATCCACCACTAACAGGATGGAGACTCCTCCCTGAACAGAGAGGACAACCTGTGTTTTATCTTCATGGTATAATAATATATAACTGTTCTTTGTTTACATTTTCATTTTTATTTATCATTGTTGTAGGTCTATGGTATGACGGTACGACGCAGTATTAGGGCCACATTGAGGGAAAAAAAATAAATATGAGATTTCGAGAATAAAGTCATAATATTACGAGAATAAAGTCATGAGTTCAAGAGAAAGAAGTCATAGTATTATGAGAATAAAGTCATATTATAAAGTATTATAAAGTTATGACTTAATTCTCGTAATATTACGACTTTTTTTCATCGTTAAGTTATGACTTTATTCTCATAAAGTTCTGACTTTATTCTCGTAAACTTCTGACTTTGTTCTCGTAAACTTCTGACTTTATTCTTGTAATATTACGACTTTTTTCTCGTTAAGTTATGATTTTATTCTCGTAATGTTACGACTTTTTTTTCTCGTTAAGTAATGACATTATTCTCGTAATATTACGACTTATTTTCTCGTAAAGTTATGACTTTATTCTCGTAATGTTACGACTTTTTTTTCTCGTTAAGTTATGACTTTATTCTCGTAATATTACGACTTATTTTCTCGTAAAGTTATGACTTTATTCTCATAATGTTACGACTTTTTTTCTTGTTAAGTTATGACTTTATTCTCTTAATATTACGACTTTTTTTCTCGTTAAGTTATGACTTTATTCTCGTAATATTACGACTTTTTTTCTCGTTAAGTTATGACTTTATTCTCGTAATATTACGACTTCTTTCTCGTAATATTATGACTTTTATTCTGTAAATCTCAGATGTTTTTTCCCTCAATGTGGCCCTAATACTCTGTAGTACATTCTCACTTTGGTCCTCACTGCATTAGACTTATATACTATATACTTAGACTATAAACTGTGTTACCTTCATCACAATGATCAAATGTTTTGCGGCTCCAGACAGATTAATTTTTTTTGCCTAAAATGGCTCTTTTGATAGTAAAGGTCGCTGACCCCTGAGTTAGGACTTAGAGGCACGACGTACTGAAGGTGTCTGCATGCATGACTGTCAGCAGCCGTCCTGATTCCTGCAGCCGGTCGGAGGAATGTCATGTTAGCTTTAGTGCTTACAGAGTGGTTTGATCCGAGAGCTCCTCGTTAGATTTCACCCTCCATTACCTCCACGTGGTCGGGATGATGCACCTCGTCAGGCCAGCTGGGTCCCAGATCAGTGAGAAGATGACAGACGGAGAGAGAGCGGGAAGGAAGGATGTGTCAAAGAGCTTCCTGAGTTGTTTCACTTGTCATTGGCTTGTCAGATGTGACTCACGAGTAGGAAGAATGTTCTTCATCCACTTTGATGGTCACTTTTGCTGATCACAACGCTGATATTCAGTACATTTCTGAGTTTAAGTTTTATACTACTTGTTGATTTACTATAGGCCTGTAGTTGTAGTATAGTATAGTAGTATATGGTATAGTATATAGTATATAGTATATGGTATAGTATGTAGTATATAGTATATGTAGGCTTACATGTATACTGAGATTTCACAGCAATCTTGAGATCAGTTAGTGTACGTTTTGGAGCGTGACTCCTGGTGTCTTTGAAGCTCAGTCTCTAAAGCTTGTTATTAATGACTCCTAACTGTTCCAGTGGCAGGAAACACCCAGGAAAACCTCCACACCCCTGATGTTATCTCTCCTATTTGTTTCCCAGACTTCCCATCGGCAGCAGGCCGGTGGAGCTTTTGCATCACGTCCCCAAAAAGCACAATAGAGACTCGACGATTACAAAGTCTTTTTGAGAAAACAGTTTGTTGTTGTTGCGTTTTCGCATTCAGAGAAGGATCTGGATTAAATCGACCCCCGTCAGTCAAGGGAGATTTGGAGCGAAGTGAATGGAGGGCATAGTAGAAGTGCCCTGAAAGCAATTCCTGGGACGTTTGTGAATGTCCGTCGTCATGGCTACAAGTGACTGAGTCAACTCGGTGGTTCCTGCGGGGCAGAAATCTGGCCGAAGAAGGCTGACTTTAATCCAAAAGTCAAACACAACGCCAGCTGGACCAATGTGCCCATTTCGGGAGTAAATTAAACCGTCATTGTGGGCTAATGGAGAAGGAATGAATTAATATTCATCATTTAAAACTCCCGGCACAAGAAAAGACACAACTAGGACGGGTTTGTTAAAGTTTCTGTTGCTCATGCACGTGTGAAGCTTTTAAGGGATTTTAAAGGAATACTTCACCCCCAAAATGACCCTTTGTATATCAGTTACTCACCCCCACCCCCCCCCCCCCCCCGTTACCTTGAATTCTTTAAGAAAAGTTTGTTTTTCCAGGACGCGGCAAACAGAGATTATACTGCAGGAGTTGTGTGAGACTTTGTAAATGGATGTTTTGATATTGTTGTTAAACAAGGCTCCCGCTTACTTCAATTCATCAAGACTTTTAAACGACTTTCAACGACATATTTTTAGAGCGTTTTCCTACGATTGTCCAGCAACGCGTGACGCACGTTTCAATTTCCGCTTCAGTCTTTCCAATCTACTTATTTAGGTTTAGGAAAAGATCAACTTGGTTAAGGCTTAGGCAAAAAAACTACTTAGTAAGGTTTAGGAAAAGATCGCGGTTTGAGTTTAAATAACTCCGGAAGTGCCGTAACTTACGGAAGTTACTTGACAAAAACTACTTAGTTAGGTTTAGGAAAAGAGGTTTGAGTTTAAATAACACTGGAAGTGTCATAATTTAAGTACGGTAGTTACTTGACTAGGTTTAGGAAAAGATCGCGGTTTTAGTTTGAATAACTCCGGAAGGGCCGTAACTTAAGTACGGAAGTTACTTGACTAGGTTTAGGAAAAGATCGCGGTTTTAGTTTGAATAACTCCGGAAGTGCCGTATCTTAAGTATGAAAGTTACGTGACAAAAACTACTTAGTTAGCTTTAGGAAAGATCGTGGTTTGGGTTTAAATAACTCCGGAAGTGCCGTAACTTAAGCACGGAAGTTACTTGACTAGGTTTAGGAAAAGATCGCGGTTTTAGTTTAAATCACTGGAAGAGCCGTAACTTAAGTACAGAAGTTACGTGACAAAAACTACTTAGTTAGGTTCAGGAAAAGATCTTGGTTTGAGTTTAAATAACTCCGGAAGTGCCGTAACTTAAGTACGGAAGTTACTTGACTAGGTTTAGGAAAAGATCGCGGTTTTGGTTTAAATAACTCTGGAAGTGCCGTAACTTAAGTACGGAAGTTACGTTACAAAAACTACTTAGTTAGCTTTAAGAAAAGAGCGTGGTTTGGGTTTAAATAACTCCGGAAGTGCCGTAACTTAAGTACGGAAGTTACGTGACAAATAAATCAACGTTCACTTCTGGTATCACACGGGACATAAACATCGGTCTCCTGGGTGAAAGTCCTGCATTTTTTGACCCACTTGTCCACCCCGACCTCGTCCCTACACGGCGTTCGCTGCTGTCTGTACTTCCTGGTCACTAATACGTGGATTACATACGAATTGAAATTGTGAAATTCGTGTCTATGTACACAAATATATTAAATTTGGTGACTATTTGACGAACTGCTGTGCGACTGGACTTCAGGTTGACATGAAGACATGCTGAGTCTGTGAATCTAAACAGGCTCTTCCCGTGATCAAACAGCGCTGATGTGACTTCACCCCCGCGTCCTTGAGTCATGGACCATTTTAGGAATGAATCAAAACCAAAAGGGAACACATTGTCTCACAGCTTCCTTTGTTATTCAAAGTGTCCCGGCAGCTACGACGAGTCCAGAGCTGCTGGGATTGGACCGGACTGGGTCTGCCCCTGGTTCCTCATGATAAGGGAGGCAGGGACAGTCATGTGGGCAGAGCTCCTGGTCCGCTACACCGGCTGCTAACTAACAGCTGAACACTTGGACTGCAGCACAGCACAGCATCAAGCCGCCGTGGGAGAGAGAGAGAGAGAGGTAGAGAGACAACGCTACAGCCAAGGAGACCACAGAAACACTCTCTACCCCCCCAAAATCCCTGAAGTCTGCACAGAGAGGAAGAGACAGACAGACAAAAGCATTCTTGGCTTTCAGTTTAAGAGAAGAAGAGTTAACAATACGTTGGGCGAGATCATTTACTCGAGATAGAAATTGAAGGAGAGAGGCGTGACAGGACGGCTCCAGACTTTGGGTTCATCATCCACCTCCACAGAAGAAGTAACGGATAGTCGCTGCATGAAGGATACATCCATCTGAAACAGGATGAGAGCGACTACGAGGATCACGTGGCTGCTGCTTTCACTCAGTGAGTACAATTTAGTTTAATAGCACATGGTTCAGTGGGTTTTCTCTATGATACATCTGGATATATTATAGGATGTGCATGGTTGTTTTTGGGAGTGAAAGCAGTGGTGGTGTCTTTAAAGCTGCAGGACATTACTGGTGTTTTATGAACAACGGAAATCTGCTGTAAAACAGATAATGTGAAAAATAATCAGACTTTTTATTTCAGATCTTTCATAAAAAATAAAAAAAGCAGTATTAATTTTTAATTAATTAATATCAATGTAGAAATACTCACATTTAAAGATAAAAAAAAATATCTTTTTTATTTCTTTTTTTCTCCTTGGGAACCACTTGTTGCATTGTATTTTCTGAGGTCATAATATTATGTTTTGTATGTACAATCCTGGCAACATATCTAGTAACTATAGCTGTCATATACATGCAGTAGAAAAGGACAGGTACCTCAACACTGTACTTAAGTAAGTACTACGTACTTACTACTAAACAGAGTGTAAATTCACCTGAACATAACTCACATTATTAGTCTCAGAATAGTTTCCCACCTTTTCCCCTTGTAATGTAAAGTCATATCTAATTAGGCTAAATTCAATCTGAAGGTGTTTTTTACTGACTTTTTATTTTCAGATCTTTTATCTTAAAAAAAGCAGCAATACTCATTTTTAATTAATTAATATTAATGTAGAAATACTCCATTACAAGTAAAAGTTCTTGACTTTTGAAAAAAATACAGATTTCTTAAGGCTCTTACACGTTATAACAACAATTATTTTGAACATAAATTAAGGTAATAAACACAATACACATTATAAAACATGTACAAATAACATTCAGAATCAACTCATGTGCCACAACGTCTTATGTAATTATCCGTGAAAATCCAAATTATTAACAGATAGATCAAACTAAACCTGCTTTATGTTGCACAATAAAAATATAATAAAGTACAAAAGTAGGCTATTATAACAGTAGAATATAATGTAGCTACTTAAACAACAGTAAAAGTACTCATTATACTAGTGATTCTCAACGTGGGGTCCGGGCACCAATAAAACAAGCTTATTGTGTTGTAGCTTTGGGCCAATTAGAAGCTCTGATCTGATCGTGACACACAGCAATAAGTTCATTATTTTAAAGTTGAAGCACTTATTAAAAGTTAGACTGGTAAGTTTAAATATCTGGATTTATTAGGACTATGACAGGCTCGCTACTGTTCATTTTCTGAAAGCTTTTACGATAAATTACTTGAAATGTCGGCTGTCAAGTTGAGTCAAAATGTAATTTGAAATAATAAAACAACCCTCTGTTTAAAGGTATATAAATGGTATTAACATTTAATAACATTGCTTATCTTAACTTTAAATTGAAACGTATTTAGGTTGAAAAGTTTTAGAATACAAATAGTTCCAACGGCATCTAAGAATACAAATGGTAGAAAGCATTATGTTTAATCTGTGTTACGGTTAAGAGGGAAAATGTTCTCCCCTGTGAGGCCAGAAGAAAGGCTGAGAACCTTTGACTTAAACATCAGTAAAAGTACTTATACAGTGATGGAGGAAGTATCCTTTACTTAAGTTAAAAGTACTAATACAACAATGTAGAAAGTAATCCATTACAAGTAAAAGTCTGTCACTTACTAGTAAAAGTACAGGTGTTTATTTCATTATTTGTGTTTATTTTCTTTCTTGTTTTATGAAAACTTTATGCAATATGACATGCTCTCACTTTGTTAATGACAGTGATTTATGAATGAGTTCTTGATGTGTGTGTGTGCATGTTTTATGACGCTAATATACTTGTAACAGATGGGTGTTTATGGGATGCATTGTTGTCAAGTGCTTTGCTGAACTATGTCGCTGCTTTTATTATTTCTAAAATGATTGATAGATACATAAAAATTGTGTATATTCCAAATGCAAATCATACATTGTTTTTTTATTAAAGTGTTATCCCAAAAAAATTGACATAAAGTAGCAAAATGAAAGTATAATTTTGCAGACAAATAGCCCCTCTATTGCATTATTAGAGTCTTTAATGTTGACGAACAATGCATTGTATTCTACATGCCTATCATATATACAGTAATGGAGTAAAAAAAGTACAATATTTCCCTCTACATGTAGTGGAATATGAAGGCGTATACAACTGAAATAATCAAGTACAGTAGCTCATAATTGTGCTTAAATTACTTTTCACCGCTGTCATGCTGCAGCTGAACGGCCCCTAGCTGTGTTATTTTATTATATTTGTTGGATTTACTGATGCATGAAAGTGTGGAACTATAATCTGAACTATGCTGTTGGTTGGTTTCCAACCATTCAATCCAGAGGTCACTGGTTCCCAGTCTGCTTGTGACCCGAACAGTTTGACCTGAGTTTTTTCTACTCACACTATCAGTGAGAGGTGAAAGTATGCAGTATTTCACAAGGAAAGGGAGACATAAAAATGTATTTGTTTCCCTGTCTGGTGACCTCCAGCTTGGGAACCACTTGTTGCATTGTATTTTCTAAAGGTCATATTATGTTTTTTATGTACAATCCTGGCAACATATCTAGTAACTTTAGGTGTCGAATGCAGGCAGTAGTAAGGACAGTTACCTCAAAAGTAAGTACTATTTACTTAGTTATATTCCACTACTAGACGGAGTGTAAATTCACCTGAACATAACTCACATTATAAGTCGCAGAATAGTTTCCCACCTTTTCCTCGTAATGTAAAGTCATATTCAATTAGGATAAATTCAATCTGATGGAACTCAGTGTCACTTTTTTTACTGAAAGCATGATTACATCGTCTTTTAAGTGTTTTACTATTAATACCCAAATAATTGAGTAGTTTTTAAATATCTCCACATCCCTGATTTCATTGCCTTTATATAAAAGATTCAACTCAGTCTAAGTTAGTGAAATAATGATCGTGGTTATGGATTAAAATAACAACGGAATTGTTGTAATTTAAGTACGGAAGTTGCGTGACAAAAAATACTTAGTTAGGTTTAGAAAAACATCGCGGTTTGAGTTATAATAACACTGGAAGGGCTGTAACTTATGTACGGAAGTTACGTAACAAAAACTATTTAGTTAGGTTTAGGAAAAGATCGCGTTTTGGGTTAAAATAACACCAAAAGTGGCGTAACTTAAGTACGGAAGTTACGTGACAAATAAATCAAGGTTGACTTGTTGTTTCACACGGGACATGAGCAGCAGTTTCCTGGGTGAAAGTCCTGTTTTTTTTGACCTACTCATCCACCCCGACCTCCTCCCTACGCAGCGTTTGCCGCTCTTTATACTTCATGTTGAACATCACGAAAAAAAAAAGTGAAATTCAAGTCTATGTACACGAATCAAATATATTAAATTTCGTGACTATTTCACGAACATGCTGTGCGACTGGGCTGAAACATCTGCACGTATTCTTCAATGTAGACTAGAATGTGTGTTTACTACCCCAAACGCTTTATTTATTATGACATATAAGGTCATTTCATATACCGAAGATTAATATATTGCGTGTACAGCAGTTGCATAAAAGTATATGTCATATAAAAGACACAAGTTAGTATGTAACGCTACATATAAAAAATCTCATAAATGCATCCGACTACTTGGTTTCTTGGCTCTGAGAAGCAGAGAGAATGGGTGGATGCTGCCTGAGAAAGAGGGACGAACTTGAAACGTGCTGCAACCAGGGTTGCTGCCAGTCCGAGTCCCTTTTGTGTTCTTTGTGCTTTAATTTGTGCACAAATTGAGTCGGGCTAAATGCATTGAACAGCTCCACTAGTTTAGTTTTTCTGTGCTACTGTTGGGAAGCGTACATGCCGACTGTTGCTGTGGGAAATGTATGAAATCTGTATGAGTCGGAGCTGAAACATCTGCCCCTCCACCTCCCACCATCCCACCATTAAGAGCCCCCCCCCCCCCCCTCCAAAGCTCCTCCAATTGCCATGACTGTGGACACAAGGAGGCTGAATAATGAAGTACCCCCCCCCCCCCCCCCCGACCTCCCTCCCCGGCTGAGAGGCGAGGAAAGTGTTTTCTTTAATTATGCACCTGCCGCTCTCTCACCACTAAAGTCGGTGGATTCAGATGGGAGGCTTTTATTTATTTTTTTGAGCGTGTGAAGAAAACATGTGACACGACCCCCCCAAAAACTCAATCTGAAGACTCGTCAGCACTTTTTTTTTCTAAAAATAAAAGCCTGACACGTTTTTGTGCGTGTGAACGTTGCGTCTGCGTCTATGTGTTTAACGGCCTGTTATCACGAGGAGAGCTGAACACCGGGACTTCAGGTGTTAACGTCACTTTGTGGACTCTTTGTAGATCTTTATAAAATGAGTGATTTATTTATCGTACCAAGCCGTAGAACAATCTGCAGTTTGCTTTTGTTATTAAAACATCCATATGATAAACCTTCCTGATAGAAAACATGGTCACCACTGAACTTAAGATCTCACTTTGAATTTCACTGTGGATAGAGAGAACCAAGGAATTGTTTCTCCAAAAAAAAAGAGCCACTGTTGAACTTTTACTTGATTAGTTTTCCACACAGAGGTACCGATACTACTTTCACGTCTGCACGCTAAATAAGACAATTTTTGTGTAGTGGCCACACCGTAGAAATAATATAATAAAATATAAAATAGGACGGGAGGAAAACCAACCCACGGTGTCGTGATATTTTACACTAGTTGGCTACTTGTTATACTTTAATTCACAATCAGTATAACAATAACAAAAGAGCCAGGGGTTTATCACACTAAACAATAAGTATTAAAACCTACATTGAGTGACTTAATGGCCTTTTTCTTAGTCGAATTAGAAAGTTGTTTCACATGTTGCTCAACATCCTTCAAGAAAACAAACAAATTTATATTTATGAAGAAAAGATTAAAAGAAAAACATTGAATTTCATTATAAGAAAATATTGTTTATTTGTTTTTTTTAATAAACCAGACACCACATTTTCCCATAATGATATCTTTACAGATGTGATCGATGACAAAATCTGCAAAGGTCTTTTTTAATTTCTGCATTGACAGGGTAATATTTATTAATATTTCTGAAGGACACTTCCTCAACCTTATTCACTATTAGGTATTTATGAGGAAGAATCCAGACCTTCTTCCAATAGTCTATCATTTACTAATCAATTCCAATATGTCATGATGACATATCAACATCTCTTTGAAACAGGGCAGTTATGGCTCTGTTACGACTTACAGTATTTCACAGTATATACAGCAGTAGAGAATCAAAGAGGAAACTTGGAAATCATCATTGGACCAACGCAATGTCAATCTGCTGGTTGTTGATTGGTAACGAGCGTCATTTTACGTGTTTTGGCCAATCAGAGATTAGCATGAAAAAAACGAAACACATTGAATTGATAGAAGAGGTCCCGCCTCAAGGGAGGACGGGGGACATGCCGTCCTCCTCTGGCCCCCCAGCATTTTAATAGGAATTTATTAAATAATGGATTTTTTTCCAAAGAAGAGAGACAACTATTTTATAAATGATGCTGAGATTTGGTAAAAGGAGCAACCTTCGCTGCCACTATGGACCAGCCTCCTCTGATACACATTAGAGTGATTCATTTGTGATTAACTATGGACTATAAACTATCATTAGTGAAAGAGCAGCTTTAAAAATGTGAATCCATTTTTCTGAAATGATTCAGAATGACACCATCGTTGAACGAGGTATCCAGCTCTCCTGGACGGGGCTTTATGTGCAGAGCTGTTTTCTTGGCTGGGCGCAGTAACTTCCTGAAGTCTCAGCTGGTTGTCACGGTGATCGCAAAACTTCAGGAAGTCACTGCGCCCTGCCAAGAAAAACTCCTGCACATACAGTGTTTGGCTCGTATTAACCTGACAGATATGAAAGCGGTGCTGATTTTCGCGTAACTCCTGGCAAGAAAGCAAATAATGTTGAGCTATTCCTCTGAAAATTATTCAAGGAGATGTAAGATTATTGTGTTAAAAACTACTAACTAAGTCCTTCAGCTCGGGTCTGTTGTTACCTTCATGTTCTGGGGACAAAATTGTTCAAAATGGGGCGTGTTTGGTTTTCTTCACAATGGCTATTGTTTCATTGCAAATCAAGCAAACTGGACTTCCTGCAGGTAGAATGAAAAAAAAAAAAATTCATAACTGAGTGGATTCAGCACTGAAATACAGTAAAAATAAAGTCCTGGAAAAAGACAAAATGTAAATATCTCAGCATCACGTCTCAGGTGAACGTAGGTGTCCTTCAACCCTCACATGGCAGTCTTGATTCTACAAAAAGTGAACGTGCAGTTACAGAGATATACATGCAGTACAGGAGAAACAGTGATGGTCTTCCCTCCCAGCATGGGGTTTTAGTGGAAGTAAATCTTTTGGATCCTGGACTGGAAGAAGTCAGGATCATCAGTTATCAGTCCCCTCCAGGACTTCCTAACCCCTACGCAGACCATCTCTCTGGTGTGTTTGCGGGTTCACGACTTGTCCGTTTCCTACAAGATAACAGGCGGTCGGGGGTTCCTGGCCTCCGTCGTCCACACACCCAGCGGCGGCCGGGTCGACGCTGCCTGCTTGGCACACTGTTCTGGTGTCTGCGCTGGCTGGCGTACACATGGGAGAGAACGGAGAACAATAGATGAGGGAAAAAAAACAAACTTTTTATCAACATCCCAGTTCCCAAGGAGGGCGTGGAGGCAGGAGACGGCCTTGAAGCCGCCCTCTCCCGCCCGGCTGCAGCGAGGCTTTTCATCCAGTTGGATGAGAATAGAATATTCCAGAGAAGCAGTTGGTTTCGTTTCACGACATGAAAAACAACGTGCAGAGACATTCTTTGGCATGAATGATTTAGAAATATTAATTATCTGCTCTTTCAATCAGCCTGTTGCTCTGAAGTGGTTGTAATCCTGTAATTCTGCAGAACTTCAGTCAGCTGTTGGAATATAAATAATAACAACCGAACACGCAACGACCAGACATTTTGATGCTGGTAACTGTTAACTCGTCTCGATAGCTGGGGCAAAACAGCACTTCTGTTGCCAACATGTTTTTGATGACATCGGCTGTAAAAAGTGTCGAGTACGAGGCGAAAAAGCAACATACATTTTTTCCGGAACAAAGTCATTTTTTTCTGAGTTTACGCGCCGTGAATAAAGGCATCAACCAATCACGTTGTGCAGAACTGGTTGAGTTGCACATATATTTATATATTATCAACTCCTTTCGTTCTTACCTTTAACAATAAAAGCCCTAGACATATAATATTCACAGGCAGAGACTTGGCTGGCAGGCTGTTTACTGTGTCAAAAGCTAACACAAAACACTGCACAGTGAATAAGATTTAAAAGACGAATTGTAGTATATATAGTGTAAGGTAAGCTAACGTTATGGGTTTCATTTAGCAAGATACCGGTAGATTATATGCAGTATTAGCCGATGTTTTGTTAGTGAATGCTCCGTGATTCTCGTTCCCTATAATCATGGGTTCGGTCTTTGTAATTAAATGACTACTTTACTAAATGTCCAGTGGATTGTTCACTTAACTCATCAAGTAGTTTAGAAACATTATCAGCTTAGTAGCAGGTTGTTAAAAACCTCAGAAGACTTTTCTCCTCTCTAATTTGAAGACAGTTGTGATGGAGGCTTGTTGTTTGTCTTCCTATACACGTTGTCTCAGATGTTGAAATTCCCCTGCAGATTTTGAGATTTCTAAACTTCAGGTTGGTGCATTCCAGGACCAACCGCACATCTTTTGATGATGTCCGTTTGCTCAAGGTCCACTTACTAGCTTTTATGAGAGTTTTCATATTGTAGTTCAATTTGTCAATGTTTTTTTATCACTGTCGATGCTTAATGTTTGTCTGCAGATAATGCATCCTCGAATGCCCCATTAGAGCCAGTTTTTAGCTCGCAAACACAACCTTGACAGATGCACTGTTTATTGTAATAGATAAGATATCTCAAGGAAAGTTTTCACTGCAAATAGATCTTCCTATAGCGTACTGATATGTGCTGAAACCAGTCAGCCTTAACCCTGGTTTGATCTGAAAGTGTTTGGCAACAAGTATGATTTGTAGTCGCTGTGACCCTTTATGATTTAGAGCAGAATAGATAACCAAAGAGGAAGAAAACTAACACCTGCACAGTAATTCCCAGTCATTCATTATTCAGGTTTACAGCTCAAACCCTTTGGTAATGCAACCTGCATTCCTGACCTCCGTGGAGGAGCGCTGAAGGTCCGAGCAGCCTTTTTAGGAACCGTGTGTTCCGTCCAGATGCGGTGGATCTTGTTTTTAAAGGCCAGGCACGGCTGGCATGTGGAAGTTTCCTTCAGGGAGGAACCTCTGCTCTCTGTAAAGCTGAGCGTTTCATCACTGTCTGATGCTGGCAGATAAAGAGCCGCTCGCCTTCACCTCTACTGTAACCCCGCACTCCCCTCCCTCTACCCAGCATGCCACGCTGCACGCCCAGGTGTCCATTAATCAGGCCTGCGGCTGGTACCGTCACGGACCTTCGCTCGCCTCCTCCTCCTCCTCCTCCTCCTCTCCGTCGTGCAGAGCCTCCTCATTCCTCTCCTCCCTTCATCTATCGCTCCTTAACTTCTCTCAGCACTCTTTTCATCTGCCTCATCACTTTGGGTGAACTCCCCTCACTTCTCAGGTTTTAGGAAAACAGAAAACGGCTGCGGAGCAAAGTGTGTAAATGAAACGTGCCGACACACTCTCTTTAAGGATTCGTTCACAAGTACAAAAAAACAATACATTTTCATTCAGCCTGTCTTTCTTGGTATCTTCAACGCGGTCTTACAGGAAGACGTAGAAATATTACACGGACATTCTGCGTGTCTGCAAGTACGCATTTTCGAGTTTTCTAATGTCATTTGTACGCGACGCAAACAGTAGTTAAGTTTAGGCAAGAAAACCACTTAGTTAGAGCAGAAAACGTTAAAATAAGTAAGTAAACTAAGTGAAACACGTACGGAAACAATGTAACACAACTACGGAAAACATGTCACTCTTTCTTGCTTTTTATTCAAATCAAGGAAGGCGTACTTATTGCACGCTATACGCCTTTTCGTGCAAACATGCTGAGCCATAGATAGGTTTTCTTTTATTTGCTCAGGTATATTTCTAATTTAAAACCCTTAAATGCTTATAGGTTAAAGATGACCTGCCTTGTCTGTTTGTTTGTTTTTTATATATTTTTGTGACAAAACATTTCCGCATATTATATTTCAGGTGTTTCTCAAAAATATTGATTTTTATATCCCCACCACTGAATTTGTCTCTTTTACTTATTTTTGTATCATTTCCTATACATTCATATATATATATATATATATATATATATATACTGTCCCTATGTATATGGGTTAGGGTTGTCAATCGATAAAAATATGTATTCATTATTATTAATCTCTCTAATTTGTATCTGTTCTAAATGTACCTTAAAGGGAGATTTGTCAAGTATTTAATACTCTTATCAACATGGGAGTGGACAAATATGCTGCTTTATGCAAATGTATGAATATATTTATTATTGTAAATCAATTAACAACACAAAACAATGACAGATATTGTCCAGAAACCCTCACAGGTACTGCATTTAGCATAAAACAAAAAAAAAAAAATCTTAAATTCTTATAGGTTAAACATTACCTGCCTTGTCTGTTTGTTTGTTTTTTATATATTTTTGTGACTTAACATTTCAGCATATGATATTCAAGGTGTTTCTCAAAAATATTGTTTTTTTTATATCCCCACCACTGAATTTATCTTACTTTACTCGTTTTTGTATCATTCCCTATAAATTTCAATTCATATTCATATATATATACATGGGAGTGGGTAAATATGCTGCTTTATGCAAATGTATGTATATAGTTATTATTGTAAATCAATTAACAACACAAAACAATGACAGATATTGTCCAGAAACCCTCACAGGTACTGCATTTAGCACATCAGTTTGTCTCTACATGATGTATAAATAAAGTTATATGCTCAGTGTATTGTAACACACAGCTGTAATGGTTTCAGAGACTAACCTGCTACCCTGTTGCTCAATTCATCTTGGCAGAGCGCTGTGTGTGTGTGTGTGTGTGTGATGGGGGGGGGGGGGGTCACGGAGCTCTAACATTGAACTTTTACCATGAGCGCACCCCACAGCTCACATAAACACACATACCAGTCTGGTCTCCAAGGACAGGGAGTGTGTTGTTTGTGGATAATGTGTGCAAGGGTGCCAGTGTGTGTGTGTGTGTGTGTGTGTGTGTGTGTGTGTGTGTGTGTGTGTGTGTGTGTGGTCAGTCATTTCCATGTGGCCGTTAGATTTACGGTGTCTCAGACCCCTCTTCACTTTCTCTCACCCCCCCCTTCTTGCTTCTCTCCTCCCTTTCACTCGTCTCTCTTTTATTCCCACCGAGTGTTTTTACATTCACAGCTCCTCACAATGTAAAGCAAACCTCTCCCTCCCCCCCCCCAGTCCCACGGAGAACTGAATTACCTCTCTCTCAAAGGGGACATGGATGGGGGGGGGGCAGCTGGACCTGTAAAAGGCCCTGGCTGCAGCATGGGGGGGTTGCAGGCGAGGGAGTAGCCCGTTCCTGCGTGGCTGCACGTGGGGGCCGGAGGGGTTTTGTGTTTCTGTCACCCAGCTAACGGGCAGCTTTGTCCCGCCGCTGCTTCGGAGCGACAGCTACATTTATTTATTTACTCTCCTCCGTTTGGCGGGCGCGGTGCACGTTCATGCTCGGACACGCATTAATCCGGGGTTACAGTCAGGGGGTTAGAGGGGGGGGGGCCGGGCACGCTGGAAGGATGACTGGCTGGATAGTGCACACAAGTTGTGCCATGAAACACAGTGACTAACATGAGCGTCTGACAACGTAATAATACAATAATCCCTCAGTAAACAGACTCAGGTGTTCCTGTTATTTTGTCCATTAAAGAGCGACAAAGTCTGCGTATATAGGGAGGAAGTCGGGGTGGATGGGTGGGTCCAAAAACAACCGAACTTTCAGCCAGGAGACAGCTGTTGGTGTCCCGTGTGAAACCAAACCGTACCTAAGTAACTTCACTTCTGTAGTTACTTTAACCCAAACTACGATCATTTCCTGAAGCTAACTAAGTAGTTTTTGTCACCTAAACTTTAGGGCATAGTTTCGAACTATCAAGCGATCATTTTTTATCTGTTCAAAATGGACCTTAAAGGGAGATTTGTCAAGTATTTAATACTCTTATCAACATGGGAGTGGGCAAATATGCTGCTTTATGCCAATGTATGTATATATTTCTTATTGGAAATCAATTAACAACACAAAACAATGACAGATATTGTCCAGAAACCCTCACAGGTTCTGCATTTAGCATAAAACAATATGCTCAAATCATAACATGGCAAACTGCAGCCCAACAGGCAACAACAGCTGTCAGTGTGTCAGTGTGCTGACTTGACTATGACTTGCCCCAAACTGCATGTGATTATCATAAAGTGGGCATGTCTGTAAAGGGGAGACTCGTGGGTACCCATAGAACCCATTTACATTCACATATCTGGAGGTCAGAGGTCAAGGGACCCCTTTGAAAATGGCCATGACAGTTTTTCCTCGCCAAAATTTAGCTCAAGTTTGGAGCGTTATTTAACCTCCTTCATGACAAGCTAGTATGACCTGGTTGGTACCGATGGATTCATCAGGTTCAGCCCTAATTTGAATATATATTTGAATTTAGAATATTCGTTGACAGCCCTACTAAACTTAAAATGTTCTTATTTCAACCCAAACCACCATCTTTTTCCTAAACCTAACCAAGTTGTTTGTTCCCTAAACACTGCAGGGGCTTCGTAGGAAAACACAAGAAAAAATAACAAAAATTACTTTTCAAGATTTAAAGATATCATACGATCCGATGTATGAGGATACCAACACCTGTGAGCCAGATCTGACCACCCAGCCGGACCTCACTGATGCTCCTGGTTGAATGGGAGCAAATGATACCTCTGATATTCATGAATAGTATCTGCTGAGGCAGAGAGCAATAAAACTGTCCTCTCTGTCCTCCTTTATCTTCATCCTTATCCTCTCCATGTTGCAGTCCGTGTGGGGCCTTGTTCACATTTATTTACAACGTGGCAGTCAGGAAGGGAAGACAATTCAACCCGTCTCCACCCTCGATGTGTACGGATGGTGGTTCCCCCCGTATGGGGAGGGTTACGGAGACAGAGAGCGACCTCTGACCTCCTCTGGACCTCCACTTAGTCTCAGTGAATACAGGCTAAACGTTACGCCACGCTCCACAGGCTCACTATAGCTCCAGCTTCAAAAGGTCCATCAGGTCTCTGAGGACAGTATTTAATCACGATTAATCACATGATTGTCTATTAATTGCACATTTTTTATCTGTTCCAAATTTACCTTAAAGGTCCCATATTGTAAAACTCGAGATTTTTTCATGTCTTTTATATTATAAAGCAGCTTTATGTGCTTTATAAATACTGTTAAACTATCAAAGCGCTCAATATATACGGAGGAATACACACAAGCCGTTAGGGATTTCTGTCCATGTGTGATGTCACAAATATACAATATTTAGAGCATTGCACGTTAAATATTCTAAATGTGTCCCAGTTTATTTCCTGTTGCAGTGTATGTAAATAACATCAGCTGACAATAAGTAAACATGGACCCAAACTGTTGCTTAGCAACGCAATCCCGTTGCAATTCCATTGAAATGCACTAAAACGTGTTTCAGACAGAAGGGTGAATACAGGTATATTCAGACGGACAGTATGAGGAAAATAAAGGTTTTTCTTAAACATTAAAGTATGTAAACATGTTCTGGTAGAAACACAAAATACAAATATGAACCTGAAAATGAGCATGATATTGGACCTTTAAAGGGAGATTTGTCAAGTATTTAATACTCTTATCAACATGGGAGTGGGCAAATATGCTGCTTTATTCAAACGTATGTATATATTTATTATTGGAAATCAATTAACAACACAAAAGAATGACAAATATTGTCCAGAACTCACTAAAATATGTCACTAATGTTGCTTTGTGAACATGCTCTCCTGACCCTGAACTTTATGACCTCTCTGACCTCCGTCTGCTCCTACGTTACTTTACCTGTACTTTAGAGTGAAGTCACTGTGATATCGTCCTGTTGTTATGCTTGTGTCGTGGTGTTTGACCTGATCCAGGGTCAGACAGCAGAGGGTGTGAGAACCGACCTGCTGTCCTTTCCCTGGCTCTTCTCTCTACTTCTTGGCTCGCTTCAGTGACAGGAAACACTTCTGTTGATTTGGGCCCATGTGTGTATGTGTGACTTCTAATTTTGCAATAAGCGTTAACTAAATGGACTTAAGTTGGTCTCACGCCAGTTGTTTCTATTGTTCTCATTTGGGTTTAGGTACTGTATGTCATTAGTGCCATATTGGGAAGTTTGTCTGCAGCACTTGACCTGAAACGTATCATTAAAGACAAAATAAAGTGATAAAAACCAGATTGATGAAGTGAATCTTTCGGAGGTTGTAGCAGGCTCAGTTTAAAAGCTAGAGTGAAGATACTGGTATCATATGAAACTAGAAAACCTGATGAATCCATCGGTACCAACCATTTCATACAAGTTTCTTCGGAAGGAGGTTAAATAACGCTCCAAAATTACACTACATTTTGGCGAGGAAAAACTGTC
This sequence comes from Sebastolobus alascanus, assembly GCA_916701645.2. NCBI lineage: Eukaryota > Metazoa > Chordata > Actinopteri > Perciformes > Sebastidae > Sebastolobus > Sebastolobus alascanus. Next base: position 118,345 of record CAKAOJ020000468.1, read on the forward strand.
ATGGCCATTTTCAAAGGGGTCCCTTGACCTCTGACCTCCAGATATGTGAATGTAAATGGGTTCTATGGGTACCCACGAGTCTCCCCTTTACAGACATGCCCACTTTATGATAATCACATGCAGTTTGGGGCAAGTCATAATCAAGTCAGCACACTGACACACTGACAGCTGTTGTTGCCTGTTGGGCTGCAGTTTGCCATGTTATGATTTGAGCATATTGTTTTATGCTAAATGCAGAACCTGTGAGGGTTTCTGGACATTATCTGTCATTGTTTTGTGTTGTTAATTGATTTGCATTAATACATATTTACATACATTTGCATAAAGCAGCATATTTGTCCACTCCCGTGTTGATAAGAGTATTAAATAATTGACAAGACTTACTTCTAATATGTTACTATGCTCATTCTAAAAGAGAGTGAGAGTTATTCTAGTAAGTAACTAAAGTGCGGCTCTTTAGACGTAAACAAACCAGGAAAAAGGGCGTAGGTTGTGTTGAACTGAGAGGGAGGCAGTACAAGTGGACTTGACAGACTGCAGGTAGTGTGTGTGTGTGTGTGTGTGTGTGTGTGTGTGTGTGTGTGTGTGTGTGTGTGTGTGCGTGTGTGTGTGTGTGTGTGGTGAGGAATGAGTGGGCGAGGTAAAAACAGCCTCGGTACTGATAGCAGCGGGAATTAGCCGGCGCTGTCGCCCGCTAAGAAACAGACGCATCAGTGACAGCTCGGGTCAGCGGGATCATGCCAAAAACAAGACGCCACACCTGGGGGAGGGAGAGGGAGTAAAAGAGAGACGGCAGGGTGGAACGAGAAAATGACTAATTAATGTTGAAAAAAAAAAGGAAAAAAATGCTGGCAGATAAAGTGTGGTTAGCAGGAAAGATTTGGTCACTGCAATAACTTAGTGTGTCAATCTGCAGCCTTTCATCGTCTTTTGGATAAACAAGCTGAACTACAACGTCATGGGACTAAATTCCCTTTATGTGATGTCATGTTGGAATGTTTTCCAGTTCCATAGATGAGGGGAAAATCCTCCATTATCAACATATTTTAAAAAGCAGCTTTAGTTCATGTTGGTTGCATTTCTGGGTCCATTTCTGACTGTTATCAGGCTATTAAATAGGCGTTTATCAGTCACTATAAGCACCATAGATGTGGGCCAGTTGGGGCCTACTACACCTACTACGTTGTAAAAGTGAAACTTAAAAGTAACACGTTCCAACATGTAAAACTGAATGAAATGTCACCTTTTGAACCCAAACAAAAAGGCTTCTTTAGGTTTAAACAACAAAACTACAACTTCTTTAGGTTTAAGTAAAACTACAATTTCTTTAGGTTTAGGCAACAAAACTACAATTTCTTTAGGTTTAGGAAATAAAACTACAACTTCTTTAGGTTTAGACAACAAAACTACAACTCAAAACTACAACTTCTTTAGGTTTAGGCAACAAAACTACAACTTCTTTAGATTTAAGCAACAAAACCACAACTTCTTAAGGTTTAAGCAATAAAACTACAACTTCTTAAGGTTTAGGCAACAAAACTACAACTTCTTTAGATTAAGGCAATAAAAATACAACTTCTTAAGGTTTAGGCAATAAAAATACAACTTCTTAAGGTTTAGGCAACAAAACTACAAATTCATTAGGTTTAGGCAATAAAACCACAACTTCTTTAGGTTTAGGCAAAAAATTACAACTTCTTAAGGTTTAAGCAATAAAACTACACCTTCTTTAGGTTTAGGCAATAAAACTACAACTTCTTGAAGTTTAGGCAACAAAACTACAACTTCAACGTCATGTTCTTGTATACCTTCTTTTGGTGATCTACCATGTGAATAGATGATAAAACTTACTAGTGGGTGTAGTAGGCCCCTATTGACCCACATCTATGGGGATAATAGCGATTGATAACACCTATTTAATGGCCTGACAACAGTCTAAAATCGGCTGGGTTCAGGGTCTCTAACGTATTCTGGCTGACTGAGGAAAAAGCAAACCTCACGAAGCGACTCTTATATGCTGTCAAAAAGCCTCAGAGGAGCGAGGCGTACATGTACTGTAGCTCAGAACACTCAGCTCAATCAAAGGAGTCCTCTGAGCGGAGATCTTTGACAGCCTTGCTCTCTTAGTAACAGTGTTTATGGCAGCAGGCTGAGAGGCTGATAAGTGAAGTGTCTGTGCTGTTCAGAGACAGGACCGGCTCGGCTCTACCAGCCTCGACTTGACCTTATCAGCTCACTCCTGACACCGACCTAATGCTGCTTTCACATGCTGTGGGAATTACGGCGGGGGTAGAGAATATCCTGAATGGTTGCGGGGGGAACGTTTGTTTATGTTATACAAAGTCTGAGCAACAAAACCTCACATGCTGAACATTTGATGCAGTATGATCTTTAGGTGCCTTATAAGCTTTTCAGGGATTCTTGTACATCAGATAAAGAAGACTGAGTTATGTTTTTAAAATATGTTTCTTACTGTTGCTGACTGTAGAATTCGCTGCCACAAATTTAGGTTGTTGCAGGTGTCCATGAATTAGTGACTAGTCGGAGAAAATGACAGATTTTCCCAGTTTTTAACATGCAAACTTAAAGTTTAAGTCTTTTGATATTCTTTATTACCTCCTTCGAAGGAGGTTATGTTTCACCGGCGTTGGTTTGTTTGTTTGTCTGTTAGCAGGATTACTCCAAAAGTTCATGATGGATTTGAATGATATTTTTTGGAGGGGTGGGGTGTAGCACAATGAACAATTAGATTTTGGTTATTCTGGTCCTTTAAAGATTTAGTCCTCAGTAAGAACCAACGAGTTTGGAGCTGAGAGCCACAGACAGCGAAGTCAGAAAGTAGAGACGGACTGTTGCGTTGAATGACAGGAGTCGCTACTGGGAAACTAACAGAAATAAACTGCACACAGAAATAATAATAAAAGGGTTCCTTGGGTTCTAAAAGGAGACTGTAGGAATATAACTCCCCACAGCCACCCACTAAATCTACCAGAAATGACAGACCAACAAAGAAGGTATCAGACCAATATGAAATGTAAGTTGGGAGTCACTGAGGGGGGGGGGGACACAAAAGAGAAATAGAGGCTAAAGACACACAAAACACACAGAATCACACAACCCAACATAAACCCAGAGAGCCAACTGAAGGTGTTGACCCTCTGCAGACACACAACCAACTGAGCAGCCAACCTGCTGATATAACCTCCCAGCAGGCTGATTATCACCAGCTGAGGGTGATCACAGGTGATGAGCAAGGAGAGAGAGAAACCTGCAGCACAGATCGGCCATGATCCCTCTGACCGTGACACGAACTAATGAATTGTTGATATTGGTCTTTTCATGAGATTTATTTACAATAAGAAAAGTAAAGATAAAAAAAAACACCCCATACTGATTGGCTGTGTGTGTGGATGTACTGGAGGTGGGTGGAGGTCAGAAAGCCCGGGGGTTAGGGGGTTGGAGGGGGGGGTATGTGTGGGTAAGGCCATTGTTTTCGGCCCGTAGAGTCAGGCGAGGATTGTTCTCCAAACGGGCCGTGGTCGCAGGGTGTGGTGCTTCCAAGTTTATTGTGTGCAGCATCCTGTCCTGGCCGCTATAAATAGAGAAACAGAAGAAGATGGAGCGCTGTGGCCGAAGCCTACAGCTGTCCACAACCGCAGGAAGTCCAGGGTGAGAGGTCGACGCGGCGGCACAGACTTCAGAGGCCTCCGCCAGCTTTGACTTTGACTAGCTCCAAACGCTCCAAACTTGCGCTAAATTTTGGCGAGGAAAAACTGAAAAACCTTGACCTCTGACCTCCAGATATGTGAATGTAAATGGGTTCTATGGGTACCCACGAGTCTCCCCTTTACAGACATGCCCACTTTATGATAATCACATGCAGTTTTGGGGAAGTCATAGTCAAGTCAGCACACTGACACACTGACAGCTGTTGTTGCCTGTTGGGCTGCAGTTTGCCATGTTATGATCTGAGCGTATTGTTTTATGCTAAATGCAGAACCTGTGAGGGTTTCTGGACAATATCTGTCATTGTTTTGTGTTGTTAATTGATTTACAATAATAAATATACACATACATTTGCATAAAGCAGCATATTTGATAAGACGATTAAATACTTGACTAATCTCCCTTTAAGGTACATTTAGAACAGTTAAAAAAATGTGTGATTAATTCGCGATGTACAATCATGTGATTAATTGTGGATGAGTATTTTAATTGATTGACAGCCCTGGTGATAATAAGTCAGTGTTGTGTTTTCAGCTTGTTGTGCCGCCCCCCCCCCACGTGGCCACAAAATCATTAATGCAGGTTTCGGTAAATCTTTGCCACCGATCGGTTCATGCTACTCATTTAGCAGCGTGCTGGAGCTAATGATCATGTTTTTCCCTCCCTATAGGCTGCGTCTGTTCGAATGTCGACGGTCAGATGGCGCCTTCTGTGACGAAGAATGACACCTCTGTCACGCCTGCGCCATCGGCTGTGCCGACCAATGGTAGCGCATCCGTGAACGGGTCAACTACTGACAGCAACACATCCGTAAATGTTGTCGGCACAACTGGAGCGCCAACAACCAGTGATACCGGGAACAAAAGCGTAGCTAATCCGGCGCCGACATCCGCAAAGCCACCTACCACCACGCCTGCTATCGCGGTGGCTGTTACATCCAAGCCTACAGACAAGCTCACCACCACCCAACCACAAACATCCAGTGTCGCAAACAGCCTACCAGCAGCACTTCCCTCTAGCGTCTCTGGTGCCCAGACTACTGTGAAGACTGATGTCACTACTGCCACTACTGCCACTACTGCCACTACTCCTTCTGCTGCTCCTGCTGCTGCTGCTTCCTCCAGCCTAACAAACGCCACGACCCCGGCTGCAACAAATGCCAGCAGCGGTGGCTCAGTGGTATCGCTCAATGCTTCCACACCGCAGACACCTGTAACCTCCGTACCCAGTAAAACCACTGGGACTGCAGCGCCTGTCGGGACTGCAGCGCCCGCCGGGACTGCAGCGCCCGTCAGGACTGCAGCGCCTGCCGGGCTGCCTGGCAATGCGACAACCGAGATCGCAAATGTCTCGACAGGTGCTTCTACGCCAGGGAAACAGTCCCCGACTCAAACCACCAGCAAAGCAGGTAAGTTCCCCTGTGAATCCCCCCCGAATACCAACATGAAACACCTGATGGGAGCGATTGTGGGTTTATTTAAAACTTTTAAAGGTCATAATTAATATAATTAAGTGCTTTATATCAGGTTACACATTTCTTAACTCTAATTTCTGTCAACATGTCCAACTTGTTCCAATAGAGAGCTCCAGGGATGACGTGTTTTCGTCGGCCAATCCCATTGGTTTTTTGTCGAGGGAACCAGTGTGATGCTAACTTCCTGCAGGAAGTTAGCATCACACTGGTATCACACTGGTTCCCTCGACAAAAACCCAACGGGATTGTTCTGTTGGGTTTTGGATTATTGCAGAAAATAAACTCTGTGGCAAAAACACGTTTATGATACTTACACGTTTTGTTCCGTAAGATGATCTCCACAAATGAACACCACTTTTATGATTTTTGAATGCAATCGCCAGAAGTAAAAAGCTAACAATAGGCTATAAACGAACTACACCACGACGCTGTAAAGGAGGACAAAACGTTTAAATCTCTTCAGCTTGTGCTAACCACAGACCTTATTTCAGGCATCTAACCAAAAACTCACTGACTTCCAGACGAGGGAACCGGAAGTGCTAAAATGCTAACTCATCTCCGGGTTTTAGGATTCATTCCTGTAGCGTCTTGGCACTTGAGAGATTGCACTGCGATGTATATTCTTCAACCTAGACTTAGAACTGAGTCCGCTACTTCCGAAAGATCGGATAAATAAAGATGTTTAAAGTTGCGTTAACGCCGATTTAGTGGCGTTAAAACAAATTTGCGTTATTAACACGTTAACTTTGAGGGCCCTGTTTGCAACATGCAGTACTGAGCATGTAGATCAACGGGAGAGAGGTGGATTATTCTGCATGATGCTTCAACACTTCAATCTGTTATAAATGCCATGAATCCGATTTTTAACTTTATTTAATTAGGTGGTTTCATAGAGATAAAGACTGCTGAGCATCACTATCAGGGGACGATGTGTTCACCCATATTATGTCTCGATGAAGGCACCAAGGCAACAACTGTGACGACCACAAGCCAGAAGCAGACATCATCAAGGAGCCCGACTGGGACCACCAGAACCCCCTCCACCACGACCAAGACGGGACCTCGTGCAACAGAGAGCTCTGGTACCAAAGCTGGAACCACGTCTCCGAAAACCACAACAACCACGACAACCATCATCGTCACCGCCTCCACAGCAGCTCAGCCAAACACGTTTCTGGTAAGACGAGGGAGCAGATAGAGCTTCACTTTGACATGTTACAGAAATACTTTTGACTGACGCACTTATTTTCTGACTTTTTTTTCTGCAGTATTCTCTAAACAAAGGACACGAGGTAAGATTTTGAGTTTTTTTTCTTTAAATCTGTTTCAGTCATCAGACTGTTTCTATTCACACAAACAATACATGTGATAATAAACACGGTTCCTGCTCAGACTCTCATCGAGCCTCCGCTATTGTCCCGTCCATGGGAGGCAGGCCAACACCCTTTCCACTCCTTTCTTCACTGGCATTTACTCCACCAAAGTTCCTTCGGTTTAAAGATGGAGAATAATTGTGCAACATCCTGCAGGAAGAATAAGAACAATAGGACGTGTTTTTTTATATTTTTTATATTGTACCATCATGTTCTTTTAGGGCGCTACGGCTTTTACATCAGTTGCAGATGCATGAACTGACTTGTTCTGCTTAGTTAGAAATATGACATTATGATATACTTGCCATACTGTTTTAAAAAAAACATTTACGGCACTTTGCAGCCTGTGTGTACAACCGATTATGAATTATAAATATATATACAGATTTTTTAAAAATACTCAAAAAGTACAAGTACACAAAAAATGACTTAGTTAGAGTAACAAGAGTAAATTTTGTTACTTCTATCCCTGGTAAAATGTTACTTTAACTGATCGGAATGATGAACAAAACCTGCAAAAATGAGACCCAGGTCGTAAAAACTTTTCCTTTAAATTATCTCCCAGTTAAATATATAAACTAGTCAGTAATATAAATGTGCAACTTTTCGTTAAAATATAAGAGTCAAAGAGAAACTGTGAAAAGAACATAAATACTTCCCACCGCTGAAGGAGGCTCAGGGTGGATCCAGCAACAGGACAGGAAGCAGTGAAGCTCACTATAAAAATAAGGATTCCAGTCACTGGGTGGAAAAAGTATCTTAGTGGGAACCCTTCCTGCCTTTCACTAGTTTCCTTCGTTCCCACACCTCTTTTATAAACTCACCCTCTCTCTCTCTGACTGCCTACGCAGCTGTGCCGTTCCATAACACACCAGAAATACTCCACACATCACAGCACAGGAAGATATGACCTCAACTGTCACCTTTGACCTTCCCGTCCAAACACTGACAGCATGGTAGAGGCGTGGAGATGGAATCATTCACGTAAAGTAAAATATGTGATTGATTTAGATGTTTTACAGATGTGTCATTTTACCTTCAGGAAAAGGACGAGAAAGATCTGGTGGAGGTGTGCAAGCGGCTGATGGTCAATTTGCAAGATGGAAACTGCACCCTGACATGGCAGCACCACAACGGCAAATTAGTGTTCGACTGTGTGGAGATAAACGGCAAAGGTAAACAGCCGATTAGACTGTTGTCAGGCTATTAAATAGACGTTTTCGGTCGCTAAAAGCCCCATAGATAGACACCTAAAGAACTTATAGTTGTATTGCCTAAACCTAAAGGAGTTGTAGTTTTGTTGCCTAAACCTAAAGAAGTTGTAGTTTTGTTGCCTAAACCTAAAGAAGTTGTAGTTTTGTTGCCTCAACCTAAAGAAGTTGTAGTTTTATTGTCTAAACATAAAGAATTGTAGTTTTGTTACTTAAATCTAAAGAAGTTGTAGTTTTGTTGCCTAAACCAAAAGAAGTTGTAGTTTTGTTGCCTAAACCTAAAGAAGTTGTAGTTTTATTGCCTAAACCTAAAGAAGTTGTAGTTTTGTTACTTAAATCTAAAGAAGTTATAGTTGTATTGCCTAAACCTAAAGAAGTTGTAGTTTTGTTACTTAAATCTAAAGAAGTTGTAGTTTTATTGCCTAAACCTAAAGAAGTTGTAGTTTTATTGTCTAAACATAAAGAAGTTGTAGTTTTGTTGCCTAAACCTAAAGAAGTTGTAGTTTTGTTGTCTAAACCTAAAGAAGTTGTAGTTTTATTGCCTAAACCTAAAGAAGTTGTAGTTTTGTTACTTAAATCTAAAGAAGTTGTAGTTTTATTGCCTAAACCTAAAGAAGTTGTAGTTTTGTTGCTTAAACCTAAACAAGTTGTAGTTTTATTGCCTAAACCTAAAGAAGTTGTAGTTTTGTTGTTTAAACCTAAAGAAGTTGTAGTTGTATTGCCTAAACCTAAAGAAGTTGTAGTTTTGTTGTCTTAACCTAAAGAAGTTGTAGTTTTGTTACCTAAACCTAAAGAAGTTGTAGTTTTGTTGCCTAAACCTAAAGAATCCTTTCTGTTTGTGATGAAAACGTAACGTTTCATTCAGTTTTACATGTTAGAACGTTGCTTTTAAGTTTCACTTTTACATCCTAGTAGGTGTAGTAGGCCCCTACTGACCCACATCTATGGTGCTTATAGCGACTGATAACACCTATTTAATGGCCTGATAACAGTTGAATCGAGTGCGGTAAAGCACCTTCCTTCCTTTAGAAAGGACACATTTGTCAGGTTCAGTGATTTTCTATCTGCTAACAAATACGTTTAAATGTGTCTTGCAGTGAAAACCAGCCTTGCAAACCAATACTATGAAGATATCACCAAGGTAAGGGGTTAACTATATGGATGGTAATATCAGTAAATGTAAACACTTGTTTACAGTGGTTCAGATTCCTGCAGCAGGACAACTAACAGGCTCTACACTCTTGTTGTATTCTCTTCTTAAAGAAACCAACAGATAACAAAACCCTGATAGCCATCCTGGCGTCCTGCGGAGCTCTGCTCATCATGATCGTCATCCTCGCTGTCTGCGCCTCTCACCACCGCAAGCCATTCAACGAGAACCAGGTAGGTGGAGAGCCAACAGCTGTCAGTGTGTCAGTGTGCTGACTGGACTATGACTTGCCCCAAACTGCATGTGATTATCATAAAGTGGGCATGTCTGTAAAGGGGAGACTCGTGGGTACCCATAGAACTCAATTTCATTCACATATCTTGAGGTCAGAGGTCAAGGGACCCCTTTGAATCCGAGCCATGCTAGTTTTTCCTCGCCAAAATTTAGCGTAACATTGGAGCGTTATTTTCCTTGGGTTTTCTAGTTTCATACGGTATCAGTATCTTCACTCTAGCTTTTAAACTGAGTCCGCCGTTAAATGCGTTAAAGAAATTAGTGGCGTTAAAACAAATTTGTGTTAACGTCGCGTTAACTTTGACAGCCCTAATAAACATACAGGATCACACAGTTTTTCAAGTTTTCTTTGTCCTTTTTGAACCTCTGCAGCAGCACCTGACGGAGGAGCTGCACACGGTGGAGAACGGTTACCACGACAACCCGACGCTGGAGGTGATGGAGGTGCAGCCGGAGATGCAGGAGAAGAAGATGATGGCGCTGAACGGGGAGTTCAACGACAGCTGGATCGTCCCCATCGACAACCTGCTGAAGGAGGACATAGCCGACGAGGAGGACACTCACCTGTAGAGACGACCGGGGGGGACAGAGACGAAGACGATGGCGAAGACGAAGGAGGAGGAGAGAGCGACAGGACCTGGCTAGTTCCAGCCACACCAAAACACCCTTATCTTACACTCCTGACCCTGGGATTATTGTCCCTGAAGCCAGAGAAGACTTTTCTCACAAACAGATACATTCTATAGAACAACCACACCCCCATATTAACACTGTCTGTTTGATGTAGTTCTACTGTAGTTTGGTGTGAAAAAGAAATGAGGATAAAAACCTCAAATGTTACACAGTGGCCTTGGAAACATATGTTTGATTATAATCCACTAAATCAATCACTGTTGTGCCTATACAGGATATAAATAGGTGACTTTATACAGAGTCATTCTGAAGACTCAAAGTTCTCCGAACCTCCAGATTGTGCCTTTTCATAAAAAAAAAAAAAAGAGCTGATTTGTACACAAGCACCTGTAAATAAAGTATTTTTATGTTATTTTCTGCAAGCGAGGAAGAAACTTTGCTGTGGAGGCGTGAGAGGAGGACGCTCAGACGGGCGTCTGTTACTAACTTAGCTGTAGAAGACCTCGGGATGCTTCACAGCGTCCTGGTGATTGTCCACTAGTGCGTGTCGTCTATATGAGGGAGCTGCCGGTGGCTGTGAAGGCAACGCTGGTGCACTATTCATAGAGAAAGAGAGTCCACAAAGACACTGGGTGTATAGAAATAAGACAAATGAAGGGTTTTAATCCAAAATGCCACATTTTGACTCGAGGGAGTACGGACATATTGCAAGTAGATTTTGTGTTGTGTTTTCTGGACTTAAAGGGCAACAACGGTCACTTTTAAAACATTGATATTATTCTGGAGGCTATACACTGATCAGCCATAACATCAGGTCAGCACGGAAACCCTGACCGGTCCACATACGCAACAAACTGAGATCCACTGTGTGTTCTGACACCTTTCTATCAGAACCAGCATTAACTTTTTCAGCAGTTTGAGCTCCAGTAGCTCTTCTATTGGATCGGACAACACGGGCCAGCCTTCGCTCCCCACGTGCATCAATGAGCCTCGGGTCTGACCCGGTTCTCCTTCCTTGGACCACTTTTGGTCGGTCCTGACCACTGCAGACCGGGAACATCCCACAAGAGCTGCAGTTCTGGAGATGCTCTGACCCGGTCGTCTAGTCAGCACTATTTGGCCCTTGTCAAAGTCGCTCACATCCTTACGCTGGCCCATTTTTTCTGCTTCCAACACAAAGTTCAAAGTTGCTGTCCAATATATCCCCCCCACTGCCAGGTGCCATGGTAACGAGATAATCAATGTTATTCACTTCGCCTGTCAGTGGTCTTAATGTTATGGCTGATCGGTGTATAACATGATGCAAAAAAGACTCAACAATCAATCAAACATTGTTAAATAGAATAATACTGGACTGATGCTGATTTTGCTTTAAAAAAACTGAAGCGAACACTGTAAATAGTTGCTGTTTTTAATATCACTGTTGCTGGATGGGTGGAGTCATCTGACATGTTAAGATGTCTGACTTGATATTAAAACCCTCACGGCAGAATTTCATTTTGGATTCTGTTCAGTTTAATAATTTACTTCCTTTTAAACCATTAAGAAGTTAATATATATATATGTACTTATATACAAGTGAATCCATCACCTTGGGCACTCCAATCCACCTTTTGTTTGTTTTTTTTATTGTGTTTGTGTGTTTCACTTTTATTATAGCTGTGATATTTTCACCAAAGTACGTTACCAGTATTTGATGTATTTATGGTTTGTTTGCTGCTGAAGGCAAACAGCAGGGGTCTGACACACTGGAAGCTGTAAATTGTCGACCGCCTCGGCGGTCATGTTGTTCTACCTGTTCAGATTTGCGAATAAAGGCGGTCTTTTTTTCCACTTTGGTTCTGTAGTTCTCCTGTTCTGTAATATCCACACATGGCCACAGAGACAGCAGTTAAGAAAACCTGAACAAAATACAATCTTTATTCATTATATACATTACATACAATGCAATACTACAAGGCTTTCTACACATTCACTGTATCCACAGTAGTGCTCACTGATCTGAGAGTACCAGCCTTAAATCTCCGGAGACCCACCCAGGGGTCGAGAGAAGGGCAAGAAAGAAAAAAAAAAATTAAAAAATAACATTCCATCTATCAAACATAGTTGTGTGGAGGATATTTACCCTAAAATAGCAAAAAGAAAAGTAGTATTTGGCATTTTTTTTTTTTTTTTTTTTTGAACAAAGGTGCTTTCAATTAGTATTTTTAAACAGTTTTCTTCTGGCACAAAATAAATTCTACTGCAAGCATGATGAGCCTTAAATGTTGTCAAAATATCATAAATAATCCCTCGCATAGCATATACATTTTTCTAAGATATACGCATTCTTTTTTTGCTCTGGTGTCTTTAATTTTTCTACATCACCGATCTGTTTCCATTTAGTCGGCATCAGGGCTGCAGAAACATGAGTCAAACGAACATGGACAGACCAACACGGTCTCATGGAAGTTTGTGAAATAGTCACGATATTTAATCTATTTTATTCGTGGACATAGGCGCAAATTTCCCTTCTCTTTCCGTGACGCTCAGCACGACTTTCAACAACGTATTTTTAGTGCGTTTTCCTACGAATGTCCAGAAACACGTGACGCATGTGTCAATTTCCACTCCAGTCTTTTCAAAATAAAACTACTTAGTTAGGTTTAGGAATAGATCGCGGTTTGAGTTAAAATTACCCCAAAAATGGCGTAACTTAAGTACAGAAGTTACGTGACAAAAATGACTTAGCTTTAGGAAAAGATTGCGGTTTGGGTTCAAATAACACTGGAAGTGGCGTAATTTAAGTACGGAAGTTACGTGACAGAAAACTACTTAGTTAAGTTTAGGAAAAGATCGCGGTTTCAGTTAAAATAATACCGGAAGGGCTGTAACTTAAGTACGGAAGTTATGCGAAAAAAAATACTTAGGTTTAAGAAAAGATCGCGGTTTGGGTTAAAATAACACTGGAAGTGGCGTAATTTAAGTACGGAAGTTACGTGAAAGAAAACTACTTAGTTAGGTTTAGGAAAAGATCGCGGTTTGTGTTTAAATAACTCTGGAAGTGGCGTAACTTAAGTACGGAAGTTACGTGACAAATAAATCAGCTTTGACTTGTGGCTTCACACGGGGCACCAACATCGGTCCTGTGTTTTTCGACCCACCCATTCACCCCGACCTCCTTTCTACACGGCGTTCACCGCTCTCTATACTTCCCGATTCAAAATGACGTGCAATTACATACGAAGTGATTTCGTGCTGACCATCACGAAAAAAAAACGTGAAATTCGTGTCTATGTACATGAATCAATACTTTAAATTTCATGACTATTTCACGAACATGCCATCCTCCTCCTTCTCCAACAAAACATTAACGCATAAAAAACGACCTAATATTAGGAGTCCTATTCAAGCAACACCTCTATCATGGTAAACTGTTCCAGGTTTTTACTCTCCTACACTGATGGATTTTGGGAATCGAGTGTTGTCCGAGTGACCGGCTACTTGTCACTCAACTGTGTGAAATAACATGAAATAACTAACTCGTCTCCAGTGTCAGTGAAACGCACCAGCAGGATCATTTCCGGTGATGATGGGTGCAGCAGCAGAGCACCCACAATCACAGTAAACAACACCCTGAGGGGGTTTTTACATTTTATACTACAGTGCACTTAATGAAAAGCTCTCTGTCGTACTGTAAATACAAACATTATGAATTTAAAGAGCAGAGCAAAGCAAGTGAGGAATCGAGGCATCTTGGCTGAATTCACCAGATACAGATTCCACATTAAGTGCATTCAATGAAAAAGCATCAAACAATTCCATTCCAAGCTCATATCTGACACTTAAAAGGACCATACAACTGTTTTCTTTTTGTTCTGTTTGCTACAAATCATGTAACCTTAAAGGTATAGTTGGGAAACTTGCTTTCTTGCCGAGGATCAGATGAGAAGATCGACACCACTGTTTAAAACATCCTGGAAACAGGAGTTTTAGTTGGGCGGCGTTAGAGAGGACGTGGGCGAAACTCCAGATTAATTCAATTACAGATAAAACATGACAATTAACTGTAGTCTTTGTTGTTATTTAACAACCGCTAATGAAGAAAACAATTTGTATAGGGGCGAGTATAAATTTACTTCGGGCAAGTAGATTTATGACCCACCAAAAATCTCCAGTCTTTATGCTAAGCTAAGCTAACTGGCTGCTATGGGTAGCCTCATATTTAGTGTATAGACATGAGTGTGGTATTGATCTTCTCAGCTAAATCTCAGCTTGCAAGCAAATATTAGTGACGCACCGATACCGAATCGGATATATCGGGCCGATACTGATTTGAACAGCTTATTAATTAAACACTGGTATCGGATCGGTACTCGGTATCAGCCGATACCCCAAAGCCCAGGTATCGCTATCGGTGTTGGGATGTTGGGAAAAATTCGGATCGGTGCAGGAACCACACTTAAAAGAAACACTTCTTCCTCTTACAGATGAAACGCTCACTCTAGCTCACTATAATACGGTCAGAAGCTAATGGTGGCTAACGCTAACTTCACTGTAGATAGATATTAATGTGTAACTTTATAACTAAGCTATAAATAACTTCGCAGTACATGACTTTTAATGATGTGGCCTTCAACCTGCAAAACACGAGTATGGCCCTTTTAATTTCAAAATAAGAGCATAAATCATTGTCCAATAAAGAGGGATTGTTAACTAGTTCATGTCTGATCGTAAAGTCTCATTTAGCCTCCGTGACTCAGTGATTCTCAAGTCAAAATAGTGTTAAATATGAAAGACAAGATTTTTTAAATTCACCATTAAACTGACAAACCATCTTCAGCCTTCTTGTCTCCAATGTTCTTCAAGCTCATAGATTAAAGGACCGATCCTGTACATTACACACTAATTATGTACACGTTGTGGTTAACAGTCGTAGCAGATGTGCCCGGGATGACAGGTAGTGTTCTGATGCATCACAGTTTGTTATAAATGCAGGGAGAGACAATCATGTTGTTGATTCCACCTGACTAAAGGAACACGATATAGGATGTTAGCGATCACAAAAGCAATCCGTTAGCGTCCGACTGAGACGTCATGGAAGACGGTGAATGAGGAAACTGAACGAGTGGGACGTGGAGTGAGCAGTAAGCACCAACATGGAGCCCGACATCCCCGGTAATGATTTGGTGACAGCAGAGGTAAACTTTTTCAACTAAGAGCATATAGCTGGTCAACACTTGTGTTCATTCATACATAAGAAAACATGCTTAAAACTGGCCTCCTCACTTAGACAGATCTTTTCTTATTAGTGATGTTACAACCAGTATTTGACAGGATTTGTTCCTAATATGTTAGTACAGTAGGAACCTTTATCCATTTACCCACAGTTGAACTTCAAATCAGCAGTTTCACATTCCTCCTATGTGAGTAAATCAAGCGTCATGTTGTCACTATAGTTTGGATGTTTTGAAGTGGAGTTGTATGAAGTATCTCCAGAACCAGCACGGGAGCAAAGCAATGCCCCACTGCTGTGGACGGAGGCAGCAGAAAACGGATTTTAGACACCTAAAATAATCAGTGTACGCTTTATTTAGAATATTTTCACCGCTTTACTTTGCCGTCAGACAGCCCTTTCTGTTTGGAAATGAAGCCGCTATCTTATGCTCTCTTAAAAGCCACCAGACTCCTTTAACAAAAACAGTAATTTTACCTCACAGAACACGGGAGTCGCCGGTCTACCGCTGCATTGATCGGGTAGTTTGTTTGTGGTATTGTGTGATGTTTTAAAGGGTTAGTTTGGATTTACCAAAGTCACACAATAACACAAACAAACTACCCGATCGAGGCAGCGGTAGACCAGCGACTCCCGTGTTCTGCGAGGTAAAATTGCTGTTTTTGTTAATGGAGTCTGGTTGCTTTGAAGAGAGCGAGAGAGAGAGAGAGAGATAACGGCTTCAGTTCCTCGTCGGAAAGGGGTCCGACTCCTGTGCTGGTACTCCTGTCCCTCTGTTTTGACTAGTCACAATGACGTTATATATATATATATCTGGAATAAGATTTCTGACTAGTCATAATGTAATTGTGGATATCTCTAATGTTAATTCTGGAGAGTCAAGTTTAGCTATTAAATGTTAAAACAGCTTGTACCCAGGCTCACTGAAGATGGATCAGCTCAACTGCTGCTGAGTTAAGTGCGACATCTAGTGGTAAAATTCGGTATCACGGTCCGGTCCGGTGTTGTGGCTTAATATCAAGCAGTCCAACTCGAGGTAATACACCGACTATAGAGAAGAACCTCATACAACCCCACTTCTAAAACACCTGAACTATCCCTTTAATCCTGCGGTCTGCTTTACAAATCTATTCAGGTGGAAATTTGGGATTTTTTTAAGGGAGAATAAAGTAAAGGAAAATTTAACTATTTCATCACACTGAAAGAACATCGCGTCAACACGCTTTGACATAAAATGCCCACTCTAATTGTCAAACTGGAACACTAGCACCAGCACTTCATTCACACACGCACACCAACACCAACTGCTTTAAATTCTTCTTCCCAATAAGTATTCAATGTAGAGCCAGAAGGTCACCGTACTGTAGGTGGACCCTGACGTTTTGATAAAGAGGAAACAAGAGAGAACATGAATCTGTTCAATCCCAAACAATTCCTATATGTATATTTACATATTCTGTACATAATTTAACCACTTAGAATTAAGTCCATTATACTACTGAGGAAAAAAACTTCACCTTGTGTCTCCTGTAGCAAATGCTAATTTACCAGCCAGTTTTACAGGGGTAACAACCCAAACCAATAGAAAAGGTATATTAAGATATATATATATATATATATTAAACTTTATCTCATAGAATCATTCCTCTATTGTTACTACAACACTATTAAATTGTTTTTGCCTCTGCACGGCCGTCGCAATCATAAAAAAGGTGCATGTGTTGCAGAAAAGCAAGCTAACCAAATCGAAATTAAAAGTTTACGTAAGATTTTGCAGGAGATGCTTCCCAAAAGAACAGAAGAGCTTGTAGCTTTGGAGAGTGAAGTTGTTTCCCGTATCGTGGTCGCACAGTCCGGTCTTCAAATAAATTAACAAAGCGGGGGAATTTAGAAATGAACTTTCGCAAAACAACTGAACCCGAACGGACGTCACCTCATCTTTTTTTGCTCCAAAAAACGTGGATGGACGCCTGTGGTGGACTGTGTGGGCTTTTGGGTACAAAAGCACAAATCCAACACTCACAAAAATCTATGAAAACAAATGCAAATCCTCTTTTTTTGGCCTTAACGTTTCTGGGGAGTGAAGATGAAAAACACAAGCGATGTTTGGCAGAGTTTAGAGGGGCTTTGAAGATCATCAGCAAGGAAAAAGAAAACCAAACGGATATCTCGGGAAAAGAAAACACACCTCAGGTCGTGGAGTTACGCTCGTATCCGAATACCACAGTGTTGTTAAAGTGTGTGTTTCTGACCCTCACCAGCAGACTGTGGCAGCAGGACGTCAGCGTGATGAAGTGTAATCCCACCACAAGGGTTCACGAATAGAAAAATAACTGGTCTCTGTCTCCTCCGTCCCATCAGGTGCATGGAGGGGTAGGGGGGGGGGGGCGTGGGAGGAGGGGCTAGAGCGTGATGAGGTCTACCAGGTTGCCCTTGGGTGGAGTCATGCTGTCTGGGAAGAAGTTGACGAGCGTGTCGAAGAGCTGCGTCCGCTGAGCGTACGTCTGGTCGACGTCCGAGAAACCTGAGAGAGAGAGACGGGAAACGTCAAAGAAAAAATGGAGGAGTTTCATCATGTTTATGGAGGCGAGAGGGATTAATGATTTCTTTTGACTGGTGTAAATGTGTAAAATATGATGAATGTAAAGCAAACTATCATTTTAGACTTTCAAATTCTTCTTTAAAAAGAGGAAACAAACTCCCTTTTTATTTAGAAAGTGTTCAAAAATACGGTTTTATTGTCATTTACTGTCACGCTCGTGTCTCTCCTCTCTTTTTTCCCCCTCTCTCCTCGCTGTGTGTCACTGAGGGCGGAGAGGCGGAGTTTTGAACACAGTCTGTGTGCGCTGACAGACGGCACTCAGCTGTCCCGTTAGCTTGTTGCTACCAACATCAGCTGCTCTGATTCAACAACGCTGAGTTGAAAAAAACGTGCATGTAGGCTGAGTGAGTAGAGAAAAGTAACTAACTAACTAACTAACTAAAGTCCGCTAGCCGCTAGGCTAATTCATGCAGTGTAAAACACCAAAGGCATGCAGGAAGTTCCTTGAGTATTGTAGCGACAGGGACGGCCTACATTTCCCATCATGCCTGCCTAGACCCGAGTGCTGGGACCCTATTTTAAGTAAGGGAAAATGTACAGCGAGCCGGTCATTGTTGTGAAAGAATCCCCTTCAGGTTGATGCTTCACGTCTCTCATCGCCCTGAAGGGGATTCTTTCACAACAATGACCTGCTCGCTGTACATTATCCCGTTTATTACACGGCTACTTACTGAAGAAATCAATATTTTTACACAAAAACGGTTCGCCAGAGTCCGACATCAGAGCTGCGCCCATAGCAACGGTCTGTTATACATAGCAACGGTCTGTTATACATAGCAACGGTCTGCTATAAAGAAATTATAGACCGCAGAATGCCGTGATTGACCAATCAGAATCGAGTATTCAACACAGCCGTGTAATAACAATCTATAGCGCATGGTCTAAAGTGCATTTAGGGCGTGTCCAACTCCACTTTTGCTAGTTAAGTGGCGCATAATCCGGGCGCAAAGTAAGGTGCAAAGGGGCAAAGGGGTTGTAATTAGTCTTTTAATTAATCCTAGGTGTGTTTAACTGAGGAGGAGCTGCTGCGTCTCTGTGTGTGTAACAAGCAGAGCGTGTTGTGAACATCATCTTACTATCTGAATAATGAGCCCTTTAAATAGCAGGAAAATACCGCGCCAGACTTTATACCAGGTTTTTGTTGGTCAATGACGCAATCACTCTCTGCTGCGTCAAGATAGACACGCGCCAACAAAGCACCTGACCACACCTCGTTTTAAGAAAAGGTAATCTACAATCCTACGTTTGATTTCGATGGTCGAGATCGGAAGCTAATTTCGATCGATCGTGACACCCCTAAACGTTATCATGATGTGTTCAAATGTAATCTTGTAAAATTTAGTTTTTAGTGGGAAACTTGAGGTGGATCATCAGGGATTAGTGATACATTTGCAAAAAACAGTATGTTGGTTGTTGTATAATTTTTGTTTTTAATAGTCTGTTTATTGTCAATACTGTATATACTGCTCCTATTTTTATACTTCCCTCTATTTAAAATGGTTCATATTTTGTTTCACTTGTTTAGCTCTTTTTTACTGTGTTAGCTGATGCTTCTTGTTTCTGCTCTATCCCTTTTGCTGCTGTACACTGCAAATTTCCCCACTGTGGGACTAATAAAGGAATATCTTATCTTATCTTATGCAAACAGTAATAAAGGAGTGGATGTTGAAATACATGGGATTTATTGTTTCGTTTTTACCATGGTATCGAGTTGAGTAATGAGAATTTACATTGGTATCGGTATTGACTATTAAATTTGGTATCGTGCCATCCCTGATGTTTAGTATGAACAGAGATGAGGTTCTTACCCAGAGGGATGAAGTCAGAGCTGGACTTGAAGAGAGCCGAGGGCAGGAGCTGGAACTGAAACACAACACGAGCGTCTGAGTCACGTCAACGTTCGACAAACAGTGTTCTGAACAAACTGACGAGCAGAGAGCTGCAGCAGATGAAGCTGCAGCAGATGAAGCCGCAGCAGATGAAGCTGCAGCACCAGGTGCTGTTTGAACCTTCAGCATACAAATGAGGGCAGAACACACCTTCTGATCACACATCCATCTGGACACACGGAGGTTACAAATTACAGCTCCGGATCCAAAAGTAATGAGACTTCTGCATAATTCACAAACCAAAGATTTCACATTTTCTCCGTCTCTATTAACCTCTCCTGTACCGTCACTGATTCTACATTACACACCTATCCCTCTGATTCTCCTTCTTCTTCTTTTCATCTCTCTACATTTATTTTCTCTACCTTGTCTCACATGGTCATTTATTTTAGCTTCCCCCCCCCTCTAGCCAAGAATATAAAACCCTACACTGAAAATGAATATTGAACATATAAAAGTAAACACTCCAGAGCACTCCAGTACCTCTTTGGTCTCGTCGGGGTCCGTGTGGTCCACCGTCAGTGAAAGGTCGTTCTGCAGGTATTTTAGTGCACTCAGTGGCTCCGATTGGGCTTTCTCCTCAAACCTGGCCAATCAAAAACACACTGGTGGTGAACATCACATGCACTCAGTGGGAGCTGCAGTCACACAGGATAAACACTAGATGGCAGCAAAGCAGAAATAATCACACAGCTCAGTAGTCAGGTTTCCCATCATCACCCCCCCCCTCTCTCTTTGACTTTACATTACTAAGTCAAAAGGTCATAGACTTCCCCTGAAATGTTAATTTTTCCATTTCAAAGAATCAACTTCACCACAGATGGTATTCCCCGTTAACAAATGTACGTCTGAGGCAACAGGTGTTAAATACACTGAATGTGAAAAATACCCTCCTGATGTTGAGTTAACTTGCTTAATGTTGATCTTTTCTGATCTTACTATTAGGATCTGTAAAGACTTATTAAGGGAACATGTAAACGGTATAATGACTTCTACTGGGATTGATCCAGTAGTGTCCCTAATATTTTCCAACATTCACTGGTTTATTCTTGTAAACCTGGATAAACTCTGTGGAGGACGGAACCTGACAAAATAAATAATACAAAAAATAAATGAATAAATAAATAAATGACTCGATAAATTAATAAATAAATATGTAATTAAATGCAACAATAAATGCATAAATAAATACATAAACAAATAAATGCAAAAATAAATACATTTAAAAATAAATATATAAATAAATAAAAGGGAAAATTAAACAGAAGAGTAAATAAATAAGGGAATTATTACAAAGATAAATAAATAAAGAAGCAAATTAAAACAGAAATATCAATTTATTTATTTACATTTCATCAATTAGTTAATTACATTTTGCATTTATTCATTTTTTTATTTATTTATTTTTTTATTTATTTTTTTATTATTATTTTTGCTGCATTTGCTGACATTCATTTATTTATCTATCGAGTCATTTATTTATGTTTTATTATTTTTTCTACATTTAATGACATTTATTTATTTACAAGTCCTTTTTTTATTTATTAATTTATTTTTATTTTATTTTATTTATTTATTTTTTATTTAAAATGTGAACGTAGAAACATAAACAAAATATTTCTCAACACAACTAATATTATTTGAACTATTTACATTTTTTTTATTTATTGACATACTTTTAATTTTTATGAGCAGAGTGCAGAGGCGTTGTATGTAACATAATGATGTCAACAACAACTTCAACGATCTTCCTTGGCCGCCAGGAGGTCCGTTTTTAAAGGGTTAAACGATAAAAGACGATGATTAATCATTTAATGTGAATTGGTCACTCCTGGCCAATACTCCATCTGTTTAATAGCGTCAGTATTGACACTCACTAACAGTGCATGCATCGATAAAAGGCGGCCCGTGTGATGGAGGAGTGGTGGAGGAGTGGCTGCTGTGCTGCTACAGACCTGTATTTCCTGATGAGGTATCTGCAGTGGCGCAGCAGGTATTCCTTGGAGGGCCGACACAGTTTGAGGGACCAGAAGTCGTCCAGGCGCATCTTGGGAGAACAAGACTTCCCGGGGTTCCCACCAAACAAGTAATGCACCTGGAACAACGCAGGAAATACACACTGGTTAAATATTCTATCAGTCTCTATCAATATACTTTTCTGAAAAATGGTGCTGTTACATGAAACCTTTTGTGGGTTATTTTGCAAAAAAACAAATGAGGCGATATCAAACTTTTAAAATCAGCAGGAAAACAACTCCCTATTGTTTAAACAACTCACTTATAATAGCATGTTTATGGGCTTGCTTTAATGCACTAATAGCCGAATCCAGAGTTATTTTTAGGGCTGCAACTAATGATTATTTTCAATGTCGATTAATCGATTAGATGTTTGGTCTATAACGTGTCAGCAAATGATGAAAAATGTTGATCAGTGTTTCCCAAAGCCCAAGATGACGTCTTCAAATGTCTTTTATTGTCCACAACTCAACGATATTCAGTTTACTATCATGGAGTAAAAAATAAATTAGAAAATATTCACATTTAAGAAGCTGCTTGACTTTTTTTTTCCTTAAAAAAAAGTTACTTGAACCGATTAATCAATTATCAAAATAGTGGTTGATTAATTTAATATTTGACAACTACAAACAATCGATTAATCACTACAGCTCTAGTTATTTTCCTTCCTCTGTTTATGTGAATGACGCCCAGTCCGAGGCCGGACCGAGGGCTGGGAGGTTAAAGGAAACGCTACTGCGTCTGCTCTATGGGACAGGAATGATTCCTAAAACCCGGAGAGGAGTTAGCATTTTAGCACTTCCTGTTCCCTCGTCTGGAAGCCAATGGGTTTTTCGTTAGATGTCGGAAATAAGGTCTGTGGTTAACACAAGCTGAAGAGATTTTAACGTTTTGTTCTACGACATAAAATACATCAATAAATATCCCACTTGTGAATTTTGAAGCTTTTATGCGTCTTAAAGAAAAGGCGTTTGCTAACAAGTGGCTAAATGAGACGACTAAACGTCATCACGCCAACTCCAGTAGTTTGTTTATAGCCTAACGTTAGCTTTTCACTTCTGGTGATTGCATTCACACTTCAAAAATCATAAAAGTGGTGTTTATTTGTGGAGATTATCTTGCTGAACAAAACGTGTAAGTATCATAAACGTTTGTTTGCCACAGAGCGGATTTTCTGAGATAATCAAAATGGAAAAATTCCATGGGCTTTTTGTTAAGGGAACCGGGGTGATGCTAACTTCCTGGTTGGCCTACAAAAATACGTAATCCCTGGAGCAGTCTATTGATGCAGAAGATTGCTGGATGATCCGGGTAATTTTAAACTCGGAAGTCAAGCTTGTTTTGCTTCATGCACCACTGAGGGAGCCCGCCTCCAACGCTGTATCCAGTTAGGGCCAATACATCGTACAGTCTGAATGTAAAGTGCCTCCATCTCCTCACACTATTTTTGCCGTGCTAACGGGATAAAAATGCTCATTTTAAGAGTTGCTGTAACAAGAGGACCAGGAGCCAGGTGTGTGAATCAACAGCTCATGAGGAGACGTGCTAACTCGATGTAGCATGAATACAAAATCTGAAAAAGCTGAGCTGCAGCTCGCCGTCACAAAGTGTCCTGGAGTGTTACTATTTGAGTGTTTGTCATGAAATTATGTGTGATAGCGCACTAAAAAAGAGTGCGAGTGTGTGTGTGTGTGTGTGTGTTTGTGAGTCTCAGCTGTGTGTGTGTTACCTTGTGCATCTCATCATAGACCAGCTGGTGTGCGAAGCGTGGACACGGCTCCTCCTCCTGCAGAGCCTTGCTCGGGTTTTCTTTCACCGCCTGGTCGTTCTTATACACACACGACCTGAGCACCAACACACACACACGAGGAAATAAAGAGGAGGAAGCTGATTTACATTAGTGACTAAACACTTCCTGAAACCATCAAGGAAAAGCTAAACAAATACAGTTTGTTACACACAACGCACACACACACAG
This sequence comes from Sebastolobus alascanus, assembly GCA_916701645.2. Lineage (NCBI taxonomy): Eukaryota > Metazoa > Chordata > Actinopteri > Perciformes > Sebastidae > Sebastolobus > Sebastolobus alascanus. The sequence goes on from CAKAOJ020000468.1 coordinate 141,906, forward strand.
TAGAGAGAAACGTCCACATGATGCTGCAGGTGTCTCGATGACTCATTTCACTGGACACGGAGTACAAGAACAGCTACTGAAATCACCGTACTGGAACAGTGAGGGTTGCAGCCTGTTCTTTCACTAACACTGATCCAAACATGACGTGCACATACAGTACATGCACAAATGTTGTTTGCATGCACGCTCTCGGTTATCTACTGTGGTGAAGATTTAGTCTACAAAGAGCTGCTGTGTGTGAAAGTATTTCCTGTTGTCTCTCCTCGAGGCTGCGGTAACGATCACAGAGTGTGTGTGTAGATTTGTCGTTCTCTCTCCTACCAGTTGTTGCGGGCGATGTCGTAGATCCAGAAGGAGTTGCGGACGTTCTCCTCGCGTTTGTCCTTGTCTTTGCTGAGGCCCGACAGGACGTGGATCTCGTTGAGCTCCGGGTCGATGGTGGCTCTCTGGGTGAAGCCCGTCATCGGCACTGTGGCGGCACAAAAACAAACGAGGATGAATCAACTCAGAAATAAAAAAAAACATTCGCTCCTCCAGCAGATCTGATTCAGCGGAGATAAGAACATGATGATGTTTAGAAGTTTCACAGCTCAGTAGTTCTTGTTAGCACAGAGCAGAAAATCAGACAAGCACCATTAATAATAAAACTTCCTTCTCCCTAAAAAAAAAGTTTAAAAAAAGTAAAGAATAACACAGGAACACGGCGCCATGGCAACAAGGCCCTGCAGAGACAGAGTGAACAGCATGCAAATTCAACCCAGCGCGATGGAGAAATGCGACACACAGACCTGCTGCGGGGGGGAGCACAGCACCAAAAGAGATGACATGGGTGGCGGATCAGTTCATCGGGTGTATGTTAGGACTCATGCTGCAATTATTTTGTTCAATACGGTTGTATTGTTGCGTTTCTATACAATTAAACTTGAGCCCCGTTTCCACCGCAGGAACTTTCCTCCGGAACTAAGAACCGTTTGATTGCGTTTTGACTGCAGAGACCGGGGTCTAAATCAAGTTCTGGGGACATTTTATACAAATAAATAACCATCAAACCCTCAACAGATGATTTATGGGCCATTAAACTAAAGTAACTTGTCCGGATCTCCGCACAACCCGGCGGAGAATCGCTGCAACGCCTGATCTGGTGTGAATGCAGCCTTAGTCAGTCAGTTAGGGACATCGAAGCAACTTTTTTAAAGTGAGGCACGAGGGTTAAACTGATTAAAATTTGAGGACATTGCCTAAATGGAGACTGAACTCTTTGATGGCAGATCTCTGACCAGCTTTATCCTCGAAATATTTAAACACTCGATTCTGATTGGTCAATTATGGTGTTCTACGGTCTGTTATTTCTTTATATGACAGACCGTTGCTATGGGCGCGGTTCTGATCCCGGACTCTTGGCGGATCGTTTTTGCGTGAAACTATTGATTTCTTAAGTAAGTAGCCTTGTAATAAGCGGCATAATGTACAGCGAGCGGGTCATTGTTACCTCCTTCAAGGCCTTGGTTATGTTTTCACCGGCGTTGGTTTGTTTGTTTGTCTGTTAGCAGGATTACTCCAAAATTATGCGATGGATTTGAATGACATTTTTTGGAGGGCTGGGGTGTAGCACAATGAACAATCCATTAGATTTTAGATCATGATCGCATGACCCCGCCTTCTTCCTTCTGAGAGCAGAGAGATGTGTGTGGATGAGTGTGCGGCAGCTGCTGGCCGTCCGCGGTGAGAAAGAAAAAAGCTGTAGCTGACCGCATGAGAGACAACGTAGTGTAACGTTATACAGACATAACAAGGCTGCTGAATGAGAGAGGCATCCGCCGATACGTCACATGGAAACACACCGTGTTATTAAGCCGACCACCTCACGGTACCGCCAGCTGGGAGCTGTGATCTGTTTTTAAAGTCACGCACCTTGGCGGAGGTCTGCGCTCTCTCGAGTGCCATTCTAGTTGTGAAATAAACGATAAGAGACCTCTGCCAGGTCTATTTTACAACAATGACCTCTTACATAACGCAGGAAGAAAACATAGCTGAGCAAAGTGCTGCCAAGTCCGGCCTGCTGTGATTCATCAACAGTAATGTTATGTTTAATGTAGAGATAACTGAGACTGTCACACTGTGCTGCCACTGAGTAGACACAGCTACATTTAATTAATTACAGTGATATAAAAATGAAGGTAATCTGACTGAAACTCCCAGCTGAGGGGTTAGAGGTCACTGCGAGATGCTTCTGATCCACGACACAAATCAACATGTGAGACTGATTATGACACACAGAGAGAGAGAGAGAGAGAGGAAGAGAGAACTGTTTGTGCTTTCTGCTTCCTTCCTTCCTGCCAAGACACGTTCTGTTCTTTCTTGCTCCGTTTCACTCGTGCACCCATTTGGATTTTTCAATTTTCTCTCTCTCGTATTATCACTACAGACAGACTCTCTCTCTCTCTCTCTCTCTCTCTCTCCCCGCCTGACTCTGACTAGGACAGAGGTGAGCGGACGGCAGACAAGAGGTCTATTTATACTGGGATTGAGGTGGAGCTGAGATCACAGTCAATCTGTCTGTCCGGGCAGGAAGTGTCTGACTGCTGCTGCTGCCGGAGCTTTTGAAGCAGAGATTCTCACACGCAGAGATGGTGGGAGCACATTACCAGTGACTTGGTGTGCAACATGTTTCCTCTCATTATTGCTCTGATAAGATACCAAAGCACTAACCAAGCATGAAGCTTACAGTGATTATTAAAGATGCAGACAACGATAATTATCTGTTTGTTGTGGCCGATACCGAAACGATAATATTTATCTTACAAAAATGCAAAAAAATGTGATGAAGACAATAAAGGATAAATTTTCTAGATTGACAAGTTTATTTTTCTTTCCCTAGAATAAAAAATACAGTCATTTATTATAAACTTGTTAGCTGATTTTATCAATATGAAATGCCATTATCAGAACAATAGCAATAATTAAATTATCTTATTCATCGGCCATCAATATATTGTACATCCCTACTAATTATGAACTTGTATCCACTCCTCCCTCTGGTATTTTAAAACTTGGTCTCATGATCAAGCTGAAAACACACCACCGTCCCTTCCACCAGTGAGAAGCGCAGCGCTGCAGCGCGTCTTGAGTATTTCTACACTGTGTTATTACTACAAGTACTAAAGTAAAAGATCTGTGCTTACCCATGCCTGAGTCCTTCTTGGTGCCATCAGATATGATCTCTACGTGGTCTCCGTCCACGTCGTAGCTGAAGAAATCATTGAGATACGTCTTTGACCTCTGACCTCCGAACACGTACAGACAGCGGTTTCTCTGTTAGAGGGGAAGAGGTTCAGGAGACAAAGAGACAAACACAGAAATAATGATTAGCATTCACGCTAACAGTATCTTTTTAATTTGATTGTGCAGGATTGTCCTCGCAGCAATAGATATAAACCCAAAACGTATATATACGACTCACGGTGTGGAAGAGCATGCAGTGGCCGATGCGGGACTGGACGTCCTCCGGCCCGGCGTTACACGAGTCTTCCCGCAGGAGGCTCCACGTTCCGGCCTGGCAGTGATAGGCGTACAGGCCGCTGAACTGAGGCTCCGACGTCCGGCTGTCCTCCACGGTGCCGTTACACGTCAGGATCCGACCGCCGAACGTGTAGATCATGTGCTTCTCCGAGTCCATGCACATCTGGAGGAAGAACGGAGGAAGAAGAGACGGAGGAAACGGGAAGTGTGAGAGTTCAGAGAGAGTTTCTGATTCCCACCATATGCGAGGGAGGATAAGAGACGTCTCAATCACAGTGGCCACATTGCAGCTTCATTTTTACTTTCAAAGATATTTATTGAGATATCTCAAGATATTTATTGAGTTAATCAATGAATGCTGGTGCACAAATTTAAGCTTTGAATGGGATCTGATGGGAAATATTCAGCTGGTGTGTAAAATAAACAAAAGAGACCGGTTCCAGCTACCTGGTGGTCAAACACCAGCTTCGGCCCTCCGTCGGCTGACGTGTCCTCGCTGAGTAGCGTCCAGGTGTTGGCGTCGATGTCGTAGCGGTAGAAGTCGCTCTTCAGAGACTTGCTGTTCCTGACGCTGGAGTCCAGGTATCGGCCCAGCGTGTAGATCTGACGCCGCTGGGAGTCGATGCACATCTTGTGGCACGAGCGAGCACTCGGACCGCTCTGATCGGTACACGGGAGAAAGACATGCACACGAGTTCAACTGTCTGTTGACATATTAGTGTCTTAAAGAAATAACTAGTCTTGAGCAGTTAACGTTTAAAGAAGAAAACAAAAGAATCATTCACAAATATTGTTCGTAGGGCTGAACTGAATGTCAGTTTTCTTTACATGGCACCAAATATATCATCTGGTTTCCTTAACAAAATATAATAAAGTATAAAAACAATTGCATGCTCAAATCACTAGAACGATGAAAGGTCTTTTAAAAAATATACATAAAAATATCTGGTATGTATTAGTGTCTTTTTGAGTAAATGTTTTGTGACTCACCTCTTTCTCGGTGTCTCTGGAGATGCAGGCCCACTGGTTTTCCTGAACACTGTACGCCCAGAAGTCAGCCAGGTCCTGTGTGCCGTCCCAGCCCCCGAACAGGTAAACGGTCTCTGTGGGGAACAAACATTAAACCTCCTCTTTGTTATTTACATTCTGCTTTGGAAAGCACCGCCTGCAGCCAGCTAAACTCAAGAGCTCCACCATCCCTCCACTCCGTTACTGTGAATAATCACATTAAGGTTGTGCTTTCAGAGAGTATTTAAATCTCCCCAAGGTGAGTCAGTTTTTTACAGACAAATTTGTCAACAAAGAGACGCGTGACGTGCAAGATCCAGCTGGCAGCATTTTTATGTAAACTCGTATAAAGGTTAAAGACACACACTGCAAATCTTTTTACTCGCATATGCACAGTTCAAAAGCTGAATGGAAACCGACCAGATGTGTGCGTTTAAAGAGAATAAGAGATTTTGGGAATGCTATGTTAGTCAAGCACCAACTAACATTTTAATAGCAATGACCATAATACAAGTTTAGGTGTATGAGTGCTGATTCCTTTCTGTAGGGATGTGTTTTCATCTCTTCTGCCCCTGATCTTAGTCCTTTACTACGCATGGGCCACTGCAGTCAGCTCAACATATTAAAAGAATTTATTTATTTTTGTACACATAATAATACAGTAGGGTGGCTCGGTTATGGCAAAAATCATAATCAGGATTATTTTGGTCAATATTGAAATCTCGATTATTTAACACGATTATCCACTGACATTTTTGTTCAAAATGTACCTTAAAGGGAGATTTATCAAGTATTTAATACTCCTATCAAAATGGGAGTGGACAAATATGCTGCTTTATGCAAATGTATGTATATATTCATTATTGTAAATCAATTAACAACACAAAACAATGACAGATATTGTCCAGAAACCCTCACAGGTACTGCATTTAGCATAAAACAATATGCTCAAATCATAACATGGCAAACTGCAGCCCAACAGGCAACAACAGCTGTCAGTGTGTCAGTGTGCTGACTTGACTATGACTTGCCCCAAACTGCATATGATTATCATAAAGTGGGCATGTCTGTAAAGGGGAGACTCGTGGGTACCCATAGAACCCATTTACATTCACATATCTGGAGGTCAGAGGTCAAGGGACCCCTTTGAAAATGGCCATGGCAGTTTTTCCTAAACGAAATTTAGTACAAGTTTAGAGCGTTATTTAACCTCATTCACAACAAGCTAGTATAACATGGTTGGTACCGATGGATTCATCAGGTTTTCTAGTTTCGTACGATACCAGTATCTTCACTCTTGCTTTAAGACTGAGCCGCTACAATCTAGAAATCGCAAGTTGCATTAATGCGTTAAAGAAATTAGTGGCATTAAAACAAATTTGCGTTAACTTTGACAGCCCTATTTTGTATATTTTAAGTTAAATGCATCAATCTGGTGCACTTTGAGAGCAAAATTAAGAACTTTGCACTCTTGTAAACAACTTTGTGCTCCTGTAAACAATTTAATCATAAACACATTGGTTGTATAAATATGAATGGTGATAACACGGTAAAAACTCCTCAGTGACGAGGTCGCAAAAGAGGACGTGGTGTACCGAGACATTTGATGTACTGTGATATACTACAGTACCTACTGTAGTAGATGTACTGTGATATACTACAGTACCTACTGTAGTAGATGTACTGTGATATACTACAGTACCTACTGTAGTAGATGTACTGTGATATACTACAGTACCCCTTTTGTGTCTCTTATTAATAAACCGACTCGTTTCTGATGTGAAAACATCGTTCAGGTCAAATACGGGGCCGCTGCAGCTCGGGCACATGGGAGTTGTGTGAAGTTGTGATTGTATCAGAGACTTGTGTAGGAGGAAATAAGCTGTGCCATGACTGCTACGATTCTAAAAAACACAGAATGGGCCAGAAAAGGAGTTGTGAAAGCCAAAAAGTACTGAATGAGTCACTGGTAATGATCGACGATAGGTTTTGGGATGAGGATCAGTAGAATTTATTGCACTTTTAATCAGTTTAAGATTGAAGTTTTTGTATGAATGTGTACTGTAGTGTTTGAAAGAGTATCTGGATCAAGCTCATCTTTAAGGATACTGTGAACATACGGTATGTGTAGCTACTGAGGAAGGGACAGGACCGGGACCGGACTGGTGACTAAGAAAACATTTTTTTAAAGCATAAACATTTCGCCATGCTCTGTGTTGAGACATACGTACACAGGTCCTTTATCTAAAAGCTCCATAATAATCAAAACGAAAAATAATTCAACATCGAAATGGGATCGGGAGCAAATGTGAAAGGATCTGGACAGGACTGGAGACAAAGAGATCAATTGCAGAAGTCTAAACTGTATCATATTTAAACCACAGTACTAGAGATTTCATTTGCAATTTTCTTGTACCATTCCGATTTCCGATTTCACACAATAACACAAACTAACCGATCGATGCAGCGGTAGACCAGCGACTCCTTGTGTTCCTCGAGGTTAAATGTCTGTTTTTGTGAATGGAGTCTGTTCTGGTCTTAAAGACCGCGGCTTCAGTTCCCCGTCAGACAGCTCGTTCTGACGGGGAACTGAAGAAGTTATACCGCGGCCTTCAAGACCAGATCAAACTCAATTCACAAAACATTATTTCATTTTATCCATGTCATTTTACCTCGCAGAAAACAGGAGTATATACATACAACCACACTTCAATAAATCCAAACCAACCCTTCACTTATTTCCAAACTTGGCACAGCTAACGTTGACTCAGCTAGTGCTGCTATTATTATTATTATTATTATTGATTAGCTTACTTTGGAAATCTGCGTCACTGCTTTTAGCAATGGCTGAGTGAGCGTTTCCATTTGAAAAAAAAGGAACACAGATGGACCCGCCTTTGAGATAGGATCTGCAAGTTAAGAAGTTTCTGTAACACAGCCTCTGTTCCTTGTTAAGCTCCATCACAATCAAAATGTAAAATAATTACTGGAGGAAATCGGGATCGGGACGAGACGGGACTGGTGACAAAGAAATCATTTGGGATCTCCTGCATCAACTTCTACTATCAACTACTGCGAGCAAAACACAGAGGTCAGTGTGTGCGGTCCGAGACACCGACCAGAGGGATGCAAGGCCTCCGACACAAGCTGCAGACACTGCATCACTCTTTCTCTCACACACACACAATGCAGGCTTTGATTTTCAGATGACCAGCGGGGAAAGTACGGCACCAACGACGTAGGCAGATATAGAAAATAAAACAATAGCTGGTGTGTCTCTATCAAAACAAGTCGTGATATACGTGTTCCCAGAAGAGAAATGCCCTCAGGGCTGTGTTCTTTTGGAGGAGGAGGAGGAGAAAGGCTGGAGGTGGAGGGGACGGGGAGGGAGGGTTAATTTCATTAAAGCAGTAATAGAGCTTCGCGTTCTGAGTCTGTGTAGGAGGGTATGAGTCAGAGTGTCGGTTAAACAGCCAAGTCATAACACTGGCTGCGTGGGTCTCACCAGTCTGGACGTCAATCACCATTTGATGTCCTCCCCTCATCCCCGGCCTGTTGTCGTCGCCATCACCTGCAAAGAGGAGAGGAAGGAGGATGGTGTATGAGCGTGGGAGTTGGAAGATGACGCAGAGAAAAGAGAGAGAGAGGGGGGGGGGGATGATGTAGAGTGGGTGGAGCAGAAGGGCGTGGCTTTAGCTACAAGGCCATAAAGCTTTCACAGTGTGCTGAAATGTCTGACGGGGAATATTTCCCACTTGAATAGATGATCTCACTGTTCATGTCGTCTCGGTTGATTTCTTGGGCGCTTGTACCTTTGTTGCATTTGGGGATGATCTGACTCCACCTGGGCTTGTACTCCTGCTGGCTGATATACTGGTTAAACAAACCGTCTAGCGAGGAGAGAAGAGGATCATTAACGCAAGCAGAAATTGAGGATTTGACTAAGTATCATTAAGTAATTCAAAAGTCATCCATCAGGAGGAGTACGATACCTCTCACAGCTTTGTCTATGAGCTCCTCGCAGGCGTCAAAGTCTCCTTGCAGCACCAGCCGGTCGTGCAGGTGGGTGAGCATCGGGTGCTCCAGCGCTATCCGAGTCTTCTTCTGCAGGGACTCAAAGGCCTCTGTGTAGTTATGCTGTCGGAAGTGCTTGAGGCAAAGGCGGATGGCTTCCTGTTCTCTGTACTGCGAGGGGAACAATGGAGAGGAAACAGCGATAGGCTCAAATCAGTCCACAAAGACGACCCACAGCTGTTAGCCACACACGTCTGGAGCAGGTCACTCAAAGGTGACAACAACAGTCCCATCTGAACCACGGTGACACTAAAGCTCCTTTCCCACTGGACTAAAAAACCCACTAACATCTGGCTTTTGTCTTCAGTGGGAAAAGTTACAATCAGCATTCATTCCCAGGAACTCTGAAATGACACCCTAGTGGACAACCTAATTTTTGCTGCTATGTGAGGCGCGTTGAAGTGAATATATAATAGATAAAATCAACAGGGATTTGGACAATTATTAGAATTTATTAACGTACAAAACATATAATTACTATGCTCTCCTCAAAGCCACCAGACTCCAGTCAGACAACCAGTCAATTTACCTCGCTGATCATCGAAACACACAATTCATTCAAACTAGAAAGAAACAAAATAAAACTCATCAAATCCGTCTTTGTCAGTCTTTCCACTGTTCCAACAATCACCAACTCTGGTTTGGTTGAAATAAACCCTCAATTCATCGCGTTAGATGTGTAAAGAAACAGCCGTTATATGCGCTCCTCAGTGCTACCAGACTCCATTGACAGAAACAGTAATTTCACCGTGCTGATTGTTGTAAAACATACTTCATTCAAACTGGACGGAAACGAAATAAAAACGTAACACACTAGAAAAAAAACAGAAATACATACTCGTCTACTGGCAATGGGAAAGGAGCCTATCGTCTATTTTTAGCGGGTTATACCATGTTTAAAAAACGGCATTTACGCGCTAATTTCAGTCTAGTAGCAGTTTACATCCATGTCTGTCCAACATGTCATCACTTCATCATTTTATCCTGTTAGACATTTGTGTGAAATTGTTATAATTAGCATATAAATTCTTGTGTTATGGCCAAAAATGTGTTTTGTGAGGTCACAGTGACCTTGAACTTTGACCAAGTTCTAATCAGTTCCTCCTTGAGTCCAGGTTTGAACCATATTTGAAGAAATTCCCTCACAAGAATGGACCGAAGGACAAGCCAAAAACATTATGCCTCCGGCCTCATGCCCAGTTAAAAAAAGGGTATTGTATTTGCAACACCCTGCCACCTCAACCATTAGAGACATGAGGCAATTTGATCCCACTACAAAAAAAAAAACGTTTTATGTGCATAAGAAGATAGATGTTTGTATTCATCTTGCCAAAAGTTACATAATGCTCGGAAAGTGTTGCAGAACACAAACTGGGGTCAAACTGCAGTTTATAATGATGAAGCGCTGAAATTCTGGTCTCAATAAATCACATGAAAGAGTTCAGATTAAGTTCATGAATTTAAAGGGACTGAAAATGGGAACATGAAAGGACAAAGTTAATAAACTCTTTCCTATGAATGTGCTGCTGCTGAGTCTGTGTGGCTTTCATTTACAATCCCTGGTTTGGTTGTAAATAAGTTAGCAAATGCAATGTTTTCACACAGAATCTGTAGGTGTGATTGTATCCTTAGTCGTCCTGCTCAAGACGTACTTGTCGCAGAAGTTTACTTCTCCTGCCAGCTGATTAATCCATCCAATTACAGATTGAGGCCTGCAGAATCTGTAATCCACTCGTCCAGTCCGAGCCCACGTCTCTAACCGTCAGGCTGCCATCGGGTACTCACCTTGCTGTACCAGTTAAGGCATGGCTGCACCACATCCGGATCTTCGATACCGTGCAGCTCGATGTACCAGATGCTGAAATTAAAACTGGGACCCCAAGACATCAGAGGCACTGAGAGACACGGAGAAAGAGGAAAACAAAGGTGTAAAAAGACAGACATGTTCACCATGCATTTTTTTCCTAAGACCAACAGAAATTTTGTTCAGTCGACATGGATTAATTATGCCCCGATAGTGCAGCCTAATATTAATAAGAATGGTGACGTATGCTAAAGTCATGCAGTCTAACTCCACTATTAAACCTTAAAATTCATACACAACCATTCCGAGGCCTAAGTCAGTTACGAGTTATTATTATCATAGTGCATTATGATTTATTACAAATAACAAATGTTGGACTCATCACTGTTCACTGTATCAGACAGTTAGACGGACCTCCTTACAGTCATGAAGAAATAGCCATCTCATGTTATTGTTTTATGTTATTTATGTTATTTAAATCTATAAGTACAGCACACGATCCAGTAACTACTTGACCTCAGATATCTCCCACTTATATAAAGCTTTATTTTCTGATTTTTTTAATTCCCGTTTATTGTGTTGTTTTGTTTCAGTTTTGCCGATTGTGTTCTTGTGAATGTTTCTTGATCTCGGATCTCTTGGAAAAGAGACGTTAATCTCAATGAGACTGCCTCATTAAATAAAATAAATAAATTAGAAGTGACTAAAACAGCTCAGGGGACATTTTATTTCTGCTCTCTACACATCATATCTATTACTCCATTATGGGCAAACATACACTGAAAAAGACCAGATATTTTTAACCACCTAAAAGCTGGAAAATGATGCACGAGAAAATGATAGAAATAAGATGATTGTACTTGTCTACTTCCTTAACACTTGTCAGGAGAAGGCACTTCTGAAGGGGAGACCATAACCGGTTTTATAAAAGTTTTTGTACAGCAGGTTTTTAATTGAGAAGACTGTGTCTACTACTGTTGACGTATTGTCTTATATTGATTAGTTTCATATTGTGTTAACTGATTAGGAGGAAACTCCATTCAATATTTGTCGCGGTCTATTGACGGGGGGGTTTTCTAAATTAACATTGCAGTGACATATTGTGAAGGGCCTCCTAAACATCCGTAGACCTAAAGTCAGATTAAGGTGCTTCTGGAAACCACAGACTTCTTGACAAACCGCATCAGCTCTCACCTATTTTGACAAATCTGCAGGGAAACATCTGCTCATCAATCTTGTGCTTTAAGGTGAACGTTTCCTTGTTGTAGTCATTCTTAAGGCCACTGGAAGAGAAAGGGGAAAAAAAACCAAAGGAGAATAGATGATTCAGCTGTTTCACAAATTACATTACTGGGTTGAGATGCCGACTGCATCCATACGCTGGAACATTTTGGAGACTCGTCCAAATCTGGCAATTAACCAGATTTGATCTGGCAATTAACCAGATTTGATCTGGCAGTTTGGCAGCTGGCAGCTCTGATCTGTCCTCTTCTTTAACTAACAGCCAGTCTGGTGATAGAGGGAAACTGAAGGATTAACTGGATTTTGTGGCGCTGATTGCAGGTGTTTCAGTTTCCATATACTGTATCTACTACATCTACATGTGTACATGCTCTTCCAGGAATTTGTGATCTTTTAAATCACAAGAATTTAATTCAAATTCAACCAATTCTGGCTTAAGATTCTGCAATTTTGCCCAAAGATTTCTGTACAAAACTGTCAACTTGGAAGAAGGCTTGCACATTTTGCTCATCAGTACTAAGATATGAACCAAATCACAACTAGGGATGCACCGATCCAACTTTTTCCTCCAGATATTACGACACGTTAAAGGTTACTTATTTCAACCTGGACCCTATTTTCCCATGTTTTTTGTGTCTAAGTGACTAATGGGGACAACAAGTTAGTAATATTATGCACTAGGGATAGCTGTGATGCTAATGGCCCACCATGAAAGAATGAATGTAACTGATGAGAGAAAATATAGTATTTTTAAAGTTCTTTATTGCCCCCAATCTGTCACCCCCAACAAGCTTCAAACAATCCCAATTTCTCTCACGAGATAACAGACTGTAACTGTAATAATCACACAGAAGCAGTGGCATCTCACCTGGACAAAAGCTCGGTCATGTTCTCTTCACTCATCCCACCAAAAACTTTAAACTTCTTCAGGTTGCACACGTGAGTCTTCTCATACTTCCCAAAGGTGATGCTCTGAACAATCGCCGGCCTTTCCAACTTCAAGATTAAAAACTGGAGAAAAAGGAGAGAGGAGAGGAGGACGTGAAATCGACTGAAGGCAAAGAGCAGAGTTATGATGCTATTAAGTGAGCGGAGGACTGCGGGAAACTGCCGGTGCTAATGGCAGGCCGGCCACTGTGAGAAGATCTGCTCATTATCTAAATGACTACAGCAGGGTCAATCTACTGCGCCAGGTAAGTGGAGTTACATACAATCTATGAGCCGCATCCACATGCCACTGGAGTTCTAACAAGCCAGGAAAGCTAATGACGGATCACCAGTGGCCATTAGGCCGGAACATTGATTCAATGTGCCACCGGAAAGCAGGCATTTAACAAACCTCAGGGACCAATGTTTTCATTAAAAGACATAGATATTCTATCAATCCATGCTTGGGCCTTTAGCAATATTAATCTGGGATGGAACACTGATATCATTCATGAGTGCTTCCACATTCCCTGTCAACCTTTATAAATCAATAGAAAATAAAAGCAGTTCTTCTGAATCTCCGGTCAGGCATTGATCTGGTCCTTTCGCCCCAGTTTGTCATGAGTCAACATGCGTTAGTACAGCCTGACCCTCCTGTCGAGCTCCCGTTATGACTCATATGTTCAACGCATAATTTACAGTTCCTTGCCTGTAATTTGGCACACACACTTCGGTTTAATTGGTTAGCGGAGGAGGAACGAACTATTCCAGCCATTTGGTTTCTGTGTTGTAATGCTTTGATATGCAGAACACGAGCCAACAGTGGGAGTTCCCCTGTGAACAATGAGATATACGAGCTGTTTTCACAGATTATGACTGCATTCGTGTGAACATGTTTTTTTGCAGAAATAAATTACACTGAGTTCTTTCCCAGATGTCCCGCCTCAGTGTTTTAGACTAAAAAACTTCACCCTCTCTCTGAGTGACGTCTACAGTATCTTTGGGCCTGGCACTCATAGGGATTCGGTGTTTTGTTCAATGTGACATGGTTTTCTGAAGCTAGACAGAAGGCCACATATCAGTATTAAAAGAATATCTGAATGACTAAAGAGTATACAACAATTAGAGTATACAACAAAGTATTAATTCATTTGTTTATTTTGTTTTTTATTAAATCAATGTTTGGTCTATGAAATGTCAAAAAACAGTCGTCCCATCAGAGTTTCCAAAACCCCAAAGTGACGTCTTCAAACTACTTATTTTGGACGACCAACCATCCAGGACACAAAGATGTCATGAAGACGAGGAAATGCAGCCAATTCTTACAGCGGAGGAGCTGGAACTAAGGAATGTCTAGGATTTCTGCTTGAAAAATGACTCAAAGGATTTAATTAATTAGCCATTATCATTCGCTCCGCTGAGAAGGTGATTGGCTGCCGTCCCTCCATGACCCGTACGTCTCCAGGACCCGTACGTCTCCAGGACCTGTACGTCTCCAGGACCTGTACGTCTCCAGGACCTGTACGTCTCCAAGACCTGTACGTCTCCAGGACCGAGGCGGGCAGGAAAGATTGTAGCCGACCCCTCCCACCCTGGACACAAACTCTTTGAATCCCTCCCTTCTGCAGGCTGCGGTCCATCAGGACCAAAACTTCATGCAACAAAAACACTTTCTTCCCATCAGCTACTGGCCTCATGAATAAAGCCCGGAAACCCCCACTGACATGGACCCTTTCCCCTCTTTTAGTCTTACTGTTTTGAGTCTTTTGTTTTTAACTCAAGTGCTTCATGTGAGGCAGTTGTTTCTCTTTGTTCCAAATAAAAGTAATAAAATGTGATAAAGTACTGTATGGTTATTTTAAACCATTTCTTTGCTGAATTACAGAACAATCTATCGTGATATATACCTTTACGGTGATACAAAATTGCATTACAAGTTTTGGCCACTCCTACAATCATACTGTATATTTGTTTTTTGCTTATTTTCTACCACCCAGCTGCTTTACTTCACATAAATACTGTGAGAGTTTTGAGACTAGAGTGCTCAACCTGACTGGTGAGTGGTTAACCATTGTTTTGAAATGCTTCATTTCCTCTTGCTATACAACACAAACTTTCACATTTAACCTCAAACTCTGCCTGCCACAGCTGCTGCTGTAGTCGGTCAATGAGTTCAAGAGACACTTTCCTTGTTTGAAGAATGCGGACACTTCAAACCTGCGTACTGCTCTCAAAGCACATAGCAGAGAAAGCCTCTCTCTACTAGTTAGGCCATTTCATCATCAAATCTTAGCCATGTTTATGAGCAATTCATTGGACCATGCTGTTCTCATCTCGTCTGCAGCATGGGCTCTGATCATGGTTGCTATACAATCGGAATTAGCAGCCCATAACAACTCAAATCAACAACTAAAATCTGACTCAGTTCCTCAAATGTGTGAGGTCAACTGGCGCCGACTTGGTTTCTGTTGATCAAATGAGAACAGGTCAGTGACCTGAAAGGCTTAAAGAGGACCTATTATGCTTTTGTACTTATTCCCTTTCCTTTAGTGGGTTATATTCTTTTTTTGTGCATGTAAAATGTCTGCAAAGTTACGAAGTCTACGCCAAAGGGAGTTACTCTGCTCCAGAACTGCCTGAAACACCTCGCTTGAATTCCTGACCTTTTCTTTCGTAACGTGGTGATGCCACCAAGTAACACATTTGCATAATACCTGCCTAGCAGCTAGTTTGGCACGCCCTCAAACAAAGCTAGTTAGAGCGGAGCTGGAGCAGAGTCCGAAAAGTTTGGTTCGGTTGACCAATCACAACAGAGTAGACCAGCTGACCAATCAGAGCAGACTGGGCTCAAACAGAGCGTTTCAGACAGAGAGTGAAAAGAGGTGCTGTAGCACAGCCAGTATGAGAAAAGAAAAGCGTTTTCTGAACATTAAAAGGGACTGTATGTAAGTTTTTACACGTATAAATGTTTTTTTTATTGCCAATGTGTGAACAGGTTGTAATCTAAAAAATGAGACCTTCCATGTCTTTCTGGGTTTCCTCCGTCAGCCTGTAGACTGCTTTTAATGTGAAGAGTGCGGGCCGTTTTTTACGGGAAGATTCAACGGATGTGACGTCACGCATGCTCGCGAGTGCCTTTATTTTCAGCTCCGCTACAGGGCTAACAGTGTGCAACCATAGCTAACGAACAGTTAAAAATGAAGTCCACTAACGCCAACAAACGACCAGCCTCCACCACAACTCAGACTCCCAACACAAACTCCATGGAAGCACAAAAAAACAAAGATTCATGGAGCGAGCTGTTTGGTTTTGGGTATCAAAACGGACCCTGAGCTGACAAAATTCCTATTGGACAGGTGAGCTAACATTACTGCCAAGCATGAGAAATATATAGTGTTATTACACGGCTGTGTTGAATACTCGATTCTGATTGGTCAATCACGGCGTTCTGCGTTCTGTTATTTCTGTATAACAGACCGTTGCTATGTATAACAGACCGTTGCTATGGGCGCAGCTCTGATGTCGGACTCTGGCAGACCGTTTTTGCGTCAAAATATTGATTTCTTCAGTAAGTAGCCGTGTAATAAGCGGGATAATGTACAGCTAGCAGGTCATTGTTGTGAAAGAATCCCCTTCAGGGCGATGAGAGATGAGGATTCTTTCACAACAATGACCGGCTCGCTGTACATTATCCCTTACATATTGTGGTTTTAGCGGTCAATCACGTTCAGTCTCGTGTGTGTCGCCTCACTGTTTTGACCGATGCTCGCTCACGTCTACGTAGTGCGAGAACAAGCGCGAGCAACAGGACGCTGACTGCCGTTGACTTAACGGCCACAGGTGTCACTGTTAACAAGTAATTTCTGATTCTTACATAGAGTCCCTTTAAAGCATATAAAAATGTTCTAGTGGAAACCCAAAATACAAGTATGCACCTGAAAATGAGCATAATAGGTCCTCTTTAAGGAGCTTGTAAAGAAACGAGAAAGATGTGGGAACTAAAAGAATGGTGATAAATTATATATCATACACCCACAGTATAAACAAACAAACCACAAGCCTTCCTGATGTCAAGCTCCATCCGGAAAAAGTGAAGTCAAGTGAAGAGACAGTTTGTGTAGACAGCAGTAGACCTACCTGTGGAGGATAATTGCTCTCAGAAGACCACCTGGAAGACTGATCATTAGGTTTGTCCACCAAGATATTCCTAAAAAAAAAAAAACACCCACAGAGAAAGGAAGAGTTTATTTATCCCTGTGGGACATCACAGCAGCAGACAATATTCCATCAAAGTTATGATACAGGAATCACAAGTGTAGGGCAGAATAACATGGATGTGTAGTATAGGATAGCAAATTATTTATCCCGTGGGGGAATCAGAATCAGAATCAGAAACTCGTTTATTGCCAGGTGTATCAGGTTTACACTATGAATTTGCTTTGGTGGGTTGGTGCAAATAAGCAGTAAAAAAAAAAAATAACAGTAGGATAATTAAGGTGTTAGAATAAAATAAGAATAAAAAATTGAAATCTACCAATATACAATATAATATATACACAAGAATTAATTAAACATAGTATAAAAAATATAAATATAAATTGCAGTTTCACAGCAGCACAGATTCTAACAAAGACAGTGCATAAAATAAGAATAGGACATGGCATACAATAAATAAGAATAACAAATATCCAAGGGATAAGAACACTAGTAAAGTTATTCTAGAAAGGTAAATAAATATGTGCATTTTAAATAAATTATAAATAAATTATGTGCCATAGCAGTAGTTTGTATAAACCAGCTGTAGTAGTAAAGGAATAATATATAAATACCACTTATGTAGGGCAGCTAGATTGTGCTAGCAGCAGGTGCAATAATTAATTTTGATTGTTATATTAGCAAAATATTATATACATAAAATGATTTGGCTTAAAAGAATACCCTCCTTTTTTATTTTTAAAGATACTGATTTTAAAACATATTTGACCATGATTGAAAACTTAAAACTCAAAAATTCTAAATTGACCAAAACTATTAAAATGTTTAGACATTTCAAATTTATTCCAATTGTTTATAGCAGAAACCCCAAAATGTTTTTTGTTTGTTTATTTGGTTTTGTTTTAATTCCTCTTTTTCCTTTCTTTACAGTTTATTTGTTGTACAATTTATTTTTATATTATTTTTATACTGTGAGATATGTTTGCAGAACTGTAATAAAACATCTGAACGTGTGGTTATATTGTAATGAACTTTTGAAATAAAAAATAAAAATAAAAAAAAAAACTATTAAATTGTTTAGACATTTCAAATTTATTCCAATTGTTTATAGCATACCCCCAAATGTTTTTGGTTTGTTTTTTTGGTTTTGTTTTTATTCCTCTTTTTCTTTTCTTTAGTTTATTTGTTGTACAATTTATTTTTATATTATTTTTATACCGTAAGATATTTTTGCAGAACTGTAATGAAACATCTGAACATGTGATTATATTGTATTGAACTTTTGAAATAAAAAAAAATAAAATAAAAATAAAAGCAGGTGCAATGAGTCAATTATTACAGTGACGTCAGTATAAGCTAGCTGACCGTTGTTGTTAGCTACATGTAGCATGTAGCTACATGCTACATGTAGCTACATGCTACATATAGCTAACATTAGCTACAGGCTAGCTTTAGCTAATGTTAGCTACAGCTAGCCTGTATCTGTATATGTGCTGAGCCAGCAACAGGCGACTCCACTTATAAATTCTAACATTTAGAGAGTTTATTTCTGTATACAATGCCATAAAGTAGCCGTTAAATATTGTTGCTAAAGCAGCAGCTAGCTACCTCCTTTAGCTAACGTGGACGCTCGTTTTTTACCCCGTTGTGTGCCGGACAGCATATTGCTTGAATCCAATTCTAAAATACTGTATGGTTTTGACACCTCGTTAGTCTGAGGGTTGTACAAATAAATTGAACTAGTGGCAGAGCGAAGTAGTGAAGGTTGCTGATCCAAAACAAGCTCTTCTAAAGAGAAGAAAATATAAATTAACGTAAACAAAGCACCTATAACGGAGGAGCGGTGCACAACATATACACTCCTATGCATTGAAAAACCTATATGACTGGCGGATTACCACAAGTTATAAGTAAATATCTAAACGCCCTCTAATCGAACATAAAATCCTGCATAAGTACACCACAAACGCTTCACTAGCATTAGCACCACCCCCGTCGGGCGGCAGCGGTATCAACAACGAGCGCTCCTCCCGCCGCTCACACAGCTACCGCTCTCTGGCGAGCTAGGCCAGAAACACTGCTGCATTGGAGGCGATAAAAGGCCACTTTTTGAACCACAGAACCCCGATGCATAAGCCGGGCCAGCTAACGCGTGCTTTACTCACTCGGGTAAATAGGTAGAGGAGTACGAGCTCCATTTAAAAACGCCGAAAGTGAGGACTCTGCTCTCAGGGACGACCGCCATCTTGTTGCAGAAAATAACAAGCAGAGAAGAGAAGAGTGACGTCTCTTAAAGAGACAGTACACCCTGTTCTGTTTCTGCAGAGAACAATAAAGGATGCAATATGCCAGAATTTCCATATCCATCCTAATATAATAATAATAATAATTGTATTTATATAGCACCTTTCGAAACAAGGTTACAAAGTGCTTACCAGTAAAAGCATGATAAAAAGAAATACCACCCATAACTTGAATCTAAACAGAATATATCATATAAATAGAAAAATATATATGAAATAAAATCACATAAATAGTTACAACAATGCACCATCAGTTAAGAAAAAGCCATAATATAAAAGTGAGTCTTAAGAAGAGATTTAAAGGAAGATACTGCTACAGTTCCACAGCTGAGGGGCCCGGACAGCAAAAGCCCGGTCACCTTTGTTGACAAGTATAATATAACATCAGGTGTTCACATTATCATATATTTTTTCATATTATGACCTGGCAGTTCCCAAACAATAACAATAATAAAAAACCTTACTACTTAGATTCGAGAGATTCAAGATTCAAGATTCAAGATTCAAGATTCCTTTATTGTCACTACACAGAGTACAGCGAAATTTGAAGCAGTCCTGATGGTGCAATCACGCATAACATACAGTATAAAAGAAGTTTAACCTAAACTACTATAAAATAAGTAAATATATATATATATAAAAAAGAAATGTATATATATATATATATATATATATATATATATATATATATATATATATATATCTAACTAGAAATGTTGGCCTATGATACAATATATACAATACAGTTACAGTACAATCCAGTCAGTGAGTTATTGCACAGTAATAATAGTACATATATTGCACATGAATCAGTAGTGCAGTAGATAAATCACATGAAATGATATTTCTGAAAAATAAGGTGCGGTAGGATGTAAATAAGGTGCGGTAGGATGTAGTAGTACAACACCTCTATGGGGAGGAGGGGGGACAAAGGAGGAATGTCTGCAGGACAGTTAAAGTGGCAGTATGCAACAATTTTTTTTGCATAATTTGGCAAAAATCCCATAATAACCTTTCAGCATATTGTAATTCAAGTGTTCTGAGAGAAAACTAGACTTCTGCTCCTCCTCATGTCTCTGTTTTCAGGCTTTAGAAAAAATCTAGCCCGTGACGGTAGATTTAGACCAATCACAGGTCATTTCAGAGAGAGAGAGCGTTCCTATTGGCTGTGCTCCGGTCATGTGACCAGAACTTGGCTTCCTTCAACAGATTTTACAATGGCGGCAGCGTCACAAACTTTCTCATTTTACAGCTAAACAGTAACTACAAGATGATTCTGAGAACATCTGAGGAGAGAAATAGTCATTACAGTAACAGAATATTGATTCATATCTGATCAGCGCTGCCTAGTTTGACCGTTTGGTCGGAGTTCAGAGTGATTGACAGCCGGCTCTCATAGACTGCAGCTGGACAGCGGACCTTGTTTTCCTCCGGTAAGTGAAATCCTTCAGATGCCGTTAGGAGCACCGGAGGACACAGTAGGACACAGAGGAACAGGATTTAACTCAGGTTACCTGTTTCATGTACTACTGTCACGATATAGTGGCTGTTTTCTAAAAATAACTTTTTTAAATCATATTTGCGCCAATATCGCATACTGCAGCTTTAATGCACACAGTGCACTTTATTAGACTGAGCCACTTTAATTCCGCACACTACAAAAAAACTTCTCTACCTCAGTTCTTATCCTGCATTATATTCCATATCTGACATTTCTTAATATCTATATCACCTATATTTTATTATCCAGCACTATGTCACTTTCTGCACTACATTCACTTTTCCTTTAAATAGTCCTGTATCTCAGTTGTTTACCCTGCACTATATTCATTTTTAACAGTTCTTCTGCACATTGCATATTTTGTTTTATACTCTGTATTACTTACATGTGTCTTGTTACTACTTTTGTTGTTTTACTAATATGTGTACTACTCACCTGTGACGTTTTTACTAATATGTTTGCACCATGGAACTGTGATGCTGGAAACTTGAATTTCCCTCGGGATCAATAAAGTTACTATCTATCTATCTACTATTTAGAATACTACTTACTCCAATAAATTGGGGTGTACTTTGGGAATTTTGTGGTGCTTTGGAAAATCGGTTGGTAAACCAGCCTTGGTGGACACTTATTGTGAACCATTTATAACTGAAGGGAGAAAATATTGAAAAGTGCCCAGAACATTAACTTTTAGCGACAGTTTTCTCTAGATAAACTATCCGGGTACATAGGATTTTACTAACTGTACTATTAACAATGTGTATGCTGTGCTCTTTTTGTGTGTCTACAGATCTGACCCTACTATCCTCCTGTCCTGTGACATTTGGATTTCACCTCGGATTAATCAAGTGTCCTATCATGTCCTGTCAAGCCTTGTCTTGCCTTCTTCCGTTGTTTCTCGTCCCGTCGTGTCCTATTGTATCCTGTCCTATCAAGTCCTGACTTGTTTGGTCCTATCTTGCCTCGTCGTGTCTTGTATTGACATGTCATAACGTTGATTAATAGATGAAACAAAAGAGAGCCAGACTGGTCCTTCTTTTTAAAAGCACCTCTCTGGGTGATCTCAGTGTTTCACTACATGTCCAGTCACTGATGGCTTACAGGCTGGATGAATCATCTGATGAGTAATGTGAACGCAGCTTCATTCCAGTTAACTGGTCCTCTATTACCGAAACTCCCTCCGAGTATTGGAATGTTAAGAGTTTTTTGTTTCCCTTTGTCCTTTATTTGGGATCACATCAAAGCAGCAGTTCACACAGTCATCTTTGCTTTACTTTTACAGAATGATCCATCTTTTCAGCTTTTTACAATGTAAATTGTCATTTGAGATAAAGAGAAGAAAATAAATACACATTTAAATGAAAGAAGGGCGTTTCGGGGGAAATTTCTTCAACTTTAGTTTCCTGAAGCCTCGTGAAGAAGGAGATTCTTTACATTACTGTAAATTCCCTCACATTTTATTTGGCATCAGACGTCCTAAAGTCCAATACAAACTGTACATTTCATTGTTTATTTGTACATTTAAGTAACAAAATATTAAGCTTTCAATTACTCATTATAGTCTTCCGTGTTGTCATTTTGCTTATTTATTTAAACTTGTAAATGAACTCCTTATGTATAATGATGGTCTGGCAACAATGCTTTTTGTTGTGGAACTGACAGCAAGTGAAGATAATAAATGGAGATAAAAAAAACAACTAATCAGTTACCATAAATGATGATAATCAAATAGTTATTATCAGATACAAAACACTTGCTATTCTTCATTTAATATCATAAATAAAATCGAGAAAGAAAAATCGTTCTCAAACAATGGTAGTTGACGCAATCTCTTCCATCCTGTGATTAAAACAGTGAAACGGACCTTGTGGTGAGATTGTTTCATCAATTTTTAAATTAAATTGTGGTCCGATAATTGTAACCATCTGATAACATGTGGTGGGCATCTGTCATATTTGACATTTAGTAGACAAGATTAATTAAAGCTGCATTTGGTAACTTTGAGCAAATATGATAAAAAAAAAGGTTACTTTTACAAACTCACTATATCCTGATCAAATATGAATCAATGTTCTGTAACTGTTATGCGTATTTCTTGCATTAGATGTTTTCAGAAACATATTTTAGTGCACCGTTTAGCTGTAAACAGTGCTTGAAGTGGAAAAGTACTCCTCTTATTCACGTGTTGGTGTATGTATTCTCTGTCGACTTATTCCTATTTATTCATTATTTCTTTAAGCATGTTAAAACTGTGTCAGTCATAATCAGCTGTGGTTTTATTGCTATATTATTATACTTGGGCTATGCATCTTCTATAGTAGGCCTATAATACTCCAATAATATTCCAACTGGAACATTATAGGGTTGAGGTGGTGTGTTTAGTGTTGATAGTTAAAGTGCTTTCTTGTGTTTTTCTTCAGGCGTGGTGAAATCTTACAAACGCCATTAGGAGCACTTGCACAGGCAGAGGAGCCAGATGTTTTCACAGATTATCTGTGTCAAGTAATGCTGTCAGGATATAGTGACAGTTTTATAAAAATATTTTTTTTTAATCATATTAGCTCAAAGTTACCGAATGCAGCTTTGTTTTAACGCCACTAATTTCTTTAACGCAATCGATCTTTTGTCTTTTTGTCATACTAGATTGTTGCGAAGGAGGTTAAATAACGCTCAAAACTTACACTAAATTTTGGCGAGAAGGGGTCCCTTGACCTCTGACCTCCAGATATGTGAATGAAAATGGGTTCTATGGGTTCTATGGGTTCTATGGGTACCCACAAGTCTCCCCTTTACAGACATGCCCACTTTATGATAATCACATGCAGTTTGGGGCAAGTCATAGTCAAGTCAGCACACTGACACACTGACAGCTGTTGTTGCCTGTTGGGCTGCAGTTTGCCATGTTATGATCTGAGCATATTGTTTTATGCTAAATGCAGTACCTGTGAGGGTTTCTGGACAATATCTGTTATTGTTTTGTGTTGTTAATTGATTTCCAATAATAAATATATACATACATTTGCATAAAGCAGCATATTTGTCCACTCCCATGTTGATAAGATTATTAAATACTTGATAAATCTCCCTTTAAGGTTAATTTTGAACAGATAAATATTGTGATTAATTGCATTTGCGATTAATCGTGATTAAATATTTTAATCGATTGACAGCCCTAAAGATGATAATATGTGCCTGATAATCAATAGCCTGTTTCTACAATATACAAGTGTGCGATGGATGTCTGTTTCATACCTTCTCAGTAGGTCGGCAGCACAAAAAGGAGCAACTTTTAGTCGGCGGTGTCACTCGGTCAGAGCAGCAGATAGCACCAAAATAGTAGGCGGGGAGGTGTCTTTTGTTGGTGAGGGTTGTAATCCGCTCTAATTCAAACCACAGGGGGTCGGCGAGCATCTGAGACGCCTCGGACCTCTGGTATGTTCACACGGTCCCGACTGCCAGCGAGACCCTCTGCCACTCCGAGGAGAAGACCAAGTCAAATAGTGAGAGTTTATGCATTATTTTCTGTATGTATGTGTTGTTGACAGCTTAAATAAATGCCTTGTATTAGTCATTACGTGTGACATAATGTGAAGTAATAAAATATTTCTCTTGTTTCAGGCATTTTCTAGAAATTATTGTAAGGCGGTTAAGTGATTTGCTGAAAATAACCAAATGATTTGTGTTGGAAGCATCAAGCAGCTAGTGAAAATTAACGATACAGGAAATGACTTGTTAAAATAGAGATCCAACAGTGGAGACAGGTGTGGACAGAGGCCCAATAACAGCATGTTCCTTCCCAGCATGCTTCAGCTTTACTTTTGGATTTGATATTATTGTAAAATTCTGGTGAAAGTTTCTGATGAATCATCTGGCTTCCAGGCTCGATGACGTGAAGTGAATAATAATGGTGTTTCTTCTAAGTGCAGCATCCAGCACTTGGCACAGCCTCGCTTCCACTTACTGCAAATTGAAGAGCGCTGGTCAAGTTTCATTAGTACGGATGTAAACCCCAGACACTGAGAATACAAGTGAGAATGCTTTTATTATAGAGTAATGCTGGCAAGCGTGGCTATTCCCCATAATGTATATGTGAACATGGTTTTATTGTATTTGTGAGTGTGGATTAGATCTTAGTTTAGTTTATGTCATACTGATCTTTATAGAACCCATAGTAGAAGCTCTGTAGGGATGGCAGCGTCAGTCTGGTCGAGGTTTAGGAAAGGATCGCAGTTTGGGTTAAAATAACTTCGGAAGTGCTGTAACTTAAGTACGGAAGTTACGTGACAAAAGCTATTTAGTTAGGTTTAGGAAAAGATCGCGGTTTGGATTATAATAACTTCGGAAGTGCCGTAACTTAAGTACGGAAGTTACGTGACAAAAACTACTTAGTTAGTTTTGGGAAAAGATCGCGGTTTGGGTTAAAATAACTTCGGAAGTGCCGTAACTTAAGTACGGAAGTTACGTGACAAAAACGACTTAGTTAGGTTTAGGAAAAGATCGCAGTTTGGGTTTAAATAACATTGGAAGTGCCGTAACTTAAGTACGGAAGTTACATGACAAAAGCTACTTAGTTAGCTTTAAGAAAATATCGCGGTTTGAGTTAAAATAACTTCGGAAGTGGTGTAACTTAAGTACGGAAGTTACGTGACAAAAACTACTTAGTTAGGTTTAGGAAATGATCGCGGTTTGGGTTAAAATAACTTCGGAAGTGCCGTAACTTAAGTACGGAAGTTACGTGACAAAAACGACTTAGTTAGGTTTAGGAAAAGATCGCAGTTTGGGTTTAAATAACATTGGAAGTGCCGTAACTTAAGTACGGAAGTTACGTGACAAAAGCTACCTAGTTAGGTTTAGGAAAAGATCGCGGTTTGGGTTATAATTACACCGGAAGTGCTGTAACTTAATTACGGAAGTTACGTGACAAAAACTACTTAGGTTTAGGAAAAGATCGCGGTTTGGTTTAAAATAACTTCGGAAGTGGTGTAACTTAAGTACGGAAGTTACTTGACAAAAACTACTTAGTTAGGTTTAGGAAAAGATAGCGGTTCGGGTTAAAATAACTTTGGAAGTGCCGTAACTTAAGTATGGAAGTTACGTGACAAAAACTACTTAGTTAGGTTTAGGAAAAGATTGTGGTTTGGGTTATAATAACCCTGGAAGTGACGTAACTGATGATGTTTCCATATGCTCAGAGGGCCTCTAGCTAGCTTTTAGTCTTCTTTAGCACTCTGTTACTTACGTTTTTATTTAGTATCACTCCTGGCTGCTTTACATAGTTTTTAAAGCAATAAGCAATGTTTTTTTTATGAGGCAGGAAATGTAATATGCATGTGTTAGTCCTCATGGCCACACAGAGCATCGTCTGGAAGAGAAGGTGTGAATGTAAACAAGAGGAAATGGTCAACAAGGAAAACTCCTTAAATACAGAGCAGAGTGCTCCACAGGAGACAGACTGACTCTCATAGATCTGTAACAGCAGATCTAGAAACAGTCTTGTGTTAATTTAAGCCGGGTTAACCTGGTGACGTCTTCAGCATCATAATGAGATATATATAGCTGTATATATATACATGTATATATATATATATATATATATATATATATATAGCTGTACTACCTGAGTGTCTCTGATATGAGATCAGCTGTTTTTCCCCACAACGTTAGTCACCCTGCGATGATGTCACATAGAGCATGAGCTCATTTTGAAAGAAAGAAAGAGCCAACAAAGAAGCATCATCAGCCTCATCTTCATCACTATCTTCATCACCAGCACCACCACTATCATCCTCATTACCTATAACATTACCTTCATCTTCATCACCACCATCATAACCACTGATAGTTATTATCATCATCATCGTCGTCGCCATCATCATCATCCTCATCATCCCAACCACTGACAGTTATCTTCATCATCACGATTACAACCACTAAGTTATCATCATCTTCATCATCATCATCATCATCATCATTATCATGATCATCATCATCATCATCATCGTCGTCATCGTCGTCGCCATCATCATCCTCAGAAACACTGCCAGTTATCATCATCTTCATCATCATAATCATCATCATCGTCGTCATCATCGTCATCATCATCATCATCATCAGAAACACTGCCAGTTATAATCTTCACCATCATGATCACCTTCATCATCATCGGAAACACTGCCAGTTATCTTCATCATCATCATCATTCATAATTACAACCACTAAGTTATCTTCATCATCATCATCATCACCACCACCATCATCATCATCATCATCACACCTAGTATCTTCATCCTCATCATCACAGTTATCTTCGTCATCTTCATCACCACTATTGTTATCTTTATTACAGCCACCAGTAAAAGTCATCACCATCATCATCATCATCATCATCATCATCATCATCATCATCATCTTCATCACCACTGTTGTTATCTTTATTACAGCCACCAGTAAAAGTCATCACCATCATCATCATCATCATCATCATCTTCATCACCATCATCATCATCATCATCTTCTTCATCATCATCATCATCATCTTCATCACCACTATTGTTATCTTTATTACAGCCACCAGTGAAAGTCATCATCATCATCATCATCATCTTCATCACCATCATCATCATCATCTTCATCACCACTATTGTTATCTTTATTACAGCCACCAGTGAAAGTCATCATCATCATCATCATCTTCATCACCATCATCATCATCATCTTCATCACCACTGTTGTTATCTTTATTACAGCCACCAGTGAAAGTCATCATCATCATCATCATCTTCATCACCATCATCATCATCATCTTCATCACCACTGTTGTTATCTTTATTACAGTAAAAGTCATCCTCCGGATCATTCCGGTAAAAACCCGGTACTCCCGGTCTGCGCGCTCTACGGCCCGCTGCGTTACTTTTATTCGGGGCGCAGCATCTTATTTCCCCGGGACGCGCGCACTGCCCGCCGTGAGCGCGCACGGAGCGCCATCACGTGGGAGGTCCCTTTAAGTTTCCACTGACAGAGGCCCGAGCGAGTCACATGGACCTGATCTGATGAAAAGGCAGGAACACAGAGCAGCTCCGGGCTGATGGAGACGGGCCCGAATGTACGCAGTCTGCGGACTACAGGGACAGCGGGGCCGGGCCGAGCCGAGCCGAGCCGAGCCCAGCCGAGCCCGGCCGGGGCGGGCCGAGCCGGACTCACTGCGCCTCCTCGGACGGGACCTCTCTATTCGCAGCTGCACCTGCCAGCTATGACACGCACTTTAAAAAGAGGAGGAAAAATGTCGCCTGTAAGTGCGCGTTTATGCGCCGCCTTGGTCCCGGAGCAGAGGAGGAGCGCCTCTTTCAGCGTGAGTGAAGTTATTTCTATAATAGCTCTGCTGATCTGGGATCGGCTCTGTGTCGCTGCCGCAGGTGCGTTTAATGCGCGCGTGTGTTGTGAATGGTTGCTGTGCTACATTAGTCAGGACGCGCATCTCTTTGGAAAAGTGGGTTTGTTGGAGCAGAAAAGCGCAATATATCCCTGCAGGGGAGACTCTCTGGATCATGTGCCATGTGCGTTTTTCTGGCACTCTGCGTTCGCCAGTGTCCGCATTCCAGCTGGTGTTGCGCACATAGAAATAGAAGTTGAAGTAAACAAGTGGGAATAAAGGCCTCGCTCCGGTGTGTTGATGCTCGGCACGGCGCGGCGCTCCGGGCTGAAACATCCCGCCGCTCCGTTACAAGCCAACAACAAGTGAAGTTGTTGATGATTTTGTTTGTCATTTACAGCAAGTTCACATCACATGAGTCAGTCCGAGAGTTGGTCTCTAAAAATAGTTCAATAATAAAGTGTGACTTGTTCCTGACTGTAATGGGCAGTGATGGCGCAAAGTGGGATTAAAACGTTCCCAAAACTGACGTGCGTAAACGTGAGTGTGGCACACTGTTCTGTCTGTGGACATCATTCATGAGTGTGTGGCTTTTACGCGTCTCCTGTTTGTTTAATAAAGCCATCCAATGATCCCGCGGGATGTTGGGAAGCGTGTCTGTGAGAAGCTCCAGCGCTTCAATATTTCATACTGCATGCGAGGAAAACAAAGAAAAACCACCTGCCTGCTCCGGCTATTACGCAAACACACACACAACATTTTGCTGATTCATAACAGGGCAGTCACATCTGTGCGTAAACACACACACACACACACACACACACACACACACACACACACACACACACACACACACACACACACACACACACACACACACAGAGAGAGTTCAAACAGACTCTAATTTTGGCCGCAGTTTCAGTCTCAAGCAGTGAGGGGAAATAATTCTCTGTGTTAATGCAAGTGGCTCTTCCGGAGATGCTTTCCAGCAGCAGCAGAGGCCGACTCTCAGACTGGGCCAACTGGAGGAAGCACCAGTTGATGTAAAAGGCAGGAAGATATCTAGAAATCTGACTGATCAGCAGGAAGGTATTGGAGAGGAAGGCCATTAAACTCAGCTTTAGAAAAGAGTTTCTTTATGACAAACAGCATATGGCACATTTCACCCTCATATCAACATCCAACTTTATACTAATCAGCCCCTAATGCACCATCTATAAGAATAAAATGTATTTTCCTCGTCTTTCCTCAGTATGATATAGATGCAGTAGTAATATTTTCACCTACCACCATACAAAAACATTTACCATTCCATATTGAACCACTGCAGTTGGGCCGAAACAATTAGGTTTGATGACAGCAATTTTGATAATCAATTAATTGTCATTTATAAAAACAAAAATGCCAAACTTTGTCCAGTTTTAACTTCTTAAATGTGAGCATATGTTGCTCTCCTCAGTTTTATAGCTAATATGCTAGCAAACAGTTGCCTTTTTATAAACAAAACAAATACAGGAGTTATTTTACCTTACTTAACATACTTAACGAATGCCGCGTACAAGTTACGTAACAAACTAACTCATTTTACGTAACAAACCTACTCATTTTAACCCAAACCATAATCTTTTACGAAGCCTAATCCAGTATTTTTGTTGCCTAAACCTAACCAAGTAAACCTATAAACTAAGTAAACCTACATCAGAGGTTTATTTTGAAAAGACATTGTATAAAGAGCAGAACCTGTACGTTTCCTGTGAACATGGAAGTTTATTTTGAAAAGACAGTATGCAGGTAATGAGCGGAAACTATGTTTCCTGTGACGACAGTTTATTTTGAAAAGACACTATGCATGTAACGAGCGGAAACTGTAAGTTTCACATGAACACGGAAGTTTATTTTGAAAAGACAGTATGCAGGTAAAAAGTGGGAACTGAATGTTTCCTTTGAACATTGGAGTTTATTTTGAAAAGACACTACGCATGTAACGAGCAGAAACTGAATGTTTCCGGTGAACACAGAACTTCATTAAAAAAAGACACTATGCATGTAAAAAGTGGGAACTGAATATTTCCTTTGAACATGGGAGTTTATTTTGAAGAGACACTAAGATAAGATAAGATAAGATGAACCTTTATTAATCCCCTTGGGGAAATTCAGGTGTCAAAGCCGCAGCAAAAAACAGGAACAGGTGTACAAGAATTATATAAACAATAAATAGAAGTACAGAATATACAGAATATACATGGTGAGTAAGCATGTAACGAGCAGAAACTGAATGATTCCTGTGAACACAGAACTTTATTTTGAAAAGACAATATGCATGTAACGAGCGGAAACGGTAAGTTTCACATGAACACAGAAGTTTATTTTGAAAAGACACTATGCATGTAACAAGCGGAAACTGAATGTTTCCTGTGAACACAGAAGTTTATTTTGAAAAGACACTATGCATGTAATGAGCAGAAACTGTGCGTTTCCTGTGAACACGGAAGTTTATTTTGAAAGACTACGCAAGTAAAAAGCGGAAACTGTTCATTTCTTGTGAACACAGAAGTTTATTTTGAAAAGACACTACGCATGTAACGAGCGGAAACTGTACAATTCTCTGTGGGTTTGTCGCATTTCACATCACATGTAGTTATTTCATCCATTGTTAATATTTAAAAAAAAATATAAGAGCAGCTTTAATTTATTGTAAATTAATCAAAAATATTCATTGATAGTGAAAATAATAATTTGTTTCTGACAGAAACAGAATGAACACACATTTAAGAACTCATTCAATATTGAATGACTTGCTGTCATCGTATAAAAACAGTGATTCTGCCGGTTTAGGCCCCTCGTGAAAGGTCAGCAGTTTCCCTACTTTACTGCTACTGCTTCCATGGAAATGTCTGCATTACATATATGGTGAAATATGTGTTCTGCGCTTCAGAATCCAGGACAGACATTATGTAACAACAGGGAACTGATAACACTGCGTACTTTAATGTTTCATGTTATCACTTGTTCCTGCTTCAGTAGAAACTTGTGGGTTTGCGTCACCTGTGAATTCACACTTCCGCCCCTGCATCCTTGCGTTTTCACTCAAGCCAACCAAATGTGTTTTATTATCTTTCATTCCCTGGTAAACAAATCAAACGCCTTTGCCCTGACGAGTACACGCAGGGTAAAACACGAGCTTTGCTGTCCTCCAGCACTTGCTTGATAATGAAATTTACAATAATCCTGCAGCATTAACCATTAACCGGCATTAATCCTGCTGTGTTTGGCCTTATTAGCCGAGAACAAATCCATCAGCCTTTTGAAGAGAACTTTCAGAGCTCTATAAGCTGTTGTTTCCGCACTTGAGAGCGTTACTTGGCAAACCTACATGTATATGCACAGAATCCCACCAATGAGCCTGAACCTCAGATTAGTGACATGCCTGA
Organism: Sebastolobus alascanus; assembly: GCA_916701645.2. NCBI lineage: Eukaryota > Metazoa > Chordata > Actinopteri > Perciformes > Sebastidae > Sebastolobus > Sebastolobus alascanus. The sequence continues at coordinate 173,299 of CAKAOJ020000468.1, forward strand.
AATGACTGGAGTGTGTCAGAAGAGTCCGGCGTTGATAACACGGCCAAACTGTTTGTGTTGTTGTGGGTGCATCATGCATGTGCTTACTGAAGACACACTTTCCCATCTGCGTCACAGGCTGTGCATGACGTCTGTCAGATGTTTATGCTCGCCTTGTCTCAACAAATAGATCCGTTTCATTCGGATATAAATGAGCGTGTGTTGTTTTCTCTACCTCGAAACCCCCTTCTTCTTCTTCTTCCCTATTTATGCAGCTAACCCTTCCTCCCTCCGTCCTTCTTTCTCTTCACCAGAAAAATCTTTGCTGCTATTTGTAGCCCCGGCATCAGAGGCTAATCTGAGAAATGAGCCCATTACTTTTTTTTTTTTTCCTCTGGTGTGCGTTTGCTGAATAATTGAAGTAAACGGTGCCTTTTCTTTCTTTTCTGTGTGTAAATTATGTGCCTCAATGTGAGCGTCGCTCAAACAGCCAGCTGTGAAAGTTGTATTTCCGCTGGGTTTATGTGGTCATAATTAGCAGCTCCCATGTGACTGGGTGTATGTGTGTGTGTGTGCGACTGTGTTGGAGCTTGTATGTGAGCGCACGCCTGTGAGCAGGGTGTGCTTGTGTTTACATGACAGCCCGATCGACCAGGAAGGGAAGTGACGCAGGAGGCAGCGGAGGGGCGAGAGCTGCAGACATTACACACCGCTGCAGAGGGGAGAGAGAGAGAGAGAGAGAGAGAGAGAGAGAGAGAGGAGAGGAAAGGGCAGGAAAACCACAGACAGATAAAAGAGTGAGACAGGAACAAAGAAAGTAATGAGTGATCATATACTTCGCTGCTGCTGCTGCTGCAGGATCGCCGCCCTGCCTCCGTCGCCGGATCCATCATAAACAAACACGCAGTAAAAATGAGTCAGTGTCCGCGTAGGTTGGGCAAGTGCGCATTTGATTATGAAATGTGTTTACCCTCCGCTCACTATAAAAGTAGTGACACAGGCTTTTGTTTGTCCAGAGCTTCGCCTGTTCCAGCTCCGAGCCAACCTCCCCGGTTGCTATCCACAGTCATCATCTCTCTGGCTGAATGCCCTCGCAGACCGGAGCAGACTCCAACTTTCTTGGCCGTTAGAAGACTTTCATAACAGCTTCGGTAATGGACACTGCTCAAATATTTCCTCCGCAAACACGGGGGGCTTCCTAAGGGATGGAAAAATGGACATGGGAAGATGGTTCTCAAAGCAGCTCATGAAAGGCCCAATGAGCCATCTGACAGAATGTATTATTTAGGGAAGTGGTGGAGGGAAAATCTGCCAAAAAATCAGTTTACTCAGCGATTAGGTTTAGAGTGCACTCACCTTCGCTGGCTGACATTAATATTGTTGAAACTGGGCTCTTCTATGGCCACTTAGCATCATAATGTTAAGCTCTGCTAGTGATCCAAGAGACGGCAATGTTCATTACACCCGAAAGAGCTAAACCTACTATAAAGCTATTCTTAGAGCCTTATTGTTTGGCAAAAATGTCAATCTTTGGGTGTGGTGTTGCTAAAGCAAAGGCTGCAGGGGTTATCAAAAAGGTTTATCGTCTTTGGAGCATGAGTGTGCTGTGTAAATACCACGGAAATCTGCCCTGTTAGAGTATGACGTATATCCAAAAGTTGACATTTCGGCATGTGGCACTACAGTAAAGACGTCTAAAATGAAAAGTGTTCATCCTCTAACCCTAACTAAGTGGTTGTGTTGCCTAAACCTAACTTCCTGTGAAGTTTATTTTGAAAGGACACTATGCATGTAACACGCCGTACCCGGTCCGTCCAAAAGTTGGTCTCCGATGCCGAGGGGCGCTGACCAAGCGACGGGAGAGAGAGCGTGTTGTAACCACGTGTTTACAACTGCGACTGTTTCACAACGTTAAATAGAACGATCATATATGTCGTTTTAGTCATTGGAAAACGTAACCGATTCTGTCGTTTAGGTATAAGGATGAGTTGAAATTTCAAGCCAGTTTGACATACCTATCCATAGAACCCAAATCTAACATGATCATGTATTTTCCTTCCGATGGTATATAGACTTGTGAAGTCTAACTGCATTGCGTGCCTTCTTCGAGGTGTTGTGATGAAACTGTGAATGGAGCTGGTCTGGTCAGAGGTGAGCAGCAGATTGCATTGTTAAGAAGCCTGCAGGGTGGAGGGGAGAGTTGGCGAGGAGAGTCTGGCCTGGCACTGAGCTGCTTGGCACACAGTCGGCCTGGGGAGGACGTGAAATGAAACCTCAGCAGGGCACGGGGTAATGGAGGAGAAAACTTCCCACGTCTTTATTAGAGAGGAGATGAGGGAGGAAAGACAGAGGGTGTCAATATAATGAGATTTAGGAAAAAATTGCAGTATTTGTCCTTAAACTGGACTTTGTGTGTTTGTTATTTTCCTCTCGTTTGACAGAGCTGCTGTCGGAACATCAGGTCTGGCTTTAACAAAACCTTTTCTGGCAACGGCCCACCGTCCGTATGTCTGCTGGTCGTGGCAATTAAATTATAAGATTGGAGAAGGACAATTGGTTCCGGGGGCGAGATATAAACACAGACATGTAAAGAGGGAGAGGAGAAAAAAGTGTTGTAGATGTGGTTCAGCCGGAAGAGACCACAAGCTCCTGATAGTTTTCACTTCAGGCACACGGAAAACACACACACACACACACACACACACACACACACACACACACACACACACTCTCCTTGTTTGCTTTGCTTTGCGTTCAGAACGAGGCGTTCGCATTGCAGAGCATGACCGAGAGAGCTCTGCCACCAGCAAGTATTCACAGGAGCAGATTCGAGGGAGCTCAAGTGGAGATTCTTACTGGTTACATTTAGACCTTTACTCTGAAAGGACGTCGCTGCAGAAAGATTTAGATTGAGGATAGAGAACTGAGGGAAATGTATGAATAAGTTTGTGTTGCAGTAATCAGATATTGGGTTCATTAACAAAAGCCGGAGTTCATCTATCTAATAGTCAGTTTTTAGTTATATAGTCATATTTAATGCAGGTTTCTTTTCCCCACTAAAATCTTCCTCGTGGCTCGTGTAAATCCCATCTGTACCGTGTTTACACTTCTTTTTCAGAGACGGAGAATTTTCCTTGCAAATTGGCAGTCGCAAATAGCGACCTCAGTAAATTAAAAGTTGAATTCATGAGCTATAACACAAACCCTCCACTCAATGCACTCGGGAGTTTCGCTGCGTCAGCCTTAAACCTCGATTATACTCCCAAAACGGACGCGTTCACAAACAGCTGCAGAGACCACGGATACGTAGTAGTTCTGATTATCATAAAGTGGGCATGTCTGTAAAGGGGAGACTCGTGGGTACCCACAGAACCCATTTTCATTCACATATCTTGAGGTCAGAGGTCAAGGGACCCCTGTGAATATCGCCATGCCAGTTTTTCCTCGCCAAAATTTAGTGTAAGTTTGGAGTGTTATTTAGCCTCCTTTGCAACAAGCTAGTATGACATGGTTGGTCCGACCTTGGAAAGATTGAATAATTGGCCGGGCCCGACGGTGTTTTGGAGAATCAAAACAGTATTGTACAACATAATATCGCGATAGTCATGTGTATCAATACTTTCTTACACCGCTAGTTCCACACATGTGCAGTGGATCATGCAGACCCTAACGGCTCTTCTCGTACTTGCGGACCCGGACAGTATAACTGCGGCTTTACATGTTCTGGTATGACCGGTAGCTCATGGTTGCTAATGTTAGTTAACTTTAGCTAACTGTACGGTGTTATTTCTGTGTAACTGACATTACTGAGTCAGTTCAGTGAATTACTTTTCTCTACTTTTGCTACTGTTATACAACTTTTTAGCACTTACCAGTATCCTCTAAATGTCAGTTGTGGCCACTTTTCAGTTTCTTCATGCAGAAATAACCGTTTTCCACACTGTATAATAGTATCATATTCATAGATGTAATAAAATGATGATATTTTATGCATCATTTAATTCCCCAAAATGTAACTTTTGGAAGAAAAAAACACTGTCTTCTTACAAAAGTTCAATTCATAAGAAATAAAAAGCATTCTTGCTCAATTCAATACACTCTTTTTTTTTTGCTGTTACAGCCTCGGTCTGTTATGACCATTAGTTTGTTAAACTTTAGATAGATATTGCTGTTTGACATTACTGAGTCAGTGCTGACTTTATGACTGGTATTTTAGCATGTCACTGATTAACATTTCAGTGGTTTTATTACATAAGTACTAGAAGGGCACTCGGAGAGTACAGACCTCTGCCAAGGCCGTTTCCATAAAAAATAATGTGTGTATCCACTTCAAAATTTAATGGCTTCTTAGCTACACCCTTCCACCAATTTTCATGAAATCGGGCCAGGAGTTTTTCCGTAACGCTGCTGACAAACAGACCAACAAACCGAACCGAAAACATGACCTCCTTGGTGGAGGTAAAAACAGGAAGTAAACTGATTATACCACACCAGAGACATGTTTGTTGTTTCATTCCCTCAGTGAGCTCGCCTAATGGTGGTGTCTTTAGAGAAGCTGACTTGCGAGAATCTTGGGAAATGAAGCGAAAATTAATTTGATGTTATCCTGCTATAATTCTGTGTGTTTGAAGAATGCTTGGTCACTCAACATGACTTTGTAAACATGAACCCAAATGGACCAAAAGAGCCATTTGGATGAGGAGCTCTAGTGGATATTTAAAAATTAAGAGGAAAGACGGTGAGGATTCCTGGATTTTTGACAGCTGGCTAAATGAAAAGGAGTTAGTTAAACAGGAGATAGTTTAAGGGAACTGCTGCAGCTCCGATAAGTAGGCCAAAGGCACAGGAGGAGTGTCACATGAACCAACGCTGCTATGTTAGCCATTCTCCAGTGTCTTGTTCAGCCACAGATGGAAAGAGAGACACGCTCAGCATGCGTCTTGTATCCCATACTGCTTGATGTGTGTGCATGACACCCAAAACCACACTGCTGAAGAGGGGAAGTGCTTATTTCCATTGGCCCGGACACCGCACTGACCTTTTTTCCTTAACCACCAGTGCTGAAGGTCAGCAAAGTCTGGGAATTCCTCCATACTGAGGGCCGGCGTCCAGCTCTTATCTGAGGTCACCGGGGCAACAGGAAGTTCATCCTGGTCCTCCAGTGTCATGGCAACAAAACTCTGACCGGGCTCTCGTCTGTTTACCGCCTGGCATGCTCTCACCACCACCTCCTCCTCCTCCTCCTCCTCCTCTTCATCCCTAGACACTCTCTCACACCCGTCACCCTGCAAGCCCACTAAAGTGCGATCCATCCCCAAGGCAACAGAAGGGATGGCGACACCGGCCCTGAAGGGAGTGAGAGAGTTGGAGAAACAGTTGTGAGGTCAGAGTGATGAATAGAAAAGAGGGGAGAACAAAAAACAAACAGCCAAACCAATCGATGCTCCCCTTGCTGCTGACACGGCTGTATTTGCTTGTGGATTTATTCCTGTCTGTTTGTACATCCGTTTCTGGGAGAGTTTCTTTGGTCTGTCATCTGTTTTTGTCCCGGGGGGGGGGGGGGGGGGGGGGGGCTCTCCACGGCACCAGTTTCCCCAGCGACTGGAACCAAATAGACCGGCCGTACCAGTTCACTCTGCAGGAGGAAGTGCCAGGGTTACGTGGGGATAACACAAGATCTCGGGTTCCTGCGACTTCACAAAAACAGCACACAGAAGGCTTTGATTTCTCAGAAAGCCTTTTGATATAGGCCCGGTGGTGTTGCTGACATTGTAATGTTTTTTTTTTTTTACACACGCACACATTTGTTCATCCCTCGTCGACCACATCCACCTCTACACGTTGATGAGCGGTGCAACAGCTCCCCTCTTCCTCACTGGCTTTTGACGTCACAGTGACTGGCCTAGATTGTTGAAAATGGACCTGGAACACTTGCCGTTTATAGCCTTTCCTCGTGCCTCTCCCTGATGTAACAGCAGAGCACGACTTTCCCAGAAAAAAAAAAAGTTCTGCTGACCTTTCCTAGATGCAGAACAATAGACAGGAGACAGGAGGTTGCTGCTTTTACAGGCCCAGACCAGTTCTTTTCCATCACGCTGGGTATTAATACCTCCGCCAAGGAGGTCATGTTTTCAGTTCGGTTTGTTTGTCTGTTTGTCAGCAGGATTGCGGAAAAAGTTCTAGCCCGATGTTCATGAAACTTGGTGGAAGGGTGTAGCACGGGCCAAGCACGAACCCAGTCTATTTTGGAGCGGATCTGAATCACAAGGCGGATACACAAGACTTTTTTCCCTTTCATTAACATTATGAGATATAGAGCATTGGCCTCGGTGGAGGTCTGCGCTCTCCAAGTGCCCTTCTAGTCATTATGTTATTTTGCTTTTTATAGATATAAAATTAAACAGATTTTTGAGAATGCAGTCTTCTGTGGACTGTTCTGGAATAATAAAACATTTTGCAATGAAACACTTCCAGTTTAGCTCTACAGCCTCTGTAACACACACACACACACACACACACACACACACACACACACACACACACACACACACACACACACTCACACATGCACACCAACTCGAGCGTTGGTTTGTGCCAAAAAAGCAGACACACAGGAACAGAGACCGACTTTGTTCGCAGCAGCAGCAGAACACACACTCACACACTGTTGTTCACACTCACTAAATTATGGCACGCACACTAATGATAAGCATTTCTTTAGAAATACAAATTGGCCTTTTGGCTTAGCTTATAGCAGATAAATATGTATCAGTGTAGGCTATACTGTATGTTAGCCAATAAGCATGAAGAAACTGTAAATATATGAGTCTATGATGGATTCATCGGACATTGCTGTTAGTATCAGCCTCAAACATCTAGTTTCAGTCGAGCTCAGATACATCTGAACTGCAGTTAATATAAATTAATGTACAGAAATAACAAAAATGTGTAACACTTTATAATAACCATAATTTATAAATGGTAAATTGATAGTTAATTAAACTTAGTATTTGTTAGTGATTAAGATATTATTTGTTAACCTTAAAGAAATTGTTTGTAAAACATCTATAAACATTACATAGACAGATATCTGTAACACATTGTTAATGGTTAATAATTGGTTTGTAAACCATCTATATCTTTTTATATTTAATCAACATTTTATGCTGATTATGTTATTTCTTTTATTCTATTTTATTTTATCAAAATTGTATTATTTTAATAGAATCTGCTTTTTTTGTGTAGTTTCATAATTTTTATTTATTTATTTTTATTTCCTTGTATTTTATTTATCTTTTATTATCTTAAATACACATCTTTTATTGTTTTCTATATATAGATATAAACTTTATTTGGATGGCTATTTAAAGTTGCAACTGATGATTATAATACCTTGTTAAATGGTTAGTAAATATGTCTATAAACATTATTTAAATAGATAGTTAATACTTTGGTTAATATGGTTAATAATTGGTTTCTATGTAATGTTAATAGATGTTTTACAAAGGATTTCTTAAAGGTTTTCAAATCATTTGGTAATCACTAACGAATACTTAATATAGTATATAAAATGTTATGATGTGTGCAACAATAATAAATAAAGTGACATAAATTATAGCATTACTAATAATTAGTTAAATAATTAATTTGTTAGCAGTAAAACTTACCATTTATAAATGGTGTTTTTTATAAAGTGTTACTCAAAGATGTGTTTGAGGTAATTTGGAAACTGTTCCAATTACATAGTTTATTCATAAACAAGTTTATTTTAAACTGTAAAATATAGAGCTCGGAACATATGTAGGTTAAAACTCTTTAAACTGTCGTTAGTTATTTTTTTTTGTAAACACAACACTGACATATTATCATCTTATAAAGTTGTTATAACTAATTAGTTAGTAAATAGTTGCCTATTTACACGTCCAGCAGACACGGAGCAACGTTAGCAGTCATTTGGAGCCATATTTGTGTCGACCTGGTGAATGTAAGACCAATATTTATTCTACTTTTAGCTCTGTTTTGTTCTCCACCGACCAATTCTTGACAAAAAAAACCAGGCCGGTAGAGGCTGCACAGAGAGCTGCTGGACCGGTAGGTTGCATTCACTTGCACTCAGACATCGGAGTTTTGCTTGTGAATTTCTGACCAGCCACAACTTTTTATTTATATATGTATATATATATATACTGAGGTGGCAGCTGGGATGGCTGTATTCGTGTTAAAACTGCCCCAAAAAAAAGAAATCCGCCTCCGGCGTCTCCATCTCAAAGTCCCCGGCTGAATTTCAGTCCCGGTCCGCCCCTGGATCATGTGGCACGCTGTTTTTTTTTGTGATGCACACCCACAGTTGTTTTTCTGGCTACGCTGTTACAAAATACATCGTCTGATGCAGCATTAGTCAGCCTCTGTTTCTCATATTTGTTCTCATGTGGGAGAAGGAAATTACTAGCCTCGCTGTCGCTATCATGCCCTCTCTGAACCGCCTCAACCAACTCATGAGGTGTGTGTGTGTTTCGTGTGTGTTTTGTGTGTGTGCACACCTGCTCGGAGGAGTGGGCGAGCTCACTTTGTTACCAAAATCTCACAGTGTTTCTTATTATTGATTTAATACGTCTCCTCTCAGCCTTCCTCTCTCTCTCTCTGTCTGGTCTCTGTCCCCCCCTCCAACCCGCTCCTTCCCCGTTCCCACGGCAACACGTGGCTATCGGTTACATAACAGCGGTGCTCGCGGCGTGTGTGTGCATGCGTATGTGTGTGTGTATCACTGTGGCCGCCCTCTGGGCTTGGGAAATCAAACACGAAAAAAGTATGCAGCTTTCAGGACTTGCTGGCCTTCAGGCTCATGCGAGTGCATTATTGATAGTGTTAACACTGATTGCACCCGGGGCGTAAATACACCCTGCTGTGTGTGTGTGCAGTCTGCTTCATTTCCACTAGATGGGAACAATGTGCAAGTAACCACAAACAAGGGCGTTAGGCGTTAGATGAGTGATGAGTGATGGGTAGAGTCTGAGTCGAGTGTGTGCAGCCTCTTTTACAGTATCATTCAATATGTGTCCTTGCTGTTGTTGCAGGTTTGAATGAGGATCAGTGTAATGATTAAATAGTGAGGTGCATTGTGTGTGGGAGTGTCGGACGACCCACCCACACACACACACACACACACACACACACACACACACACAGAGCCATGTCCTCAGATCCCCTCTAATGGCATTAGGCAGGCCGAGCTGCTGTTGATTTCAATTAGAGCCATGTCAAGGAGCGATCCCACGCAGCGCGCTCGCCCTAATTGAGCTCATTTCATATTCATGAGGGAGAAATGGAAGCAATAAACACTCGGCTTTGCTGCTGCACCCAGTGGGGGGGGGTCACTTAAGACAGTTAAAATATGTGATTCTAATGGATGTTAAGCCTGTGTTTGTAAATGTGTGTTAAGGGGGAAAAGGAGGAAGAGATTTTTACTGGTGCTGGTGAAGTGTTTACTCGGGGAAAGGATGGGAGTTTATTTGCATAAGTGAGTGTGCAGCACCTGCAGTAAGCGAGCTCCCTTCAGCACAGGAGGAGCTCTGCCGGGCACGCGGCGTTGGACCGTGCAGCGAGGCAGTATGGAAGCCGTTACTCAAAGCTGCTTTTATCTTTACGATCCGCCTCTGTTGTGTCGGCAGGTTCTGCTCACGCCAACAAACCCGGCCTCGATAAATCCAGAGTACTAACTGCGTATCATGACCCCAGAGCTGCCAAACAACCACTTTACTCAATAGTAGAAGGAATTGGGCAGCTGTGATCAGAGCTGAATTAACCCACAAGGAGCCCTGGGAAAAAATGGCAGTGGGCCCCTAATCAGCTCCCCATAGAGCTGTCAGAGTTAACCTAATAACACGTTAACGCAAATTCATTTTAACGCCACTTATTCATTTAACGCAACTTGAGATTTTTAGGTTGTAGCGGCTCAGTTTTAAAGCTAGAGTGAAGATACGAAACTAGAAAACCTAATGAATCCATCGGTACCAGCCATGTCATATTAGCTTGTCATGAAGGAGGTTATATAACGTTCCGAACTTACGCTAAATTTTGGCAATGAAAAACTGTCATGGCCATTTTCAAAGGGGTCCCTTGACCTCTGACCTCCAGATATGTGAATGTAAATGGGTTCTATGGGTACCCACGAGTCTCCCCTTTACAGACATGCCCACTTTATGATAATCACATGCAGTTTGGGGCAAGTCATAGTCAAGTCAGCACACTGACACACTGACAGCTGTTGTTGCCTGTTGGGCTGCAGTTTGCCATGTTATGATTTGAGCATATTGTTTTATGCTAAATGCAGTACCTGTGAGGGTTTCAGGACAATATCTGTCACTGTTTTGTGTTGTTCATTGATTTCCAATAATAAATATATACATACGTTTGCATAAAGCAGCATATTTGCCCACTCACATGTTGATAAGAGGATTAAATACTTGACAAATCTCCCTTTAAGGTACAGTTTGACCAGATAAAATATATGTGAATAATCCCAATAAACTATAGACAATCAATTGCTATTAAATATTTTAATCGATTGACAGCCTTAGTTAAAATAAGTATCTTTGTTACGTAAAATATGTTACGTAACTTCCATTACTTAAGTACGTAAGTCAAGTAACAAAACTATGGTAAAATAACTATTTGCGTCAACGTCAGTCTCCTGGGTGAAAGTCCTGTGTTTGTTTGACCTGTCCGACCTCCCGTCACACCCGGCGTACGCGGACTTTCTCGCTCTTTATACTCCAGTCGGTTGCTCTGAGTGTCTTAACAATGACGTGGATGGGTTTACATCGGGGTTAGCTGACAACTTGCTATGCTTTGGAGAATGGTCTGCTGTAATGATTTGCTGTTAATTGGCTAAAATGTGTAGAAAATGATGGCATGTATCACTCAATAACAGCAGTGTTTAGCTGCGGGTGAATCACTTTTGGAGTTTCAGTTGGTAAAATGGTTAATGTGTAAACACTTTTCTCGCTGGTGTGACATTTCATGTGTTCCAGGCGACGTGTGACTATTTATTTTTTGTATGACTTCCTCATGGCAGAGAGTTAGAGGTGGCTTTGACCTGTGAGCTGAAACAACCTGCTGCCAGGACCAGTTAACCTGAGTCATGGTGACACTGAGTCGGGATAGAAACTCTAGAAAAACTATGACTTAAAAATAGAAAAAAAAGGGAAATTGGCATACCCACGCATACCTAGAAGTTATTAGTCAAATGGAAAGCAAAAGTTCTGATGTGTTAATCTCAGTCTTCTTGATCTCGCCACGCGATTGGCTCTCTGAATTGGCCTTCAGTCCTCCTGGCAGCCTCTGATTGGCTTGGATCCACAGGTTTTTCTCGGTGACTCAGTCCCCCTCCGAGAGGCGAAAGCACTGCCTCTTATGTCGTGTTTCTATAGCAACCGTGCAAGGGGGGGGGGTCAGGCGCCGGTGAAACGCATAGGAGCCATTTCCTAATAAACTGGGTTTTATTGTCTCTCTGTCTGTTTTCTCCTGTGTGAAATGTAAACACGCCTTAAACTAAGAGAGAGACAGAAGAGAGGGAACCGGACATTGAGGGAGAGTCTATAACGGCCTTCCTTTCTCTTTTACACGTGTTGCATTCACTGTCCTCGAGCTTTATGAGAGTTGCTCTGTCCACAGACGACGTATGCACGCTAAGTGAAATGTTCGCCGCACATACAACTCTTTACATGAGCTGACCGCGCTCTTTCAAGAACAAAGTGACAATCAAAACGGCTTTAAAGACACAACAAAGTCACACGGTTTATTTTCTTCAACCTGCAAATAGCTGAATTTTTTGGCCACTAGGGGGCAGCGGAAACAAGCTGTGAACACAACACTGACTTATTATCACCTTTTTATGTTGATATGGAGAACGTGTTAGCAAACAGTTACCAATTTACCAGATCTCACAGAAATTATGTGAAATGACCACGACTTCTTAACACATTACGTGGTGGTGGCACGTAGTGCGTTAAAATTACGTTGCCAGCTCTAATGAATAATATGTTTTAATCAAAGTCCGCGTAGGGAGGAGGTTGGAGTAGATGGATGGGTCAAACCAGTCCGAGGTCTGAGAAGTGAAGCCGATGCTGAAGTGCCTTAAACCTGCATTCTCTCTGCCAGCCAGCAGGGGGCGACTCCTCTGGTTGTATAGAAGTCTATGATAAAATGATCCTACTTCTCTCTTGATTTATTACCTCAGTAAACATTGTAAACATGAGTTTATGGTCTCAATCACTAGTTTCAAGTCTTCTTCAATACAGCATGATGTTCATTTAGTAAATTATGATCCCATTTAGAGTCAGATAGACCATAAAGCAGGGGATGCTTTAGGGCGGGGCTACCTTGTGATTGACAGGTCGCTACCACGGCGTTGTCCGGTCTGGGAGTTGTTTTCGTCTTACAACTTTAACCCTTTCACATCGTGTTTTTAATTTAATTTTATTTGAATTATAACTTTTTTGGTCGCCTGAAAATGTAATTTCTACTTAGCTCCACCCTCTCCGTGTCACTTCTGGTTGCAAAAAAGCAAGATGGCGACGGCCAAAATGCCGAACTCGAGGCTTCAAAACGGTAGTCCACAAACCAAAGGGTGATGTCACGGTGACTATGTCCACTTCTTATATACAGTCTATGGGTCAAACACAGGACTTTCACCCGCTGTTCGTGTCTTGTGTAAACCCAAAAGCCAGCGTTGACTTATTTTAACTCACACCACGATCTTTACTTTCCTAAACCTAACCAAATAGTTTTTATTCCCTAAACCTAAGTTGTTTCCATGGTGGTGGTATGAATGTGTTAAAATTACGCTGTTAAGAGATCACGTTGCTTATTTACACATCAAGCTGTAACGGAGCAAAAACAGCAATCATTTGGAGTTTTGTTTGTGTCCACCTCGTGGATACGACTAATATTCACTCTCTTTTAGCTCTGTTTTTGGTCTCCACCACCTCCTGAGGGAAATATCTGTCCCTTTAGCTGCTTAATGCTCCACTATGTTCACCAGCTAGTTGCTAACTTTGTCAGTCTGCTGTTTGGTGCTGAGTATAGTGCACAGTGGGTCATCAATGACTTACAGAGGTTACAAAAGTTGCAGGCTGTGAAACCAAAACAATGAGCTGGAAGACACTAAAATGCTACATAGAGAGTTGGTTCGTCACTAAGAGCAACACCTTTCACATTGCACATCGTCATTTGACTGTTCTTTTCTCGAAAGAAAGCCGAAAGTAAGAGTAATGAGTAACTGCAATTTCGGTTGAAGCAAAAAAAAGCAATTTCATTTATGTTCGACTTAAAGTGTACCTCCAAGCAATATTTGATCTTAGCCCAAATGCTGTGAATATTTAAAATAATTTTTCCACGTACTATATGCAGGAGAAGACTTTCATTTCTTCTTGTGGATTGTCAGATGATTGACAGGAAGTAGAGCGTAACGTAATGCAGCGCTGATATGAAAACACTCAACCGAGGCACGACGAAATAATGAGAAAACAGAGACTTGACTGATGGACCATCCCGCTCCGTTGATTTTCAAGTCTATTGGAAATTGTTTTTGCCCGTATGATCCGCTAAGCCTCGTCTCATTTAGGTTATTTTCTCATTTTGGAGAGTTTCCGTGAAGATGGAGCTTGCCTGGAAGTGGTCCTGGGATCGGGTTACAGGTCCAGAGCGAGGTGTTGGCTCAGTGGACGGATCCAGTACAGCGTACAGCGTTTTTCAAAATATTCTGCTGGAATGCATTTTGGTTTGTAGAGAAATTTGAAAGTTGGTGCACTGTATATAATGTAACTTTCAGTCCATTTGTCTCAGGGGCATGCATTGCTGTCTGTGTCTTTATTTACTATCAATAGAGGGTGATATTAAATACTAATAGAGGCATTAAAGGGGCACTTCAGTGATTTTACACATGAAGTTCACTTCACTTGTAATTGGGGATACTACTCAGCCTGTGAAAACAGTTGTTCATTATAAAAGTTTGAAAAATAAAATAACCCCTGATGATGATCTGGGTTATCTCAGCTTGGGCAAAGAGTACAGAAGCAAAGAGGCGAAACTCTTCTCAATTGGCTATCGTTCTTTCCCACGTGACTGCGTAATCGTCTTTCCTCGGGGTTCCCCACACACAACAGGATATCCGTAAATGTTAAACATGTTTAATATTTACAATTTGAAATCGGTGCGGCCAGGATGGACTTCCGAGCCGATCGTGGGATGTAAAAAACACTCTTAAAATACCTCACGCCACAGGAACATCTGGAAAGATAATCTTTAGAACCATCAAGAAATCGGGGCTTTGCTGATGATTGTCGGGGAATCGGGCACAAAATCAGCTTGATTCTCGTGTAGCGTGTACCCGGGATTAGTTCTTCGTGTTACGACCAATGAGTGAGTTAATAAAAGTCGTGACCAAACACATTTTCACAGGTCACACAAGAACTGCATCTCTTGTCTTAAATCCCTAAAATACAGTATATGGTGTCGTCTATATATACGTTGTGCAGTGAGCCTCCGACTGACTCATAAAGCTGAGTGAGATATCAGGAGCGTCGAGGTAACAGTCCAAGGGGAAGGCTCCGAGTGGGATTTCTTTTCTTGGTCCTAACCTGCTTAGAGTTATTTCATGATAACACAAGGTGTATGTCTTTTTAAACTTCCAAAGATTTTCTTGATGCCTGTGAACAAAATCCCGTGGAAGTGTCGGCTTGTGAGCCAGTTTCCTGTCAGAGTAGAACAGGTAACTTTACCTGACTCGCTGTCGACCCAACTGATCCCCCCCCGCTCCGCTCCCAATCCAGGCTTGATCATCCGTCAGGTGTATTGCATGTGTATTGCATGTGTCAGGTGTATTGCATGTGTATTGCATGTGTCAGGTGTATTGCATGTGATGTTAACAGGACCTGTCTGTTTGTATAGTCTTGCTCTGTTCTCCCTCTCTTAAAGTGTTCATAGTGTTTCTTTCAGTTTCAGAATTAGCAAAAGGTGACCACTGGGGATAAGAGGTTTATTCATTTGTAGATTTTCTTTTCAAACAATGAATAATCAGTATAAACTGTCATGAACAGCAGCGACTGTGTGTTTGTGTATGGTGTCAAAGTCTTGGCCACTTTCCCTCGACAGCCCATCACAGCCTTCCTGCAAATCCTGCAAAAGAAGGGGGGGAAAAAAATGGATGTGGCATTGACTTGGCCAATGTGGGCGAGGCTTTCCTTTGTTAAGCACTCGAGCAAATTTCTGGTGAATTCCCCGAAGGATTGATTCAAGGGAAACTTCGAGGGTTCCTTGGAAGTCCTCAGCGCATTGTCTGCTGACAGAGAGCTGGGGGATTTCTCCAGCAATTTACCGACAGCCACTATTTAAACGTCAGCATGCACTTTTGCTGACATAAGTTAAATTCTCTTAAACCAATTCGAAGTTGGAAATATCGAATGCATTGTACTTTTTGCTGTAAATGCAAAGGACATCGATTCCGAAGTGTCCTACTACTATCCAGCTGCATGATCAACATGGGGATCCAGTCAGAGCAGCATTTATAACAGTGAAATATTGGATAAGCAACTGAAGCTGCTCCGGGCATCATCTCTGTTTTTAAACGACTACTACCCAGGTTGCATTTCAAATGTCGGTGCAACGCACGGCTACGCACGGCTCCGCAGCCCTCCAACAGGTAAAAACGAGGGCTGTCAACCAATTAGAATATTTTAAAATTTAGAAGATTAGAATTTGCGTTATCGCGTTAACTTCGACTGCATTAGTTTAAGCTAGGTGTACCTAATAAACTGGCAACTGTATAATGTGCTAGAATTGAACATCAA
The DNA here is from genome assembly GCA_916701645.2 of Sebastolobus alascanus. Classification (NCBI taxonomy): domain Eukaryota; kingdom Metazoa; phylum Chordata; class Actinopteri; order Perciformes; family Sebastidae; genus Sebastolobus; species Sebastolobus alascanus. The sequence goes on from CAKAOJ020000468.1 coordinate 189,126, forward strand.
ACATTCAAAAATAAAGTATTAAGTAGGTAGTAAGTAACTCTATGACCAGTTTCATCTTAGTGTAATATTTGCTAGATCGATATAAGTATATTTAAATACCAGGAGATACCATTCACATAGTATGATAAGAACCCCGAGTAACACTTTATAAAATGGTAAATTGATAGTTAATTAAACTTAGTTAATAGTTATTTTACTGTTAACAAACAACAAAATGATAATTAATAATGGTAACTAATTATTACTAAGACTATAATTTGTTATTTTAACAGTTTATCAGTTAATGATTAAGATGTTATTTGTAAACCTTTAAGAAATGTTAAACATCTATAAACATTATATAGATAGACCAGATATTTGTAACACTTTGTTAATGGTTAATAACTGGTTTTTGGACCATCTATCTATGCAATATTTATAGATGTTTTATAAATCTTTTTTCATTTGGTAATCACTAACAAATACTATATGTAATGTTATAATGAGTGCAACAATAAACTGATAGTAAATACTTTACAAAAGTAATCAGAATGTAATTGTTAACTTATCAGCTATGATACAACATAGAATTTAAAAACGAATTATTTCATATCACACAAACGAATGATAAAATAACAGAAATTATAGCTATAGTAATAATTAGTAAACATTATCAATTATCATTACATTGTTTATTAACAGTAAAGTATCTATTAAATAAGTTTAATTAACTAATTTACCATTAATAAATGATGGTTATTATAAAGTGTTACCGAACCTCTGATTCAAAGAGCTCCACCCACTGAAACTAAACCTACGTTCTTATTTAAATGAGTTGTTCTTTGATGTGCTTGTGTTTTAGTAAGTGCTGATTCCAGTTGGAAATTGTATTAAGTACATTTTTGGCTGAATACACATCAATCACGGCAGTACACGTTTTTTTTAAAACTCTGAATAAGCATTGGAAAAATTGACTGTTGGAAACTGGCCAAACGTGTGCAGCCAATTAACTGAGTAATCTTTATTTGTGCGTTTCATTTTGAATTTTATTTATCTTTCCAATTGAAAGAATGTAGTTTGTTATCCTTTCAGAGTTACAGGAACAATCACACTGAAGTTCTTCTATTTGACATTGTTGAAGGAGCGTGTCTGAGAAATGAGACAATCGGTTTTACAGAACAATAAGTCTTTGTTTTAATGTTTTGATATTATTGTAGTCAGTTAGAAACTTGTCCTCAGAACATTTCTAACAGTTCACTGAGCTCACATTCACCTCATAAAGCTAGTAATTACCGGTTAAACCACACCAGCAGAGCCGACACCTGGCTCTCTGTGAAACTAAAGTACCCGACGCATGATATGTTAATAATAAACCTTCATTATCAGCCCAGTTTCTTTCTCTCTCTCTTAATGTGTCATCACTACACCTTCATCCTCGCAGCGCTGCGTCCCCCGATTGATATGTGTGAAAGAACTGGTGGTTTCAGGCAGTGAGAATTGAGATTGTTGAATTTGGTCACGTCAGTGTTTTTAGAATCTGGAAGCATCGCATGAGGAGTTTCAGTCTACGTCAATGCAATTTCTTTTATCCTTTTATAGTCATTTCAAGCACTTATTTTTTGGATCTTGTATTTTTCTTGTGCCTTTAAATCACGTCATTTCTATATTTTAAATTCATTTCTCTCTTTAATTAAATCGAATAAATAACAAAAAATAAATTCTATCAAAATATTATTAACCTACTTTATGGTTTTATGGTGAGCAGTTTTTTTTTATGATAGACTTCTTCTTTATCCTCACAATCAGGGGAGAGACCATGAGGATCGGGAGTGCTTTTATTAAAATACAATACTCCCGCTGTCTGGCTTCTGTCTGTACTCCTTTTAAACTATTCACACTCTCATTTTATTCATTTTATTTCATTTTTTATCCCTTTTATCTTTTTCTTTTTTTAAGGTTTTATTCCATTCATCTCACTTATTTTATGCGTTTTATTTTTCTTATCTTATTTCTCTCTTGGGATTTGGAAACAGGCCTTTGAAGGTCCGTCCCAAAGCGAGGACCGGCCAAAATGTCCTCACTCTGAAGGTCTAAAACTCAAGTTGGTCCTCACAAAGATAGCTGTACAAGAACACACACACACACACACACACACACACACACACACACACACACACACACACACACACGCTATCTCGGTCTTTTTTTTTTCTCCTTTTTTTATTACTTGGACTCATCTCCTAGTTAAAAGTACATGTTTAACAAGTATATCATGAAATATTAGATGTAGGAGCAGACTAGATGCAGAGCTTTATAATGGGTTGTGATTTAACAAAAGTAAATCTTACATTTTTCTAATAAAATGTTCAATTCAGTTCTTTTTTCGATGATATAATTGATGAATTGCAGACTTGAGGCATTTCATTATTCTCAAGTGAGATTTTAAATATCTTTTTTTTCCAATCACATTTTTTTCGTAAGAACCGTTGCATGAGAATACGTTGAGCTGGTAAACATAGTGGAGCGTCCAGAGGATGGAGGGAACATCGGTCTCACATTCGCCAGGAACACGACTCAACAAATGAATGCTTATGTTGCTCCATGTCGGCTGGATGTGTAAATAGTAGAGCTATCAATCGATATCAAATAACATCTACACGCCTACTCTGAATCAGCCTCGTTAGTCCTTCCCAAACAATCAGCTCCTTTCTTGTTCTCAGTGTTTTTCCCCTGCCAATCAGCTCCCCGCCCATTCCTCGGCCTAATCACCTCATTTCCCTCAGCTGAGCTTCTCCGCCCATCTCTCCACCTGCACTTCATCCTCTCGTTAGATCAGTTTGTATTTAAGTCCTGGTTTTCTGTTTCAGTCTTTGTTGGATCCTAGATTTTGTCTTGAGAGTTTCTGCTCTGCCTTGCCTGCATTGGAGATTTAATTAAAGTTATTTTCTTCAAGTTCCTGTTGTCTGATCCTGTTGTGATCTCCTGCATTTGGGTTCACCTGCTCCACTCTCCCTGACAAGATTTGTCAAGTATTTAATACTCTTATCAACATGGGAGTGGGCAAATATACTGCTTTATGCAAATGTATGTAAATATGTATTAATGCAAATCAATTAACAACACAGAACAATGACAGATATTGTCCAGAAACCCTCACAGGTTCTGCATTTAGCATAAAAAAAATATGCTCAAATCATAACATGGCAAACTGCAGCCGAACAGGCAACAACAGCTGTCAGTGTGTCAGTGTGCTGACTTCACTATGACTTGCCCCAAACTGCATGTGATTATCATAAAGTGGGCATGTCTGTAAAGGGGAGACTCGTGGGTACCCATAGAACCCATTTTCATTCACATATCTGGAGGTCAGAGGTCAAGGGACGCCTTTGAAAATGCCATGCCAGTTTTTCCTCGACAAATTTAGCGTAAGTTTGAAGCATTATTTAACCTCCTTCACAACAAGCTAGTATGACATGGTTGGTATCGATGGATTCTTTAGGTTTTATAGTTTCATATGATACCAGTATCTTCACTCTAGCTTTAAAACTGAGCCCGCTACAACCTCCAAAAGATCGATTGCGTTAATGTGTTAAAGAAATTAGTGACGTTATTACCGCGTTAACTTTCATAGCTTTTGTTAATAGACAACTGTTGGCTAATATTTGCAACTTCATAACGTAATAACATGTCAGTGTTGAGTTGACAGTTTGCTCCATGAACCAACAATTCAATGGATGGTTCTTGGGCGATAGAAAAACTCTAACCTGCTGCAAGTAATAATGGACCAATAAATATAAGAATAAAAACGGATACAAACAAAGTAAACTCCTTAAATGCAGTGAAAGGGGGGTGACATTAATCAGGGAAAGAGGCTGTTGTGATTTATTAAAGGATCTTTGACTAACGATAGCACACAGGAATCTGATCAGGAGACAGAAAAATGGAGTCCAGTTGTGCGTCAAGAACACAGAACTGAGAAACCTCAGACCATTTCCTGTCAGTTCATCTCTTTTTTTTTTTTCTCCTAAATCTCACTTCCTGTCTGCGTAAGACGAACCAGACCTTCCACGAGTCATAACGTGATCAAGATATGACCTCTTGTTTTGACGTGGACTGTTAGGTCGGCTATGATGTGGCTTCTAACCCAACGTGTCATTCAGTTACGACGCCCTTAGCGACGGTTGATAGCAGCATCCCAACGTTTTTCTGCTGCTTCAGGCTGTACACCTAGTGCAGCACGAGATTTGACAACAGCATAGTAAAGTAATAAATGGGGTGAAATGCATAAAACGAAACCCACTCCTCATGGTTGTGGTTTTGCACCATCATTTTTTATTTAAATGTCATTTTATGAACTTTAAAGGGACATTTTTGTCCCTTTTTTTGTCCCCATTTAGTGCCGTGTGAGAACTACGATGGACAACGCGAAAATGTGAAAATATGATCGGCCCTCTCTAGAGCCGGTGTTTGGTTTGTCCGTTCTGGGCTACTGTAGAACCATGGCGGACTCCGTGAAGAGGACCCGCTCCCTACGTAGATATAAACGGCTCATTCTAAGCTAACGAAAGGTGATTATACACTAAAGAAAACATAGTTATGTTCCATTTTTTGCCTATATATCCCCCTAAACGTGCACACTCTTGCAGGAAGCGTTATAAGAACAAATTTCCACTTATTTTTTGTTCGTATCCACGATTTGTTCTTATTTTGTTATTTATTACCCATTTATTTCTACGAGTGATCGAGAGCACTCTTACCAAGATAAGAAAAAAAAAAACATCTGGTTTTCACAGTCCACAAATTGTTTGTCCCACGTACGGAAATATATGTTTTACATTTGTATATTTAATATCATATAAACAAATTTAGATTATTATATATTTGAGAGTAATTGTGATGATTGGATTAATAAATTTTTGGGCTAAATTAATACTATTGGTCCATTGATCCCAATTAAGGCTATAAAAACCCTTGGATGAAATCACATGTTTACTTTGTTTAAGTTTATTTAACAGTACCTCAATTTCACTGCTGCTGAAGTTCTTCTTCTTCTGACAGCCTTTTTTAGGTGGCATCTCTCCAAGTCTTGGGCATGTGCTGGAGTATTTGCACACATCACAACACCTTCCCTTATATAGTATTTAAGGGTCGTTACTTGATGATCAAGTGGTATTCATCATTCAGCACATCTGGGTAAGAACAAATTTGGATGGTTAAGAACGTTTGGTACATCTGGAGTTATCTTATTCTTTCTCTGCACAGAAAATTAAGAGAAATTTAAGAGAATGTTGCCGCATGAGGACCATTGTCCCTTTAAACTATACATTTCTACTACTTCACTTTACTGATGACCTTCAAAATGCCAGACTGGAGTCATTGTTGCATTGCATACTGCAGAGACTTGAGATACTATACGGTAGGTATGCAAAGCCCCGATTGCTTGCAGCAGAAGTAAGAGAGTAATTTAGGAACTAATGTAATTCTGAATTAATTCATGACATAAAACATCTTCGGCAGCATCTGTTATTTATGATTACTCTACTACAGTTTAAGGTGAGCGGCTGCTATAGTAGTTTTAAAATGGTGTTTTAATTGCTCTTGGCTCGAGGTTCCGCTATGTGGGGATAACCCCGCGCTCGCAGTGTCACGTGACCCGAGTGTGGGAAAACAACAATACAATGAAAGCAGACGGCGCACATTTGATGCCAAGTGGGGCTGATTGCCTGTCGCCGCACTGCAATTTGATTGGCTATCTGCCAAGTACTGCTGTTGTCATTTTGCTTGTAGTTGGCAGAAGTTCTTTTAAAGAGGACTTATGCTTTTGTGCTTTCATTCAGTGTGTTATATATATATATATATAGTTTTATTGTGCATGTGAAAGGTCTGCAAAGTTACAAAGGCCACGCCAAAGGGAGTTACTCTCCCCCACAGAAACACTGCTCCTGAAACGCCTTGATTGAAGTCCCGCCTTTTCTTCCGTAACGTGGTGATGTCACCAAGTAACACATTTTGATAGGCCCTCTTTAAAGAAGATAGCAACTGCACAGCTGATATGTTATCTTTTTTTTTAACTCTCAAATATCAATATCAGCCTCAAAACTTCACCATTGTTCGAGCTCAAGTTTTGAGGTACAACTTGTTAAAACCCTTCCTGCTGCTACTCAACTTTTTAATGCAAGAAACAACCCAAGTTCTTCCCTTTATGATGTCCACATTGGTTCGTTGCTTGTCTTGGTTTCATTTCCTGACGCAGCTCACTGATGCTGTTTTACTTGTTGGCCAGCCAGCTCTCTAACCTTGGAGAGAGAACGGTCTCTGCTCACTATCACATTGCCAGGAATTGTTAATTTCACAAAAATGGTGTTGGTGGTGAGTGATGGATTAGACATCTGCAGCGTGTTTTCTGTACGGCTGGAATTGTGCTCGCAGAGGAGCTGACGCACAAACGCTTTCGGAAAATGATTGGCAGTACTATAAAGTATCCACGACAAGTTTTTGTAGTTGCACAATGTGTTTCTCTTAGTTGAGTTCATGAGTACATGGTGCTGTTAACCTCGTGGTGACCGAGGGATTAAAGGGATAGTTCGGTGTTTTGAAATGGGGTTATACGAGGTACTCATCCATAGTAGGTGTATTACTTACAGTAGGTGACGGTCGGCGTGCCCCCACCATCGAGAAACAGACTGGAGCACCTGCACCAAAGCAAAGCAATACAGAGCTGTGGACGGGGACGGCAGAAAAAAGCAGCAATGTCCCCTGTTTGAGTCCGGCCGGAGACCTTTGTTGCATGTCATTCCCTATTTCTGTCTCCCCTTGTTGGTCGTGTCTAGAAAGGAGCCCTGCAAAATCTGATCTGAGATCTGCAAAAACTTGCACAAACTCTCGCGAGACTCGCTGCCCGACGACCTATCCTAACCTTAACAATTTCACAAGAGTTTCCCCAGTTTGAGGGATCCCTTCTAGCCACTACCGTCCTTGTTTCCTGTTATCTCTCTAGTGTCGAGGTCAGCTTCCTGTTACACCACATGGTTCATGTCCATCTTCCTTGTCACTGGACATCCCTTGACTTTTTTTTGTTGAGCCACTTGAGGCCCAAATGTAGTGTTAGGTGACCCAGGAGTGTTACAGCTTCACCTCTGAGCTGCTCTGCCTGTTTTGCTGCTTACTTCAGTGATACCAGATTGCACCATCCTCCTGCAGGAACAACAAGTTGGGCAATATGATTGACAGCCGCTGAGGCTCCGCCCTGCTTGCTGCTCATTGGCTCTCCTGGGCCCGAAAAGCCAGCGTCAACCAGATGAGACCTGCTTGTGGGGTGTTTTTGGAGGATGCTCTCAGTTATTCAGAGCAGAAACCACGTCTGGGACTTTCCTCCACCTCAAGTTCAGATAGTGTTGATGAGGTTGACTGATCTTTCTTTTCATCGCAGACTTGATTTCACTTTGCAATTAAGGGTCTTTGTGTGTGGAGTTGGAAGTGACGTCAATCAGCCAGAACAGTGCAGGTAATTGCATTTTCTCCTCCTCTGCTTCTCCATTCTCTGCGTCTATCTGTTTATCTTAATGTGTGTACAGGCGGGGGTCAGACCCTGACCTCAGATCTATCATCGCCCCCTGCCTCGTCGCTATGATTCATCCAGCCAACCAGGTGAACGCTGCGCTTCAAAGGAACTCACACATATACATATACGTCAGCACGTTGGCTTTCTGAGAACGCTTTGTGGTCTGTGAGTGGGACTGTGAGTCATGTTCCTCTTTTTCATTCATGATCGCACAAAGCAGAGCGAGCGTGATGTCAAAAGCAGCGAGGAGCGGAGATTAAAAAAGAGGAGAAGATCGGGGAGGGAAACGTGGATAACATCGCAGGCTGATGGAGTTTGTATTCCCACTGCATGCTGGGTAAAAACACAGCGGGCCCCGTGAGTACTGGTGAGGTTGTTTTGTCTGCCTTGTGGCTGTTATTTAGAGATCTAAGTGTGTTTTTCTGCCTTTCTCAGGCTGGTGTTACTGGGAGGGATGGGAGCAGAGCTTCAGGGTCAAAGTGCACACGTGTTTGGAGGAAGCATCCTCATAGATCAGTTTGGTACTCTTCTCACGTGTCTATCAATGATCTCAAGAGTCGTATTTTGCATTTTAATCAACGTAATTCACCCCGAGGAAGTTTACTCCACTTATTAGTCACACTGACCTGCAGAGTTGCTCATGCAGCTCACAGCAGCGTAATGATGATGCACTTTCAAATAAGCTGCAACATGAAGGAAGTTTCCATATGAAGTGTGTTTTCTTTCAGCTGATAGTGGTTACAGAAGCTCTGCTTCATGATATGGAGGACGGAACCTGCCAAAATCAAATATAAATGAATAAATTAATTAATGACTCAATAAATAAATAAATAAATAAATATGTCATTAAATGTAGCAAAAATAATATTAAAAAAAATGTAGCCATTAATGAATTGATAAAATGTGACATAAATTGATGTTTCTCTTTTAATTTGCTTCTTTATTTATTTATCTTTGTATTGATTCCCTTATTTATTTACCCTTCTGTTTAATTTTCCCTTTTATTTATATTTTTTATTAATTTTTAAATGTAATTATTTATTTATTATTTTTGCATTCATTAATTATTCATTTTATAATTATTTTAAATTTGTGTACTTATTTATGTATTTATGTATTTATTTATTTATGCACAGTTTTCCCTTTTTATTTCACCCCTTATTTATTTTCCCAAACTTTTTATTTCTGTATTCTTTTCTTTATACATTTCAATTTTTCTCGTGTGTCATGTACATAAATACATGCACACATTTTTAAATAAATATAAAAGAAATAAAAGAAATAGATGCAAAAATAAATAAATAATTAAAAAAATGAATGCAAAAATAAATAAATACGTAAAAGCAAAAATTAATAAATAAAAATGAATACATAAATAAATAAAAAGGAAAATTAAACAGAAGGGTAAATAAATAAATTAATTAATACAAAGATAAATAAATACAGAAGCAAATTAAAACAGAAACATCAATTTATGTCACATTTGATCAATTAATTAATGGCTACATTTATTTTTAATATTATTTTTGCTACATTTAATGAGTTATTAATTTATTTATTCCTGTATTTTTTTTATTTTGCCAGGTTCCATCCGTGCCATGTTGAAAAATTATTTTCACCGCCGGCCGCCATTTCCTTACCGTCTCCGCATGTGTCTCGCATAAAATGAGATGTAAGAACTGTAAAGCACATTTCTATGGATTGAATCACACTTTTAAATGTTCTTTTTAGATTATATATTGATTTGCATAATGTTTTGTAAATTAAGGTTTTCAGGATTTGGATTTTATTTATTTAATTTTCAGGTAGATTTTCAACATACATGAATATAACCACAATTATAACCATATAACATCAAGCAAGAGTTTAATACTACAATTATTGGGGACACGATCACCTTTGGGTGCCGGGGACTCACTCCATTGAATCAGCATCAATGCACTCTGCAGAGTTCTCATTCATTTCTGTCTCATTTAAGCTTGTCAGGACCAACACATAGAAAGCTATCAAGTTATGTAAATTTTAATATTTGTACAAATCTACCACGACTCCATCTACCAGTGGAGCGACCCTGCGTGGAGTCCAGGACCTGAGGGTGGGAAATAGCTGGGACATTGCTGGTTAAGGTCTGCAGGATCAAGTGAATCTCACCTACCAGTGGGAGTAACATTCACAAGCAGTCAGGCTGCTATAAGAGAGCTACTCTAATGAGTGTCAGAGCTCATCTGTGCTGTTATGACTCAACTGTTAGTTGTGCTGTGTGTCAGCGCGGCGACAGATCAACTGCCTACACGCCGGGGTTTTCACCTGGGAGTCGTGATGTCGTACACAACTGTTCATTCATTAGGCCTTTCACAGGCGTCTCCTGCCCGCAGACTACACATGAAAACCACCTCAGTCGAGGTGTCAGTATGAAAATGGCAGACCTTTATAGAGATGACACACAGAGAGGACAACCGTTAGTCCCTTTCACACATGCAGTCTGTCCCTGAAACGTTCAGGAACATTTCCTGCATAGGGGGATTTGAATGTGTGACACCTCAAAACCTCGTAACATTTCAACGAAAATGCCGTTGCAGCTGTGTTGTGACGTTGCAGGGACGAGCACGGAAAGGCTGCGGAGCGAGCGAACAGTCACAAGACTCTACTGATTACGTAGACTTGTTTGTGGTTTAGCATGGCAGCAACCTCCGGGGTCCGAGAAGTGAAGCTAATGCTGAAGTGCCTTAAACGTGCATTCTTTCTAACAGCCAGCAGGGGGCGACTAAAAGAAGTCTATCTGACTCAAAATGGGACCATTATTTACTAAACGAACATCATGCTGTATTGAAGAAGACTTGAAACTAGTGATTGAGACCATAAACTCATGTTTACAATGTTTATTGAGGTAATAAATCAAGAGAGAAGTAGGCTCATTTTCTCATAGACTTCTATACAACCAGAGGAGTCGCCCCCTGCTGGCTGGTAGAGAGAATGCAGGTTTAAGGCACTTCAGCATTGGCTTCACTTCTCAGACCTCGGAGGTAGTCCACTGGCCTTGTTACATCTTCTACTTCTTCTGCTGAGTTTTATGGAGGTTGGCATCCATAAGTGTTGCATTATTCAAATATTGTATAGCTTCAGTGTAGCCAGAAAACCCAAATTTGGGCAGTCAGTTTGAGCCTGGATGGAGAAGGAAGCAGGAACCACCATGGCTGAGTGTGATAGGCTGACGGACCTGTCAATCAAGGCATCCAGAAAGCAAATCGAAAACATACTGAACATCATAAATGAGATGAGTTTCTGTGCCAGAACATGCCGAGACATTCTCAAATAACCACACAGGTGAAAAGGCAGGGACTTGTATGTGTGTGTGTGTGTGTGTGTGTGTGTGTGTGTGTGTGTGTGTAGTCGGAGGTTTGTGACGTTGCCAGGAAGCACATTCTTTGGCAGTACACAGGGCGGCTGTCAGACGGCACTCAGGAACACGATGTACAGCACTCTGGATGCAGCAAAACCAGCGCCCTGAGATTAAACCACACACACACACACACACTCACACACACACACACACACACAAACACACGCTGCTGAGGTGGTTGGCAGAAAAAGAGCTTTGTCATAGCGCTGCGGTTACATCATTAAGGAAACTGTGGTTCCTTATTTGGCCTTGGTGGTGATTGACGTCTCCCTGCAGCCAGTGGCGTGCTGACTTTGCCCTCCTGGCTGCGGCCGTGTTAACGCTGCAGTTGCTACGTTGCATTAATGCTTCAGAGGCACGCGAGCCAATGAGATGCTCTCTCTCTCTCTCTCTCTCTGTCTCTCTCTCTCTCTCTCTCTCTCTCTCTGTCAGACCCGGTGGATAAATGTCTCTGAGTGCAAGGGCAGCAGGAACAACGCGAGCACTGTGCCGCTCTGCGTCCAGGACCTGTGTGCTCCCCTTCGCTGTCTGTCCGTCCCCTCAGTGGTGGGAAACCAGCAGCCAGTGGTGGGCCAGCCCGCTCTCATTCCCAGGGCGTCAAATACAGACGCTTTGTCACGGACATCGGCGTTAGATATCGCCCCACAAGGCACCCTCGGTGCGCCGGTACGAGACGCACCGAGCTTTCCATTAACTACAATGTAAACCAATCCACCCGCGACGTAGTTTAAAGAGCGAAAGAGACACACCGGGCGGGCGGGAAGGGAGGTGGATGGGTTCAAAAACTTTCATCCAGGAGACCGCTGTTCGTCTCCTGTGCGTTAAGTTTTACTCTCACGTTACAATCAGCTGTTCATTCGTATCCCGTGTTCACAACGTCAGGTCACATTTTCACTCTAAAAACATCATTTTTAAAGGTACTTTATGTAATAATTTACGTGTTTTAATCGCTTTATATCGCCAAAGTTTGGGTGTTTTGAAGTGGGGTTGTATGAAGTTCGGCGTGCCCCCCCGGCATCGGGAAACAGGCAGGAGCACCGACACCGGAGCAAAGCGATGTACCGCTGTAACCGCAATGCAGAGCGGCTGTGATTAGCTAGCTAGTGGGGTACGCACACTGGGACTCACATGCACTAACATGCACATGCGTCCAGCTCGGTGATGTCGACAAAGCACAGAGAAGCTCTGATTACAACACACACACACACACACTGAGAGAGACTTCCTTCTCTGCTCAGGTAGACATTACTCCTCTATATCTTTACATAGACAATAGTTAATCTCTCAAATTGTCGATGTAATACGACTCAGTTAAAATGCCCCTGAAAGTCAGATCCGAGGTTGAAACACGTCCACAGCTTGTATATAAAGCCACATCACTCTCAGGTAGACGGGTAGACGCAGACATCTGGTCTTAGATCAGTGATGAACTTATGGATGATCTTGAGTCCTTCAGACGCTGATCATTTGTGTGATTGAGGAGAAGCAGGAGACACACAAAGTTAATCGGAAGGACGGGAACAGCAGCATATTATAGCACGGGACACTGTCAGGACGGGTCTTTATGTGGCACAACAAACACTGTCCGGCTCGTCTTCTCTGGCTCAACATCTGCTTTTCAAACCTGCCTGATGATCCTGTTTATCCCTCCTGCTGCATAATGAAGCTGAGTGTCCAACACACACTGATGCAGCCTCATGGACCCATAATGCCCCCTGCACACATGAATGTAATACACACTGCCTGGTCCTATTAAGTGACAACATGACGGTGGATTAAATTCCAGCTGCAGACACATCTCCCCCTTGTGGACGAAGCAGGAGGATGATATAAGCAAGACCCTGTTTCACAGCTATACCAGCATATATACACTTCACCACCTAGCTGCACTACGTAAGAATATTCTGTAAATCATTTCTAATTTTAAGGGTACATAAAACTGCAGTTCCCTCTCACGGACACTAGAGGCTTTTAACGAGCAAATCTGCCTCGTGCAGCTTTAAGTGCTTCGTTAAAAATCACTTTGCATTCAGCGCCTTGATTTGATTAGAATTTGAACCAACTCACTAACGCTACTTCTAGCCAACCATCGCACCATACTAATATATCTACTAAAACTAGGCCGCGGGCCTTTTTTATGGCTGAATGTCAACATAATGAGTGATCTGCTGAGTCATTTGTGGGAAGACATTCAAAGGCCCAAGGAGTGTTTCATATGCATTTCCCCTAAGCAGTGCAATCCAAGCAGCAGGGCTTAGGGGAATCACAGTTTGAGCTTCTGTATAATGGAAATATTCACACACCAGTCAGAAGGGGGGAATCTACTCAAGCTGGAGATGTAACTGTATATCCACAAGCAACATTGTGCTGCCACTGTGTAAAACAAACTGGAATCATGCGGTTACATGTGGAGATTAAAGGGCAAATCCACTTTATAATCACCAATAGGGAAGCCACGATACTATAAATTTAGTAGTGAATACCAATACCAGTGAAATTCCACGATTCTGGACACCAATTTAATACCACGGTAGAAACTAAATCAAACAATGAACACTTAGAGCTAGTGTTAGGAAGTTAAACAGGTCATAATTCCATCTCTAATATCTATTTTATATTGCTATGAAAACATCTCCTTCAAACAACTGGATTTATTCAAGTCAAAAACTACATTTTACAAGATTACATTTGAACACATCATGATAACGTTAGAATTTACTTCGCCCTATACTCATTTTTACTGAATGAGTTTGAACACATCATAATGAACTCAATGCAACCTCCGTTAACGGTAGCTGTTAGCTCCGTGCAGGACTGATGCTGCCCAGCTAACAATAACTAGCTCTCCTCCTGTTGATTTCAACAAAGATTTGTTGGTCACAATGAAAAAAATAGGGTGCGTCGATAATGAGTTTAGTATGTCCTTTCTGATTTTATGTAGGAAACCATTTTCTTTCTACCAAACTTGTGCTCGCGCTCCTTAGCTGAGCTGTAACGTTAGCTAGCTCAGTGGTGCTAACGTCCCTTTTGGACAAAATTGTAACAAGCATTTTTTACAGTTTTCTGACATTTTATTATATATAACGATTAAAATAATTGGTTCAATTGATAATGAAAGTAATGGTTAGTTGCAGCCCTACTTTTCTGTACAATTTTTAAGCTTCCAATAAATTCATGCACTAACCCATTCCCAGGAAATAGGAAAATAAAACTTCGCTTTTGCCCTGTATGTTTTGTGAAAGCATTGCAAAAATAAATAAATAAATAAATGAATGAATAAATAAATAAATAAATTAATAAATAAATAAATAAATAAATAAGTAAATAAGTAAATAAATAAATAAATAAATAAATAAATAAATAAATAAATAGTAATTGTTGAAATAATAATGAAAAATAAAAAACAAATAACTAAATAATAATAGTAAGTAAATGAGTCAATTAATATTAAGGGGTTCGGTGTTTCCTCGTTTTATTTTTAATTGTATTAATTTTATTTTCTTGTATTTCTGCCCAACACATTTCATGGCAATCTGTCCATTATTGTCAGCTATTTCTTTCGTCACTATCACTATCTTTAGGCCCCACCTCTAGCTGAGCAAAAAAAAAAAGACTGAACAACATTGTAGTTTAAGTTTCGTAATGATCAAACACATTCCCAGCAGACACCACTGGAAGTAGATGATCATCTGCTAGCTCGGTGTGAGTCCCTCCAGGCTGATCCGAGTTCACCATCAACAACACACTGCGCTCTCAGTAACGCTTTATCTCATCTCATTTCCATCTTCCTCTTCTCCTGAACACAACCAAAGCACCAGCTCCTTTATGAGCAACACAAACAGCAGCGGCGAGGAGGTTAAAGGTCACGTTCATGGCTCTTGTAAGAACCGAGATCTGAGGAGAGATACACTTGTTCGTCTGTTCGGGCGCGTGTGTCTGTAATTCATCTCGTGTGTGTTTCTTTATGCTGAATGGCATTTATGTAACGTCTCTCTCTCCATGTCTTTTTATTTTTTTTTTCCTCTTTGGCTGTGAGGCTAGCTGGCTGTTGATCACCAAGGACAGGCGGTAAAGAGATGCTGTCCATCTCACAGGGACTTCTTATGTAACCATGTGGTCTCTCTCTCTCTCTCTCTCTCTCTCTCAGGCTTCACTGGAACTTCATGTATGCTGCAGATGCCTATACGGGCTCCGAATTTGGTGTGACGCACTGCTGGCAAAAGGTACGTCTCTCTCCTCGTGTGTGTGTGATGAAGTGATGAATCTGCATGGACTTTTCTCGTGCATGGAAATCCAGATTGTAGCTCATATTAGACCTCTTTGTGCTTCGGGACCAAACTACTTACCTGGCTTTGGAACGAGAAGAATGTGTGTGTGGGCGAACAGCGTGATCCTACCTGTTACCAAAGGCCACTTGTGTGTGTGTGTGTGTGTGTGTGTGTGTGTGTGTGTGTGTGTGTGTGTGTGTGTGTTTCTCTGGCCCTTATACGCCGTGCCGCTCCCTCTCGCTGTGAACTTTGCCTCCTCGCCACACTGTGTTGCCTTTACAGCTTCACCTGGGCGTGTAGATGTGTGTATAGTTTTTCCATGCGGTCACCTGGCAGGGATGTATGCTGGCAGTGATGGGAGGACGAACAGATTGAGAGATGAATGGAGGGAGATGAGTGAAATGAGGAGAGTGAAGTTTGTTTTAGCGGTCGGAAGTAGTAAGAAAATCTGGTGGTCAACTTTTCCATTTAAGGAATAATATGTAACTTTAAATGTCTAAAAACGCGTTATCTTTAATGTATTAAAGAAACTTGTGATTTTTAGGTTGTAGTGGGCTCAGTATTAAAGGTAGAGTGAAGATACTGGTATCATATGAAACTAGAAAACCTAAAGAATCCATCGGTACCAACCATGTCATACTAGCTTGTTGCGAAGGAGGTTAAATAACGCTCCATCTTGCGCTAAATTTTGGCGAGGAAAGACTGTCGTGACCATTTTCAAAGGGGTCCCTTGACCTCTGACCTCCAGATATGTGAATGAAAATGGGTTCTATGGGTACCCACGAGTCTCCCCTTTACAGACATGCCCACTTTATGATAATAATAATATAATAATATGATAATATTAATTGCATGATTGGCGATAGTTAAAAAAAAATTGCGATTAATCGCAAATTAAGCGTACATCTGTTCAAAATGTACCTTAAAGGGAGATTTGTCAAGTATTTAATCCTCTTATCAACATGGGAGTGGACAAATATGCTGCTTTATGCAAATGTATGTATATATTTATTATTGTAAATCAATTAACAACACAAAACAATGACAGATATTGTCCAGAAACCCTCACAGGTACTGCATTTAGCATAAAACAATATGCTCAGATCATAACATGGCAAACTGCAGCCCAACAGGCAACAACAGCTGTCAGTGTGTCAGTGTGCTGACTTCACTATGACTTGCCCCAAACTGCATGTGATTATCATAAAGTGGGCATGTCTGTAAAGGAGAGACTCGTGGGTACCCATAGAACCCATTTACATTCACATATCTGGAGGTCAGAGGTCAAGGGACACCTTTGAAAATGGCCATGAGATTCCTCCTCAGTTGCTCTTCCTCAGGTTTCTTACGTTACCTTGAGGATGAGAGGTTTCTCATTTTAATATCTAACTGAAATTAAAACATTTTGCTTTTCCCGTACGAGAAATAAGACAGTAACATATTGTGACGGCAGCTTGGGATTGTGGGTAAAAAAACGGGACCGCAAGAGTATCGGGTGACGAGGATGGACTGATGCTGAATTAGGTGAAGGTTCATGATGAGTAGGGGGATGGGAGCGCACACACACACACACACACACACACACACACACACACACATGTGAAGGGTTTGTGGTGACGCATGATGATGAATATGTTGTGCGGTCTGTGTGTGGGCGTGTGTGTGTGTGTGTGTGTGTGTGTGTGTGTGTGTGTACATTCATGCAAACGTGCCCCTTTAGTGGTTTCCCGCCATCGAAAGTGAAGGCACCCCTCTGAATTCCTGACCTATAACTCACTTCCTATTGTGAACTAGCACCTGTTAAACACACACACACACACACACACAGCAAGCCGCAGTGCATGAGGGTAAACCACAGGCATGAGTTTAATGTTTTATGTGTGTTTTCATGTTGTGTGCTGTGATTTGAGTGTGTGAACAGTAGCAACTAGTTTGGATCTCTCTCTCTCTAACACACACACAACTTTTCTTCTAAAACAGGGTGCTCAAACTCTTTGGGACCCTTTAAAGGGGACAACATGTTCATGAGGGACCTCCTCATAATCATAACACAGATTAAGCATAATGCGTACTACCATTTCTACTCTTAGATGCCATTGGAACTATCAACTTGCATGTTGAGTCAGAGCCGGTGTGACGACACTTTTGATAGTATTGCAGTATGAATGACGCTGCAGCACACTGTCTCTCTCACACTAGAGTGACGGACTCTTATATATACTCGGTTGAAGGGAAGAGGACAGACTGAAGAAGCCTCGAGCAGACACAGTAAGCAGCTTCCAGCATTTTCTCTTGTGAGTGTAGATATGTGTGATTTATTGTTCTTGTGTCACGAGTTTCATTCCACCGGGTTGCAGCGAGGACTTCAATTCAAATGAGCTTCGTTTGCGTGTGTGTAACCACTGAAACACACAATCTCATAAGGCAGATCATATCACATAAGAAAGTTTGCTGAGGGGGTCGGGGTGGTTCCCCGGGATCAGACCGGTGATGGGGTTTGCACTGGCTGGCTGAATGCGAGCTAGCTGCTAACCGCTAACTCAATTTTTTTTTACAAAAGGTTTCATAGTGCAACGAATAATATTTACATTTTTAAATCTACAGTATAATCAGTCCAGTTGCCAGAAACAAAATGTTGGCGTTGTACGTTTCTGCAAAACACGGATATGTTGAATGTGGACGTTTTTGCATTTGGTCAGAGCAAGTGATATATAAGTATAAGTATAAGTATAAATATAAGTATATATTATATCAAGCGACCGTGAAAGTTAAGTGGTATAATAACGAGTATAACAAGCATGAAAGTCTAACTAATTGTGTTTTACGCAATGTTGTTATACGCAACACTGTTACGCTTTTTGCGCTTGTTACGCTTGTTACCTAACATTACCTAAGAAAGGCTAAGGGCAGCTGTTGTTTATTTACCGTAAGGTCGTTACGTTATGTTACGTTACATTACGTTGCGTTACGTTACGTTGCGTTATGTTACATTACGTTACATAAGGGATAATGTGCAGCGAGCCGGGGATTCTTTCTCAACAATGACCTGATAGCTGCACATTATCCCGCTTATTACACGGCTACTTACTGAAGAAATCAAAAGTTTGACACAAAAACGGTCCTCCAGAGTCCGACATCAGAGCTGCACCCATAGCAACGGTCTGTTATACATAGCAACGGTCTGTTATACATAGCAACGGTCTGTTATACAGAAATTACAGACCGCAGAACGCTGTGATTGATCAATCAGAATCGAGTATTCAACACAGCTGTGTAATAATGAAAGTTACGTGGTATAATAACGAGTATAACAAGCAAGAAAGTCTAACATTGCAATGTTGTTTTACGCAATGTTGTTTTACTCAACGCTGTTACGCTTGTTACGCTTGTAACACTTGTAACACTTGTAATGCTTGTTACGTAACATACCTAAGAAAGGCTAAGGGCGGCTGTTGTTTATTTACCATAAATTCCGTTACGTTACGTTAAACATTGTTACGAATGTTTAAAACATTCGTAACAATGTTAGTTTAAAACATTGTTACGAATGTTTTAAACTAAATTTCTGGCCAGATCTTGCCTCTGGTTGCTCTCTCTCTCTCACACACACACCGACACAGACACACTCATGCACTCTCTTTTTCACACACATTTTTTTTTTCCATGCTCAAAGTCCTTACCTGCCTTTTGACACACACCCATACTTATTATTTATTTGCATCTCTCTCTCTTTCTCTCTTGCAAACACACACACACACACACACACACACACACACACACACACACACACAGTGTTGACTCAGCACTCTGCTCCTCCACGTTTTGCTGGTGTTCCTGGAACCTGACCAGTGTTGGTGAATGGCTGGGAGTGCTGGGCGTGGCACTGCTGTACCTTTGCCCTGCACTGCAACAACATCACATTCATAAAAGCTTTATCTCCACACACACAAACACACACACACACACACACACACGGTTGTCAACATCACATCTTTCTCCAGTGAGCTGACAGGTCGGGTCTGCATTGTTGATCCTGCTCTATTTTGTTGTAGCTAACCTGTGTGTAACGCTGAGCCTCATTCTGTCAGAAGGTGAATCTCTGCGGGGGGTAAATTACCATTCGGCCTCATTAGCGAGAAACCTGCTCATCGCTCAGGTCACACGTGTACAGTGTCTCTCTCTCACACACACACACACACTGGTAAAGGTTCGACCCAGCTGTGTGTGTGTGTGTGCTTGTGACCATGGATCATGCTCTCTAATTGGAGTCACAGCTCCTGTTCTCCCGCTCCCACCTTCTCTGAGCAGCTGTATTTATGTTTACTGCTGTGACCCAGATACCTCCGCCACACGCCGGAGACGGATCGCTGGGGTCGGTTAAAGGGATAGTTCACCCCAAAAACATGAGGAAACTTTGTTTTCCTGTAGGAGTCTGATTGATTTACTGAGGCTTGGAGCTCTACAGACTAAATGACATCCGTATGCATACAGTTATGCTTAAATCAGCTGGTCTATTGACACTTTACGTAGTGGCCAAACAGCGATACTACAACTTCCGTGTCCGTCACATGATGCCATTGGGCCCAAAAAGTCTTTTGTATCTGTCAGTATCAATTCCAGTCTTATTTTAAGAGGTCTGAGCCGTGGCACTCTCACCAACAGATGTTCAAACGGCATCCCAGAGGTTCAATGCCGTTGAGTAAGCCGAGAGCGCCCACGGCCCCGACTAACAGCTGGTGATATCCATATCATAATATCTACGTTTCCTCTGCGTGTTGAGGTTCGTCCCTAGATAGTCATTTCCAATCAAACAAACGAGACAAAACCCCCTCGTGTGTTTCTTTTGCATAATGTTGAGAGCGGTGCTCATGGCATTAGAATAATTTATGAATGACATCATAATGCACGAGACATTTATTGTGCACTAAGAACGCCTTTCTTGCTTTTGGCATGTCATTTGTAGGCCATGTAGTCTGCACTGACTGCAATGTTAACACATCTGCATAAATATGCTAAAAGGGTGTTTTTAGTGCCGTTTGTGACGTGTTTTTAGTGACATTTGTGACGTGTTTTTAGTGACGTTTATGAAGTGTTTTTAGTGGCGTTTGTGACGTGTTTTTGTGATTTGTTTTTAGAGATGTTTGTGACGTGTTTTTAGTGACGTTTGTGACGTGTTTTTAATGACGTTTGTGACGTGTTTTTAATGATGTTTGTGACGTGTTTTTAGTGATGTTTGTGACTAGAAACGTTGAGATGCTATGACAGTTTTCCTAAAATTAGATAAAATCGCAATATATCGCATAATATAAGTATCGTATACACAATATATTGAATCGTTACCTCTGTATCATGATACGTATCATATCGCCAGATTCTTGCCCATACACAGCCCTAGTCCCAAACTACGGCGCCATTGTGGAAGCGTAGCGCCCCCCCTCCGGTTCCCCCCAGGTAAACACTGTTAGCTCTGTCAACAGCGTTTTCGCTGTTAGCATTGTTAGCATTGTTAGCTGTGAGCTGCCGGATCAGCCTTCGCCATCGTTTTTGGTTATTGTCTGTCCCTTTAAAACAATTTACATATACTATAAAATAAAACAGCCAGTTTACTCATTTCACCGTGTTTATCTTGATTATCAAAACAGGCTGAAAACTTGACATAATAATAGATGTGTTCAGAGCTCAGTCATGATCCGGGTGAACAGATAGACCGTCCTTGACCTCTGACCTCTGGGAGGGGTCAAAGTCAAGATTGTGACACTCGGCAGTCTGACTGTGATCAAGTGTGATGCCCCACAGCGAGGGCGTGTGAACCGCATCCGCTTTCCCACAATGCCTTGTGTGTACAGAGAGGCTGCGGGGGGGAAGGAGTGGTCGGGGGGGGGCGTCGGGAAGCGCGGCCACTCGGACAGAACCGCTCTTTGCCTCTGGCATCGCCATGGAGACGGGGGCTCTTTTTATAGAGTCCCCTCGGCCGCTCTCATTCTCCTGCTGTTTGCCATTCAGTTCATATGTTGGAGGCAAACGGAGCGCAAGAGCGTCGCAGGAACTGAGGACTTCTTATTTGACTACGGAGCGGAGATGGATTGTGTGCGGTGCTGCTGCCGTGTGGCTCAATGGGCTGAGCAAGGCACTAACACTACCATGGTTGGTATTGGTACCGGTATTCCCCTCTCTCCAGGTATTCCCTGTCATCCCAACCCATCAACACACACATAAACACACAATCAAACACACTCAGTGGCCTTTGGTGCAAAGTGTGTGTGCATCAAGAAAATGAGTCAAGGAGATGCTGACGGAGAAACAGAGAGGGGGGAAGTGGACGAAAACACACACTCCCAGGATGCCACACACACACACACACACACACACACACACACACACACACACACACACACACACACACACACACATACCAGTATATACAGTCACACCTACTGACTGCACACACATGCAGCAGAGCAGACAGTCCGCTCGCACGTGGGTGTGTGCTTCCTCCTTCTTTCTCACATATTTTCGGCTTGTTTCACAGCGACACACCCACTTTGTTTTGTAGGACAGGACACACACACACACACACACACACACAGACACACAGGGAGAGAGAGAGAGAGTAACTCTGTCACTGTCAGGACGCAGCGAGAGGCAGGAACCACCACTTGAAGCAAGCGCTCAGTTAGAGGATGGCGTAACACGAGATAAAGTAACAGCAGAGAGAGGGGAATACATTCTTCTGATGGAACGGATGCTTTGTCATCGCGGCCAGATTCTGAAGAAAAAGGAAGGTGTTGCTCGCAAACGTTAGTCATGAGGGAAAACTGGGAGGAGAGGACAAGCAGGCAGAGACACTCTCACACACAGGAGGACACAGTGAGTAGACTACAGCTTGTTTTTATGGGTTTATGTAATGCAGATGTGATGCTGGTTATGTATGGCTTGTTAACAGGAGTGTGTGTGTAAGTGTGTGTGTGTAGGAGGTGTGTGTGAGTGCTCACGACTGCCCCATGCAGTACCCCGCCTGGGTTTGTTTACCTGCCTGCGTGCTTTCTCTCATGAACTCACGTCAGTGGCAGGTAAGAGGATCCGTCGGGCTCTGATACACTTACACCTCCTGCCATAAACACTCACCCTGCTGCGTCTCTATAATGCTCCGGCAGGCCGAGTAGACCGCACAGAGAGAGGCTGTCAGACAGGTGGAGGCTGAGAGGAAAGGTGAAAGTCTGGGAGTGTTACAACATTACTGTAATTAAAGGTACTATATGTAACAATTTACATGTATTAATCGCTTTGTGTGAACAGATTGTAGTATAACTTAAAAACGGAGATCTTCCCCGGCTCTCTCGGTTGCCTTTAACAGCCTGTGGACTGATTTCTATTTAAAGGACTCGGGATGGTTTTGCTTCGTAACGTTGGCTGATGTAGTAACTTGCAAAAGGCGAGCTAGTTAGTATCATGGAGATTGGACGTTACAGATAGTGAGTGTGATATATGATTATTTTAAAGGAACAATGTTCAGCATTTAGGGGTATCTATTGGCAGAAATGGAATATAATATTAACTAGAATGGCACTCGGAGAGCGCAGACCTCCGCCAAGGTGCCTGACTTTAAAAACAGATCACAGCTCACAGCTGGCCGCAGTCGGCTTATTATTAACACGGTGTGTTTCCGTGTAACGTATCGGTTCCCCCGTCTTGCGTTACTTCTGGACGGACCAGGGACGGCGTGTCAATACACGCTTGTTAGAGGCATAGTGTCCTTTCAAAATAAACTTCAGTTTTTTTAACAGGAAGTTAGGTTAAGGCAACACAACCATTTCCAAAAATTCCAGAGCGTTGTTAAGTCCAAAAGTCAACATTTATTGACTAAAAGATACATGTAATCATTTCCAAAATTCACAACATGTTTTTATCGAACCAAATATTCTGCTTCAATCCATATTTGTTGGCGTTTAGCCCTCCCACTAGCCGCACACAAAGGAAGGCACGCATAAATTACATTTATATAACCACAATAACAAAAAAAATATTTTTCTGAGCTTCATTTGAAAACCTCAATAGAAGCTTTGAATGTAAATTAAAAAAAAGACATTAGGTACAACCCTACACAGTTATGTAAGATATTGAGTTTCAGCTTATTCCGCGGCCCTCAGATGGCAAATCAGATAAATAAAACTTTAGAATAAAGGACGACATAAGTACTGAATGAGTTCCTCATAATATCAGTATTGTTGCCCTGTTTTTCCCACAGTAACAATATTACTTTAGCCTGTAATTACTTACTAACTGCCTGATAATTAAAAAATTATCTTAAACACAAAATTGTTAACACCTTATTCTTTAACCGCTTGTCTTCTTTCCTTGTGCGTTAAGTTTTTGTACCAATAGGCTAAGTAGTATATAGCACATAATAGTTCTTCACATAATTACGCTGTAAATTACAAGCTTTAATCTAAAGCATCACCACCAATTGCACCTGGCTGCTGTTGTGATCCTATTGGATGTGTGCGAATGTTTGTAGGCTGAGCTGGTTAGGGATCAGTCTGGTGGATGTTATAACTTGTGCAACAGGGTGGAAGCTGTACTGAGATGGGAGGATCCTCCGTGGCTGAGGAAACCAAATATACCCCTGATTAAGCCATAACGCCTTCTTAATGGAGCTGTAATCGCAATACATTGCCAGCAAGACACACATAAAAATGAAGCTATTGAGACCTTAACTTTGTATGGATGAAATGTATTGAAAAGTTGGGGTTTTTTTCCCAATCACTTCAATATAACATGCACAATGTTGTAGCAGTTGGAGTAGCTGTTTGGAGGGTGGCATTCATTGTAAGAAGCAGAAACGCAAAGACATCCTACTGAGACTGAACCAGTCGACACTCGACAGGCTCTGGAAAGTGTTGTCTGTGTTTAGGCTACATTTCAGGGCCTTGCTCTGAGCTGCATCTTGTATTTCCTGCACATCGAGATTATTTAAATGCTAATAACAATAGAGTGCTGCAAGAATGAGCCCTAAAACCAATGAGTTAGCATATTAGCACTTCCGGTTCCCTCGTCTGGAAGTCCATGGGTTTTTTTGAATGGGGTTTTTAGTTAGATGCGTGAAATAAGGTTAACACAAGCTGAATTCGTGAATTTTGAAGTTTGAATGTGTCTTTAAAAAGGCAGGTGCTAAATGAGACTACTAAACGCCTCGTTGTGTCTGCTCGCTCTCATGGGACCGTTGTGTAGTTCGTTTATAGCCTTAAACGTTAGCTTTTTACTTCTGCCGATTGCATTCACACTTCAAAAATCATAGAAGTGGTGTTCATTTGTAAAGATTATCTTGCTGAACAAAACGTGTAAGTTTCATAAACGTGTGTTTTTCCACTGAGCTTATTTTCTGCAGTAATCCAAAACCCAATGGAAAAATCCCATTGGCATTTTGTGGAGGGAACCAGGACGATGCTAACTTCCTGGTTGGCCTACAAAACTGCGTCATCCCTGGAGCTCTCTATGTCACTTTTTAATGCATGGCAGATATATGTACACTTGATTTTGTCTTATTTGACAAACGATCAAGAGAATTTTCACTGGCAATTGATTGAGTTCATCGCTGATCACTGGTGCGTTTGTCTAATCGCCCAACCCTAATTCCTCTCCTCGTACCTGCTCAGCCTGTCCAAGGCAAGCACCAAAAACATGTTTTCACCAAACCCCAGCAACACTTGATACCTGACCATGAATAGCGACAAAGGAGCGCCCTCGGGCTGAATCCAGAGTTTGGACGCCAGCCTGACTTACATCATTTCCTGCCGGGGTGGGACCTGGCAGCGGCCACGCCAAGCACTTTGTTTGATTTGGAAGAAGCGGCGGAGAGCCCGTGTCACAGCGGGGTGTGTTTATGTGCTGTGGTGGGCGTTAACGCGCTGTGAGAGGCTCCTCTGACTCGGCAGCTCTCACTGGAAGCACAAACGCCTCTGAGGAGCGTGAGCTGTGATCTCATGCTGCTGTTTGATGTGTTTGTGTGTGTGTGTGTGGTCATGGTGGTGGTTTTGATGAAAATGTTCTTGATGAGGTTGTAGAAGAAACATCATTGTAAAACCCAGTGATGTAAAAACAACCTGTTTGAACTACATCAATGGTTCCAATGGTGATCCATCCAAATACAGTTAGCCTATACTTGTTTACCGGACAGTCCAACCGGGGAGCGATGAAGGGATGGCAAGTGTGTCGCCAAATAAAAATGATATTGGCAGGGCTTCCAACATTTATGTGGCTGTCAGGCTAACTTTAGAATAGTTTACAATTATACAAAAGATCAATACTTCCTTTAACGAGAGGTCGATCCCACCCTAATGCTCTAATTGACTGGATATGAGTGACTCAAATTCGGTCAGACTGAAACAATGAGTTGAGCGAGTTGACCAAAGGAGGTAATCATTGTCTTTTCTAATTAAAATTAACGTGTACCAAATTTTGGCATGACTGTGGAATTAGGGTTAGGTGCCAGCGTACATTATGATTTACGATTGATGATCCATGCGGGGCCATCTAACCGGCGTAATTATCTGTTTTCTTCACCCATGCAGGACAAAGAGAAGACCAGAGCAGAGAGGTTGTGAGGTGACTACAATCAAAAACATGTTGGACCATACTGATGTAGTGCATACTTGCAGCTGAAACAAGTAAGTCTTATTATTGTATATACATAATCTATTTTTTGATAAACTATCAGACAGAGAGGCTGAGAACTACCGTCGTGTTTTCTTTGCACACTTTGGGGGCCTGTAAAGCCCTTTGACATGACATACTGTGATTCGAGGCTCTAGCGAGCTACAATATCGGTAAAGTGTTTCAGAGATGGAGAGAAGATGTTGCTAATAGTTTAGCCTTCTGCTAGCCACATCTGTGAGCCTTTGGCTGCGGTCAGCAGAAGCTAAACTATAAGCAACATTTTTTTTCTCCATCTCTGAAACGCCAATCTTGTAAGACTGTTTTTTGATAAGCCCCTCTTCTTTTTTGGGGGGGTTGCTTTGCAGTGTAGGCAGTAGTTGCCGATGCTGGAATAGCAACTTTTCCTGCAGAATATTCCGCGTTGAATGGACGTGCACGCACATCTGTATTAGTAGAACAGCCAATAGGAACGCTCTCTCTCTCTGAAATGACTTGTGATTGGTCAAAGTCTCCCGTCACAGGCTAGATTTTCTAAAGCCTGAAAACAGAGTCATGAGGAGGAGCAGAAGTCTAGTTTTCTCTCAGAACACTTGAATTACAATATGCTGAAAGGTTATTATGGATTTTTTTGACCAATAACTCCAAAAATATACTGCCTACCTACCAGCTTTAAAGGATAGGATGCCTATATATACATTAAAATCTAAATGTAGCTATGCTTAATATAGCCTTTTGAAGCCCATTCTAAAGTCATTTATAGATTCGGCAATACTTTTTCTTCTTTGTTAGAGTTCTCATGACTTAATCACACTCGTAAACTGTTCAGTTGAATGAGGGATTATGTCCACGCTGTCTGCGACTGGGCCGGCTGTTGATGACGTCCCTCCGTGCCTATCGCTCTGTCATCACCACCGCGTTGCCATTGTTGTCTCCAAAGCTCAGAAGAGTCGGGGGGTCACGGCGTGACGAGGCTCAGTAAAGCCACAATTCCTGTTTCCGTGAAACAAAAAGACCTTTTGTTAGACTTAACACGCCCTCGCAGTTTAAAATTAAACACACTGTTGTGACGTTTGACACTGGGGGCGGGCTGCCACTTCCTCAAATGCGATACAATGAGAAAATCGACCGACAGCCCAGTGTTTAGTGTGTTTAGTGTGTGTGTGTGTGTGTGTGCTGCTGACTGTAAGCTGTATGACTTAGCAAGATGGATGTACAGTATGTTTGTTGCTGGCATTACACCTACCAAGGTCTCTCTATATAACTGCAGTTAGGGCCGAAAGGCTGCAGTCAGTAGTTCCAGATCATCAGGATTAATCAACCAAGTATCAGAATAAGTGTATGTGTGTTAGTTATCATGCTCTTTGACATGGGGGGGGGGGTCCACACGGTAGCTGAACTTGTTAAAATGAAGGCCTCAGTATGCTTTAAACAAACAGTGTCCAAAACCAGTGTTGAAATTGGAGACGGGGCTGCATCCGACAATTTTTGCAACTTTCCGAAACGAATCTGTTAAGTTTGCATAATCGGAACTTCTTTTCTTATATTCTTTACAAACTCTGTCACTTTTCACGTGTACGACTGAGCGTAACATCATGGATGTTTCGAGGAGAAGCTGTCCGGGTGATTTATTACGTCAAGATTATGGCAGAGGCAGAGGCTGCCGTGCAAGGTGCCAACCTGCCCATCAGGATCTAATCTAAATACTCATTCAGGCACCGATGGCTCAGCCTTCGGAAGCAATTTAGGGGTTCAGTATCTTACCCGAGGACACTTTGACATGTGGACTGGAGGAACCAGTGATTGAACCGCCGATCTTCTGATTAGTGGACGATCCGCTCTACCTGCTGAGCCACTAAAGACACATAAAACCCAGAGTTCTCAGAGAGAGATCACGATTCAGAACATTTATAAACACTTTTTCCTTTAGACGTGATGATACGTTATACAAACTAGTTTGACATCATACTGAACCCTTGAATCTCTCTGGCTTAAGTCTGACCCACACTGAAAGATTTTTTAAATCTTAACAGATTCTGAAAATGTGAGAGAGCCCACATATAACGACATGTTGTGTTAAATTTAACAGTTTTGTTCCTGTAGTGTGTGGAGAGCAACGGTTTGGCCAAAACAGCCTAAACACCACACACTAACAGATTCATTCATGAACAAAAAGAGTAAAAAAAATGTAAATCTCGCAAAATCTTTCGCAAACAAACGTGACTTTAGTGTAAACAAACATGACGGATTACGGGCAGGAAGAATTAGTGATGTTAGTTTTTACTTTGTACAGAAAATTCCCAAAGGATGGATGGATGAAGTCATGGAGACACGTTAAATAAACACTCGTGTTGTTGCCACAAATCAACAAGTTGCTCCTCCCTCTCTGAGCTCCATCTCACTACTACTTTATGCTTCGCATTTTGCATTAGCTCATGCATTAGTCGCGGCCACCATGACGGCGGCGGTGATTGTCCTTCCTTCTTCAGTCAGCTTGGTTTTCAATCGTTCTTTCCCACGTTACTGCGTCATCGTTCCCCACACACAACGGGATATCAGATCGTAAATATTGAACATGTTTTATATTTACGATTTGAAATCGGTGCGGCCAGGATGGACTTCCGAGCCGATCGGGGGATGTAAAAAACACTTTTAACATAACTCACGCCACAGGAACATCTGGAAAGATCATCTTTAGAACCATAAAAAAAACGGATCTTTGCTGACGATTGTCGGATTTGGGAAATAGTGTCCACAATACCCGGCATTAGAGGTTCGTTTCCATCTCAACCTCACCTGTCTGACACTCTCCACATATTCTAAACTAAGATGTCAGCATCCAATTCTGAATCATTCACCCTCAGGCGTCTGCTGACAGTTTCTTGCTTTAAGACGTTCCATATCCAGCTGCCAAATCTCCTACTGCATCAACCAGGTTGGGTGTGAAAGCACCAATGGAGGTCAGGGTCTTACATGACGATGCTTCATTTCCAGGTCTTATCAGATGAACTTGCGAGAAAGAACCGGACTTCCAAAACTAAACGTTGGAGACAGTGAGGAAAGTAAACTTTTTTACTTGCTCAAATCTGTTGACACAGTTCCTCAAGTTAGCTTCAAACATCCGTTACACTTTATGACTGAAGCTCGCATGCTTTCATAATGTGTTTTGCCCTTACTACTGTGTCCCTGCATGCCCTCAATTGTTGATTTATGGAATACTGCTCAAATTTGTTTTGTATCCGCTCAGTGGTTTCGTCCTCGATAAACTGCCAGTGCTCACAGTTTTGACTTCCTGTTGGTGATCACTGAGCCGTGCGGTTTGTGTTTGTCTTGGCTGTATATATTCCTGAGATATTCTCCTTGTTCATAATTTCTCTTTTGGGGTTTGCATTGGTTTAGTATCTGACAGCTTCTGTGTGTTTTGAAGGGCTTTAAAGTACTACAGATCTCAGGTGATTCCCAAACCTCAGTGGTTTATGGATGTTAATAATTAATGAACGTGTTCTGGATGCATACCGACATGTAGGTGTTGCTCTTAAGATGTTGGAGGCCTTTGGAACAGAACTCACTCTCTCTGCGGCCGGTCTTTTCCGTCCAGTGATCTGGTTTTGCAAACTGCCGTGATGGGAATGACAGATTTTCACATAGACACGCAGGACATCCTGTTGTTATTGATTTCTTTCAAAGGGAGGGGGGGGGAGGTGGCTCAGGAATGTTCAACTCATGCTCGGCCATCGATTGTTAGAAGACAGACAGAGTCGGCGCTGGTTCTCGTGGGACGGTTCACTGTTACTGACAGAAAGCTGCTTAACTTTGACAGGAACCGCCGCTCCTGAGGAGAAAAGAGGCTTAAGAGAGTGAGGAAAGCGATGCGTTGACCTTATGTATTCATGCCGCAGGGTGCTGTGCTGCACTGGGTGTATTTTATTTCATCACGTTTCTGATGAATCTCCCCCAAGCTGAAAAAGCCAATAAGGAGAGAGCCAGATAAATAATTTGTGGGTCTCAAAGGAGACTTTGATTCTGAGATAAGATATCCACCCTTTGAAAAAAAGAGCGACACTTTAGAAAATTATCAGTGGCCTGAAATCAATACTAACTTCTTTAACTATCTTTGGTACCAAATGTGTCTGAATTTTGGAGAAATGTGTATGAAATACTGCACAAAACATTTACCTGTAGGATATTTAATACTGTAGCCTTACAAATCGGCATCTTGGATTAAAATATTTCAATACAACCATGATTCAGCTTTAAAGCAGTAATATATTTTGTTGGCCACTTGGGAGCAGCAGAACAACCTATAGAGCATAGACTGTATGTAAAGATGGACAACACTTCCTCCAACTGTACAGAAATGAAGCCAAAATATCTCGAATACGGGAGCTGCAATCTTGAGATTTTGACGACCTTTGGAGAAGTTTGTTTTACCACTAATTTCTTTAACTCAGTAAACGCTCAATCTTTGGGAGGAGTTTTAAAGCTAGAGGGAAGATACTGGTATCATATGAGACTAGAAAACCTAATGGATCCATCGGTACCAACCATGTCATACTAGCTTGTCATGAAGGAGGTTAAATAACACTCCAAACTTACGCTAAATATTGGCGAGGAAAAACTGCCATGGCCATTTTCAAAGGGGTCCCTTGACCTCTGACCTCAAGTTTTGTGTTGTTAATTGATTAACAATAATAAATATATAAATACATTTGCATAAAGCAGCATATTTGTCCACTCCCATGTTGATAAGAGTATTAAATACTTGAGGAATCTCCCTTTAAGGTACATTTTGAACAGATAATACATTTCTGATTAATCACCATCTTTGGGAAACATTTATTTGACACGTACTTTGACTATTTGGTTTGGTTTTTATGACCTATACTGCAGCCAGCCACCAGGGGGCGATCCAGATGTTTTGGCTTCACTTTTGGGGAGCTGTCATGTTGTCAATCTTTATACACAGTCTATGCTATAGACCCCTTTTCTGTTAGTAAGCCTCTTTACTTCTTGGTTCGACTTTGACCTACTGTTCTTACCGTAGTTACTTAACTTTACGCACATTTTTCCAGTGCAATGAGGAATCATTACCAACATATCAGGTGCTGTCACTTTGTGTTTTACCTCCTAATAAAGTGGTGCGGTTAATCTGGAGAAACTGTTGTTTGCAACCTGACAGCTCATGTTTCTCGCCTCGTTGGACTCAATGTAGTGATGTCGCCATGATCCCAGAACCTCAGGAATGACTGGTGAGCACAATTTTATAATAACTGATATGGCAGAATATATATGAAAATGAGACCCAAGTTGTAATAAGCTGGAATGACACTTCAAGTAAGGAATTTCTTCAAATTTTGGCAAAAACGTCCACTTGGACTCAAGGATGAACTGATTAGAATTTGGTGGTCAAAGGTCAAAGGTCACTGTGACCTCAAAAAAACGCGTTTTTTTTGGCCATAACTCAAGAATCCTTATGTTAATTATATAATTTCACACAAATGTCTGACAGGATAAAATTATGAAGACATTTTGGACAGACATGGATGTAAAATCTGTTTCTTTTAGGCATTCACAGTTCAACTGTTCACATGAATAGGTAATACCAAGAAACTACAAACCAATATCTACTGTAAGTAATACACCTACTATGGATGAGTACCTCATATAACCTCTCTTCAAAACACCCGAACTATCTCTTTAAGTCCAATGATAGTTTACCAGAAACTCTGTTTCTTCTTTACAAGCCCTGGTTGAGTCAACTCTTCCTCCAAACCAGCCTTTTGGTCCTCGGTGAATACAAACAGTAACACATTGACAGATCATAGTCTCCATGTATATCTCCATATATTGAACGCTGGACTGCTGCCAGCTGTTTTTGAAAGAGGACTCTTCATTGGCACACAGACTGTTTACACTCTTGCCAGCAGACCTTGACGTGAATCTTTCACTCGCGAGTCGATTCGCCTACACTTTCTAACAAAACACTCACATGCCCGCAGCACAATCAGATGTCAGGAGGGATTTCTGGCTTTGGATGAAGAGATTTTTGGCGATGTGTCGGCAGGCAAGCGATTCCAGGAACGTAACGGCTCTTACTGTAACACGCTGCTCATTTTGGGAAGCTGTCGTGGCACTGAGCCAAGAGGGAAGCAGAGGGGAAGTTGAAGATTTACAATTTGGCTTGCGGTTAGTGCTTTTGCTGACTAACTCTGAGCGTATGTGTGTGTGTGTGTGTGTGTGTATGTGCAGCCTAAATGCATTCATCACACGGCTGCTGTCTGCCCGGCGGCGAGGCCAGAGTGTTTTGAGTTACGTGACGCGGTGCTTTTGGCACCACGACGCCAGTAAAGGCTGCTCTTTGTAAACTAAGTGTGTGTGAGTGTTTTCTGAGTCACTCCGCTCTGTGGGCTTTAGGAGAAGCGTGTCACACGCACAAAAAACAACAACTGCAGTGTAATCCAGAAATGTCTCAGGGGTGTTTAACATGTGTCTATGTGCAGTGTGTGTGTGTGTGTGTGTGTGTGTGTGTGTGTGTGTGTGTGTGTGTGTGTGTGTGTGTGTGTGTGTGTGAGCTGTTAACAGACTGGGGGGGGGGATGAGTAGGTGCTGTTATGGGCAAAGAAATGACTAAATGTCTGGCTTTACTGTAAGTGGGTGATGTGTCGAGATTATGTCATGACCTGTTTCCATCTTTCTCATATTTATATACATATTTACCAGTTTTGGGGACATTACATAGACTTACATTCATTTCCTGGAGTTCTTCCCTTTACTCTGTTACCGTCTGTGAGGGACACGGGATTGTTTCTTGTGATCTTTTAAAACCGAGAGGCTGAAAGCAGCATCCTCTAAACTCTGATATCAGCCTGTTAACGGCTTGAGTGACTCAGACTGTTGTCATGACGACATACCCATCATCCCCCCCCCTCTTCCAGCGTCACCCCACATCACACCCCCCCATCCATCCATGCATCCATTCATCTGATATGAGCTTTTACATCCCTCTTTCACTCTGCATCCTCATTGAGGCTTGTTTTCCAGTCAACTTCAGATCCACGAGCGACAACATGCTGCTATTTTTACTCCCGCCTCAAATTGGCCTATTAAGATAGTTTATCCGTGTCCAGGGAGGAAGGCCTCTCGGCCAGGCTGGCCGGCCGGCCGCCGCCGCGCTGGGAGTGGACTGGGGTTGTGATCTGTTCCCGGAACTGAGTCCCAAACAAAGCCAGATGTTTGAAATTCTCCAGAAGGAAAGCTTTTTGTTTTGTCCACTCTCATTTCCAGGATGGAAAATAGGGTGAGGAGAAATACGTCAGCGTTGTTTGTGTTTTAGAAACGCAGGAACTCTTGAGGCTTATCCTATGATGTGGGCTTTTTTTTTTTCCCCAAAGGAATATTAAGGGCGTGTTGGCGCTGTAGGGCTCAAAGGATAATATCAATGTTTGTTTGGACTCTTTTCATTTGTGCCAATCATGTAGGTTGTCTGTCTTTTATCCATTCTTCCTGCAGTGGGGCCTGGAAATGTTGGTGAATTTGGTTCATTCAACACTTAAGTCAAAAGCACTGCTACAGGCCAGATTGCGATGAACTTTGGTTTGAACTTTGGAGTATGATTCCTGTTGACTTCTGGATGTTATATCTATTCCCAACATCAAGTCAAAGCTTTCCCTAGCCCTGTTTGTGACCTCGCACTCATTACACACATATTGTTGTCTACACAAACCTTAGGTGTACGAGTTAAAACCTTATTCATTCACCTGTTATCCAGCAGTGGGTTGTATCTCCAAAGGACAGATGTCTGCCCAGACTCAGTAGGCGATTTGAGGGGGGGTGAAGGTAGTAGGAGGTATTTGGTGAATACGAACATTTCAGTATTTTCACAGACTGTGCAGCTCCACTCTGCTTTTCTTCAATATAATGTTTGGATTCTGTCAACACCATTTACATTACAGCTAGGGCTGTCAAAGTTAACGAGATAATAACGCGTTAACGCAAATTTGTTTTAATGCCACTAATTTCTTTAACGCATTAACGCAACT
This sequence comes from Sebastolobus alascanus, assembly GCA_916701645.2. Lineage (NCBI taxonomy): Eukaryota > Metazoa > Chordata > Actinopteri > Perciformes > Sebastidae > Sebastolobus > Sebastolobus alascanus. Next base: position 223,023 of record CAKAOJ020000468.1, read on the forward strand.
TTGGGGCCTCAGTTTTTAAGCCAGAAACTATAAAACCTGAGGAATCCATTGGTACCAACTATGTCGGTCATACTATCTTGTCGCGTATAAGAGGTTAAATAACGCTCCAAACTTATGCTAAATTTTGCCATTTTCAAAGGGGTCCCTTGACCTCTGACCTCCAGATATGTGAATGTAAATGGGTTCTATGGGTACCCACGAGTCTCCCCTTTACAGACATGCCCACTTTATGATAATCACATGCAGTTTGGGACAAGTCATAGTCAAGTCAGCACACTGACACACTGACAGCTGTTGTTGCCTGTTGGGCTGCAGTTTGCCATGTTATGATCTGAGCATATTGTTTTATGCTAAATGCAGAACCTGTGAGGATTTCTGGATAATATCTGTTATTGTTTTGTGTTGTTCATTGATTTACAATAATATATATATACATACATCTGCATAAAGAAAGCATATTTGCCCACTCCCATGTTGATAAGAGGATTAAATACTGGAAAGAGAGAGATGGATACGTCTGCACCTTGGAGTATAATCAGTCTCTTATGCTTCTTGGTTGCTTTACACTTGGCTTTTGCAAAATGCAAATTTGTTTGTTCAGTCCAACATATTTGTAATTGTGGGGATGATGAACCTTTTATCCCATCGTGTCCGCTGGATGGATACGCAGACTAGAACGGCAGCCGAGACGGAGCCAGAATGTAATGTAGCTGCATCCAGTCATCGGGGGTTTAGAGCTTCCACATTGTGAGACCTCATTTGTTTTAGTCAGAGCTTGTGTTTCATGCTTATTTAATTGTGCCTGGGTTAAATGTTTTCATATCACTGCTGCACTGTTGCTTTATGCTCTCCCAGCTGACACCCACAGAAAAAAAAAATGGAAGTCTCCTCCAGGAAATAATGCTTATCAAACATGCTGTCTTACACGCTGAATTGTCACATTCGCGTCATCCGGGTTGTCTTTGTTTTCCACGACAGCAGTTAATTATAAGCTACAGTAGGTTTTGAAACCATGCCATGAAATATGGCGTGAAATGCAGAGTCGACAAAGGCCACGGTGAACTGTAAAACACACTGTTATTCTGCTCTCTGCCTGTGCAGTATCTCTGTCAGCTGTGTGTCAGCTGTGTTGAGTGTGTAGCTCTGTGAGGCGTATAGCTGCCTCGCTGACTTAAAGTATCGTTATGCTCCTTAGTGGAGATTGATGCTCTCCGCCGCCGCCATCAGCAACGCTCGCATTAGCATAACTCTGCACGCTGGGGCTCATGCCTGCCTCCCTCTGGGCTTTTACTCTGCACGACCTCCGCCTGAACCGCACCACTGACGCACATTAACGCACACAGGTTCCCGAGGCTATACACACTACTACAGCGTGAGCCGCTTTATGGTAATGTCACTGATGGGAGGAACAGCGGTGAGCTGTCTCAGAGCCTGACGTTTATCCATAAATCCAGACGTTGGTTAACAGTAATAAAGACGCCCATATAGCCAATAACAAACTGTGTCCAATATAAATTGTACCCAGAGACGAGCCGTTACGTTTGCTGGAAGGCTTCGGGTTGTTTGTCATGATTTGATTTAGTCCTGGAGGTTTGATGCATTTTGGTTCTAGGTTTTGATGCTATAATACGGTCTAGACTGAAGAGGCCATGATAACGAGGGGTCAAAACTTAAAACCCAAACATGATGCCTTAGATGGCATCGGTCTGATTTTGCTAAGATTTACAACGATGATGCAACCCATTTTGATATAACGATAATGATCCGATTGGCCTAATGTGGGCTCTATAACTCTATATCTTATATTTTAAAGGTCCCATATCGTGCTCATTTTCAGGTTCCTTGTATTTTGGGTTTATAATAACACAACTTTCTCTTAAACTTATGACTTTATTCTCAGGGCCACGTTGAGGAAAAAAAATAAATCTGAGATTTCGAGAATAAAGTTGTAATATTATGAGAATAAAGTCATAATATTATAAAGTAGTAATTTTACGTGTTATTTTCTTTTTTCTCGTAAAGTTATGACTTTATTCTCTTAATATTACGACTTTTTTTTCTCGTAAACTTCTGACTTTATTTTCATATTACGACTTTTTTTCTCATAAACCTTTGACTTTATTATCATAATATTACGACTTTTTTTTCTCGTAATATTATGACTTTACCATCATAATATTATGACTTTTTTCTCGTAATATTGTGACTTTATTATCATAATATTATGACTTTTTTCTCGTAATATTATGACTTTATTCTCGTAATATTACGACTTTTTTTTCTCGTAAACTTCTGACTTTATTATCATAATATTACGACTTTTTTTCTCGTAATATTATGACTTTATTATCATAATATTATGACTTTATTCTCGTAATATTATGACGTTATTAACGTCATAATATTATGACTTTATCATCATAATATTATGACTTTATTATCATAATATTATGACTTTATTATCATAATATTATGACTTTTTTCTCGGAATATTATGCCGTTATTATCATAATATTATGCCGTTATTATCATAATATTATGACTTTATTATCATAATATTATGACTTTATTATCATAATATTATGACTTTATTATCATTATATTATGACTTTATTATCATAATATTATGACTTTATTTTCATAATATTACGACCTTTTTCTCGAAATCTCAGATTTTTTTTTTTTCCTCAATGTGGCCCTAATACTCCGTCGTACCATAGACCTACAACAATGATAAATAAGAATGAAAATGTAAACAAAAAACATTATTCATTTCCATTTTTAAAAATCCACAGGGAGCCACTGGAGTCTAGTGGCAGCCCACTAAACGTCCAATGCTGGGAAGCGGCGCGTCCCCTCGCGATAAAAAACGCCCCGGTGGACACGTACTGTACCATGAGTGTATAGTGTGGCTATTGTCACTGACTGGCCCGTACAGTAGGAAGCCTGCATTTTTCCTGGAGGATTTAATCATTTAGTGAAAGAGCTGACTCAAAGAGCAGAACAGGCATTTGGGGAATAACAATTTGAGTTTGTGCACACCCATTCTCCCCCACATTGCAGACACCTGTTTGCTGTGGCTGCTTTCCCAATGATGAATGGTTGGGTTCGTGCCAACTTTCACTCTCCAACCCCAGGAAATAGCAGAACTCATCCTCGACCACAGTATGTTAGTGTTCTTTAGGGAATGGGATGGTATTATTGGTTTAATCGATAACGACAGTTCAGCGGTGACTACTCTGTGATTCACCGTTGAGTCTTCATCACTTCCCTCTGTCAGTGTCAAGTCGCTCTACTTTTCCTGGAACAGCTACGTATGAACAATAAGATGTCTCACGGTGTGGGGGGGGGGGGAGTTTCTTGACGGGAAGGGAGGATCAGTATCAGGTCGGTGGCCCTGAGGTGCCGGATCTAGCTGCTGGAGGAGCGGTCCGCTGGGAGTCACGAAAGCAGAGGGAGATTAATGGTTTTTAATACTGCGCGTCTGTCCTCGCTCTTACAGGAACAATTGAATGGTTTCATTCCACTGCATTACCTCCTTTAGGAAACGAGTGTTAAGTGATATTTATGCAAACAAAGATGATAGGTACTCGAGTGCCTCCAGTTTATGAGGAGTAATTTAGTAATTCACTAGAAATCAAAGCCATAATAAGGACATAATGAGATTACAGGTCTCTGTGATTTCCCACAAATCTAATTATCAACATTAATTTAAAAAAAACTCCCCCAGGTGGATTTGCTTGGGCTAAAATCGTATCAAATTGTGGTTTATTGTCTCAGATTACTTGTGTGTTCATCTGTAGCAGCATCTGTTAAAGCCTGAGGCTCTAACGCTAACTGGTTGTGTTTCATACGCCTGTCGTAACAGTCAAACGTGCTTAGCGTAGAAGCCTTCAAGAAAATCATTATATGCTTAAAGATTTATACCTATATTCAAAAAACCACAGCTCCCATAAAGCTTTTTTTCCAGCATGGCAGCGCGCTTACTTAAGGTTCATCATTTGGCTCTCTGTCCATTCTCATCTCAGCTCGCCACTTGACTTATTTCAGCGATGTTTAAAGTGACATTGAATCTAGTCAGTGGGACACCTCCGAGGTCTGAGAAGTGAAGTCAATGCTGAAGAGCCTTAAACCTGCATTCTCTCTACCAGCAAGCAGGGGGCGACTCCTCTGGTTCTATAGAAGTCTATGAGAAAATGAGCCTACTTCTCTCTTGATTTATTACCTCAGTAAACATTGTAAACATGAGTTTATGGTCTCAATCACTAGTTTCAAGTCTTCTTCAATACAGCATGATGTTCATTTAGTAAATTATCGTCCCATTTACAGTCAGATAGACCATAAAGCAGGGGATGATTTAGGGCGGGGCTACCTTGTGATTGACAGGTCGCTACCACGGCGTTGTACGGTCTGGGAGTTGTCCGTGTACTTTAACCCTTTCACATCGTGTTTTCAGTTCATGACAGTTAATTATAACCTTTTTGGTCACCTAAAAATATCTTATTCAGCGTTCGGTTGTAGCTCCACCCTCTCGTGTCACTTCTGGTTGCAAAAAAACAAGATGGCGACGGCCAAAATACTGGACTCGAGGCTTCAAAACGGCAGTCCACAAACCAACGGGTGACGTCACGGTGACTACGTCCACTTTTTATATGCAGTCTATGAAGCCAGTGATGTTTAAACTCCAACACTGTGCAGTGTTTGTTAAAGGACGCTAGAAAATGTTTGTGATGCAGGCAAATACGGAGGTTGGTGCATCCTTTTGCTTAGCTTATCATACCGGCTTGATCTGCATATAAACCACTGAAAGTTAATTTATTATGTGACAAACGGTCAAATTTTGGTGATATTTTTACAGTACAAGTGGACACCAGTGCCCACATGTGTCACCTCGTTGTTGTAATCTTTTCAAAACTGTGAAAGTAATCACTGCAATTGGCGAGGTGATGAGGCTTTAACAACTGAACTGAAAAAAAAAGCGGTCATCTTGTTCTCCAGAGAAACTGGTTATGCTTGGACAACAAAAAATCCAGTTCTATCAGTGATTCACCCACACACACACACACACACACACACACACACACACACACACACACACTCTTGTATGCAGATGATAGATCGCTCGCTCTCCATTTCTCACCTGAAGGTGTGTGATGATGTGACAGGTGGTTCAGACAGCGGCGCCGCAGCGTGACTAATGGCTGTTGCTAAATGGCGTGAACATCCTGTGCATCTATTCGATTAATGCCGCAGCTCCCCCTCCAACACCCACTTTCCCATCCCTCCATCCATTTATCCGTTCACTTATCCATTCCTTCATCGAGGTCAGAAAAAAAAGCTGTAGTTCCTCAATCCTCAAACAAAATCTAAATTCAGTTAATTAAATGAGTCTTTTTTTATTATATCAACTTTCTTTAATGAACAGAACTCGTCAGTTTCGTCAATTTAAATAAAGTGATGATGTCTTGGCGGATTTGCCAAGCGAATGCAGATACATAACATGATCTTTTTATTGTAACAACTTAATTAATTTACTATATTAGTGTTAGAGCTTTTTTCTTATTGTGGTTAAATAAATGTAATTTATGGTGTTGTTAGATTGCTGCTAGCGCCTCGCTTTGTGTGCGTATTTTGACCGCAGTGAAAATGTTGTTTTTGAAAGGCTAAACGCCAACAAATATGTATTGAAGCTGAATATTTCCTTAGATTTTGCTACTAAGTAGCAAAAAATGTTATATCTTTTTTTAGGGTTGTCAATCGATTAAAGTATTTAAACGCTATTAATCGCATGATTGTCCATAGTTAATCACGATTAATCTCACATTTTTTATCTGTTCAAAATGTACCTTAAAGTGAGATTTGTCAAGTATTTAACACTCTTATCAATATGGGAGTGGAAAAATATGCTGCTTTATGCAAATGTATGTATATATTTATTACTGGAAATCAGTTAACAACACAAAACAATGACAGATATTGTCCAGAAACACTCACAGGTACTGCATTTAGCATAAATCAATATGCTCAAATCATGATCGTTATTTAGCCTCCTTCCCGACAAGCTAGTATTACATGGTTGGTACCAATGGATTATGATATAACCTTATATAACCATATAACCTAGCCCGCTATAACCTTCAAAAGATTGATTGCGTTAACGCGTTAAAGAAATTAGTGGCGTCAAAACAAATTTGCGTTAATGCGTTATTGTTGCGTTTACTTTGACAGCCCTAATCTTTTTTAAATAGTTACAGACTTTTGCATAAGTTATCCAGTAAGTGTGTCATTATGATTTTAGTTAAAGGTCCCATATTGTAAAAAGTTAATTTTTTTATGGCTTTTATATTATAAAGGAGGTTTAAGTTCTATATTAATACTGTGAAAGTATCGAAACGCTTAATCTACAGAGAAATACACACAGCCCGTATTCTGAAACTGAGCCTTTGAAACAAGCCGTCAGGATTTCTGTCCATTTGTGATGTCACAAATCTACAATATTTAGACCATTTCAAAGTTTTAAACACAAACATTCTAAATGGGTCACTGTTTATTTCCTGTTGCAGTGTATGTGAATGACATCAGCTGACAGGAAGTAAACATGGACCCAAGCTGTTGCCTAGCAACGCAATTCTGTTGCAGTTCCATTGAAATGTACTAAAACGGAGCGTTTCAGACAGAGGGTGAAAACAGGTATATTCAAACAGACAGTATGAAGAAAATAAAGTTTTTTTTAAACATTAAAGCATGTAAACATGTTCTAGTAGAAATCCAAAATACAAGTATGACCCTGAAAATGAGTATGATATGTCCCCTTTAATCTAAATTTGACAATCTCAGAGCTGACAAATCCCGGCGCCCTGTGATCGTTGGGAATCACTGGGTTTACGGGATAACACGATGACACACGTCTTTGACCCCCCCGAAAAATATTGCCTTGTTATGAAAGGAGCCCAGTTATCGGCGCAGTGGAGTATTGCACCATGACTCAGCAAAACTGGAACCCGAGGGACAAAAAAAGAAATCTTACATAAACTTGCAATCGTCATCGTCTAACGTCATCTCCACCTCTCTCCTTCAGCGGCGTGGACGGACAGACGGATGGACGGGTGGATGGACAGGGAGGATGACATCACTGTCACCCGTGGGAGCCGGGGGCCTGCCATTCATGCCAGCGGTGTGTGTGTGTGTGTGTGTGTGTGTGTGTGTGTGTGTGTGTGTGTGTGTGCATCTGTCTCTGTGTGTCACTTCCTGGGAGAGAATAGAACAGGAAGCCGGAGTGAGAGCCGACAACAAGCACTCGCCTCACCTCCACAAGGAAGCCTTTCTCCCCAGAGAGCAGTGTGTGTGTGTGTGTGTGTGTGTGTGTGTGTGTGTGTGTGTGTCACACTCACTCCTGCATTCATACTGCAGGGTGCTGGTTGTTTTGGTTCTGGGTTTTTCTCTACTGTTTCCATTTTTGTTTAGTTCACGTCTGACTCTTATGAAACCTTTGAACAAATTGTGATCCCTGTTTTCTGTTAGACCAGGAGTCAGTAACCTGCGGCTCTTCAGCTCCTCTCCAGTGGCTCCCTGTGGATTTTTAAAAATGGAAATGAATAACTGTTGTTTTGTTACATTTTCATTTTTATTTATCATTGCTGTAGGTCTATGGTACGACGGTACGACGGAGTATTAGGGCCACATTGAGGAAAAACAATAAATCTGAGATTTCGCAAATAAATTCATAATATTATGAGAATAAATTCATAATATTATGAGAATAAAGTCATAATATTATAAAGAATAAATTTTACATGTTTTTTTTTTTTTTCGTTAGTTATGACTTTATTCTCGTAATATTACGACTTTTTTTCCGTAAAGTTATGACTTTATTCTCGTAATATTACGACTTTCTTTCTCGTAAAGTTATGACTTTATTCTCGTAATATTACAAATTTTTCTCGTAATATTATGACTTTATTCTGGAAATCTCAGATTTTTTTTCCCTCAATGTGACCTTAATACTCCATCGTACATTTGCACTTTGGCCCTCACTGCATTAGACTTATATTCTATATACTTAGACTATAAACTGAGGGATATTTGTGACAACTAGGGCCATTCAAGTGACCTTCTGGTGAGACATTATGACCTTTAAGTGTTGCAACAGGGCACAGACATCCACCTATCCCTCCGTCTGTTGTCTATACCTGTATGGAAGCTTTATAATATATTTGCAGTCACGCTGTTGTGTTGTGATTGATAGTTCTATTTATCTTTTAAATAACAATTTCAAAACATAGGAAGTAAGGGATAGTGTGAAGTGTCGGGGTGCAGCATCGCTCTGCTGGGGTTTCTTTCACAACAATGACCCGCTAGCTGTACATTATCCCGCTTATTACACGGCTACTTACTGAAGAAATCAATATGTTGACACAAAAACGGTCCTCCAGAGTCGGACATCAGAGCTGCGCCCATAGCAACGGTGTGCTATACATAGCAACGGTCTGTTATAAAGACCGCAGAACGCCAATCGAGTATTCAACACAGCCGTGAAATAAAGTCACATAATCCAATGTGTAGTTTTCATTGTATTGGATTGCGAGGGCAATTGCAACTGAGCCTGACCTTTGACCTCCCTGAACTGAGGGCAGGAGAGAGGAGAGCATCCCCTTGTGTGGATCCACAGGCAGTCACATCACCATAGTAACTATTTCTCAGAGTAGCATGGGAGCTTCTAGAGGTCATGACGCCCTCTTGTGGACTCTGGCAGTGTGTTAAACCACAATATGACAGCATGACACAATATTGTGTCATGGATCTCAGAGTGAGGTTCTGTCTGTGTGACTGGGTGAGCTGTGGGATGCTGTCCAGCTTCCCTCTGCTTCCTCTGCCTCCACCCTCCGAGGCCTCGTGTCATTAAAACACAGACCTGGGCGTGCCGACCGTCGCTCCCTCTAACTGCCACACGGGTCATCTTACACCACATCTCTCAAACACCTGTAGGAGCCACCGGGACACAATGCAGCATTTACTGTAGCCCTGTTGTCATGACGACCTGGCCGGTTACATAAGTGCTGGGCGCCGGTTCCCACAAACGCTGGTGTACGGAGGTCTTTGTGCTGTGACACAAGACACCACACAAACACACACACACACACACCCTGTCACTGTTTGTACATTCCTCCAGCTGGATGTGCTGCTCTGCTCGTATGTCACAGAGGAAACAGACGTGTTTAACAAGCCGTTTAATCCAGCGACGGGGGTTTAAAATCCACGTTTTCTTCAAGCGAGTGAGGAGAATTCGCCAGCTGGGTGGCACAATTTACCCTCAGTGCAAATAGACTCAACATTTTCCTGATCCTACTGGATAAATCAGACTTATTTTACAAGTTTCACTGTCAACAAGTACTGATTTTCTTAAGCTGGACAGACACTTTTTTAATATCTAATACATGAGCATGATATGGGACCTTTAAGATTTTTTCACAGTGAAGCGATCTCACCAATTTGCTTGAGTGATAAAAAAAATGTTTGGAGAAAAATAAGATTGAAAGGGTTTTAAAGGACCGTTTCTCTGTATACTGTATATATGAGAGAACAGGAGCGTAGAGGCAAGGGAAAGGTGTGTCATCAGTGGGTGTCATGTTGTCCATCCATACCTGCAGGACAGGTACAGTCGGTTGCATTCAATGTCTCAAAGCTTTAGCTAAGTTATTGTTGTTAAAGGAATACTAATGCATGTATGCATTCATTCACAGGGGTTGTCATGTAATTCATCTGTCATCTTCCCTGCAGGATCAATGGCTGTGAGTATATACTGTGTATATATATAGACCTGCTCCAGTATGTAGCTGACAACACCCACCATGCATTCCTCCTAATACAGGCGTTACTGTCGTGTGCCGTCAGTTCTCATTTGTTGTGATGTATGTTCTGTTCTGTTCTGAATCCCTCTCTGCTGCTGGAGGCGAATATTTCACGTGCCAGCTGTCCATGTCGCCGCGCTGCCATGACAACCACATTCATGTGTTTAAGACCGGCTTCCTCTAAATAAGAAGCGCTGTCACGTTTCTCCTCCTCTGATCCGCTGACAGAGGACTCGCTGCAGGGAGGATGTCAGTCGAACAGAGTACGAGGGAACTAACTCGACTCGCAGTGATGTTGTGTGAAGCTTTTCATGGTTTCCTTGTGGTTGTGGTTACATTACTCATTATTATGTTGTGCTTTTGACAAAGAAAAGGCCTTAATATTTACACTATCTGGCTATCAGTAATAATAATAATGTTAATGTTGTCTCAGTGTTATTTTAAGAGTTAAAGGTGCTATTGATAACATTTATAACATTCAGCCATTAACAAGGCCAAATAAGGCCACAAACCCTTATCGGTCCCTTATGGAGCACCTAAAATACAACATATCAATAAAATAAATTTATAAAAACGGATGGAACTGTGACTGTAACTCATCTCACCGCTGCAGCTGTGACACCGAACACGTCTTCCCCCAGAAGCTGGTTTCACATGGTGGTTTAGATGTGTGTTCCCATTGTCTAGCACCATTTGAAATCAGTGTTCTTGGGGACAGGAGGACAGCTCCGGCAGTGAGTGAGTCCCAGGAGGACACGCACAGGACCGCCCTTCGTCCTCCCTCCTCCTCCTCCTCTTTCTCCTCTAAAAGATAACTGATTTCTTCTGATGCTTAGAGCCCGCTGCAGCCTTCTAGCACCATTTGAAATCGGTTATAAGACTGTGGATCAATACAACGAAACGCAGAACAAACAGAAGAAAAACCCTCTTTGTTTTCTTAACTGGAGCTGGAAGAGAGAGACACTCATTGATTTTAACTTCTACTATTCATGGATAACAGCTTGATCTCAGCTCGAATAAATCTTTGGTAAAAGAGAGTGTCTTATTTGTGTCATGGCAACAAGTGCATGTTATACTGCAGTTCCCACTGAACGCCACTAGAGGCTGATAGAAGTCTATTTAAGGTTATTGAGCTGCATGAAGTGAATGAAAAGGCCTTTTAAAAATGAACAATAAATCACATTTATTCACAGGACAGTGTTTCCGTGTGTTTTTATTTCCTGCAACTCATGAAATGTTTTACATAAAATAAGATGATGGAGTCACCGTCCTGTCCGGGAGATAGGGAGGAAAAAAGTGTTTTTTTAATGGTTTGAACATGAGGGGGAGAAGTTATCTGTCTATGTGTCATTGTCTGTTGTTGATATCTCTATGGCAATAATCTTAAAGAAGGCAGTGTTTACTGAGACTATGGCTACAATGACACAGTCATAGGCGGAGCTCCTATGAGATTAGATACTGAAGGGTGTTATGTAGTAGCAGAGCTACACCAGCCACAAAGCTCAGTTCAGAGTCAGCAAGCCTGATGAATTATTATTAAATATTTGAAATGAACAAATTAATTAGTTTTTATTTTTCTAGCATTTTAAATATTTCTGCAAAGGAAGTTATACAGTATATATGATCTACGAGTACATCTAAACAGAAACTTTCAGCCACTGGATTCCAAACTTTGAAGAAATTAAGTGTTAAATGGTTTAATATGTGTATCATCAATACGAGGGGGACAGACTGCCTTAGTTTTACAACTTTAATCTACTTTTTTCCAGTATAGTCACACATAGATAACTGTTAATGTGAGAGCGGTTTTATGGCACACATTTCTTTAACGCAATTTAAGATTTTTGGTTGTAGTGGGCTCAGTTATAAACTTAAAAACTGTCATGGCCATTTTTCAAAGGGGTCCCTTTGACCTCTGACTTCCAGATATGTGAATGTAAATGGGTTCTATGGGAACCCACAAGTCTCCCCTTTACAGACATGCCCACTTTATGATAATCACATGCAGTTTGGGGCAAGTCATAGTCAAGTCAGCACACTGACACACTGACAGCTGTTGTTGCCTGTTGGGCTGCAGTTTGCCATGTTATGATTTGAGCATATTGTTTTATGCTAAATGCAGAACCTGTGAGGGTTTCTGGACAATATCTGTCATTGTTTTGTGTTGTTAATTGATTTAAAAAAAAGAATAAACTTGTGCATACATTTGCATAAAGCAGCATATTTGTCCACTCCCATGTTGATAAGAGTATTAAATACTTGACAAATCTCCCTTTAAATCACATTTTGAACAGATAAAAAAAAATATGTGATTAATTTGGAATTAATCTCAATTAACTATGGACCATCATGCGATTAATTGTGATTAATATTTTAATCGATTGACAGCCCTAATATATATATATATTCAATTTAATTAATAAACTTTATTGCAGACTCAAGGCCCAGATAAAAAAACAAGACATTACATATAATACATTAAAATACAAGAAGCAAGATAAAAATTCATGAGTAAAAGAGATTAATATATACATATATTAATGCCTTACATATAAAGAACTATACCAATGCCTCCACAGCTGTGATTGGTACCGTGTAGTGTTAAATCTTATGTTAGACAACCGCAAGATTATGTCATTCTCAGAGTCATTTAGCCGGCATATAAATTTGTACATGAGATTTCTATAGGATAGGATAGGATAGCACTTTATTTATCCCGTGGGGAAATTGCAGTTTCACAGCAGCACAGATTCTAACAAAGACAGTACATAAAATAAAATAAGAATAGGACAGGGCATACAATAAATAAGAATAACAAATATCCAAGGGATAAGAACACTATTAAGGTTATGTTATAAAGGTAAATAGAAGGTAAATAAATATGTGCACTATAAATAAATTATAAATAAATTATGTGCGATAGCAGTAGTGTGAAAATTATATACACCTGAACAACGTGAACAGGACAACAGGGACAGTGCAAAAAGCAGATGGTGTCAGAGACCACAGAGTTGTAATATATATATATATATATATATATATATATAATAAAATTATATATATATATATATATATATATAATTTTTTTTCCTTTAAATACAAAATTGTTATATATATTAAATGTAATAAAAAAGTTTTTTGTTTTTTATCCACTGTGCTATTTTACCTCATAGTTAGCAACATGTTTTTTTTTTTTTTTTGCTTTTCTGTGAATATAAACATTATTATTTAGAAAAACCCATGTTCACTGAGGATGTAGTCTAGCCTCTGACTCTCTGATTAAATGAATGTTTCATGGAGTGAATGAAAAACCTTATTAATAATGTGAATATTTCAATAAACTGCATTATAATGGCTCCAAACTGCTGATTATAATATTCCATATTGTGTTGTTATTATTAATCACCGTCCCGGAAGTTGAGCTACTACTGGCCCCGCCCACTGAGCGTAATATCCTAGCAACGAGTTCCTCTGCTCTCCTCTCATTGGTTTTTGGATTTCCGCCATATTCAAAAAAACAGTGTCGAGCTTCTGCTATTATAGTAGGTAGATTTAGTGTTATTAACCCCGAGTCTGTGGCATTTCAAATGGGTGAAACCGGTGAAGACCGAGCTCCCGGTTCGACCTCAGAGAAGCTAAAGAGAGAACCGAGCTGCGGGACGGTGAAGAGGAAGAGTTCAGCCGGTGGAGGAGCGTCTCCTCTGGGGAACAGCAACAGCCTGAGACGGTGAGTCCAACCTGTTCTGTTCAGGGAGCTAAAGCTGCACTAAAGGAACTAAACACTCCTGTTAAACCGTCAGAACCGAACCAGTCTGGGCTAACTAACCCGGGACAACACTCACAGTCGAGCTAACTGTGGCTAGCATGTTTTAGCTTAGCATAATGCTACTTAGCTTAGCATAATGCTACTTAGCTTACTGTGTTGTGTTTAAAGCGGCAGTAGGCAACAATTTTTTGGCATAATTTGGCAAAAATCCCATAATAACCTTTCAGCATATTGTAATTCAAGTGTTCTGAGAGAAAACTAGACTTCTGCTCCTCCTCATGTCTCTGTTTTCAGGCTTTAGAATAATCTAGCCCGTGACGGCAGACTTTGACCAATCACAGGTCATTTCAGAGAGAGAGAGCGTTCCTATTGGCTGTGCTCCGGTCATGTGACCAGAACTTGGCTTCCTTCAACAGATTTTACAATGGCGGCCGGGTCACAAACTTTCTCATTTTACAGCTAAACAGTAACTACAAGATGATTCTGAGAACATCTGAGGAGAGAAATAGTCATTACAGTAACAGAATATTGATTCATATTTGATCAGCGCTGCCTAGTTTGACCGTTTGGTCGGAGTTCGCGAGTGATTGACAGCCGGCTCTCATAGACTGCAGCTGGCAGCGGACCTTGTTTTCCTCCGGTAAGTGAAATCCTTCAGATGCCGTTAGGAGCACCGGAGGACACAGTAGGACACAGAGGAACAGGATTTAACTCAGGTTACCTGTTTCATGTACTACTGTCACGATATAGCGGCCGTTTTATAAAAATAACTTTTTTAAATCACATTTGCGCCAATATCGCATACTGCAGCTTTAAAGGAAGGGTTTAAAATTCACAAATAGCCAAGTGAGTATGAGTATTTGTTTCAAACAAGCTAAAAAATCATCCAAATACATAATAAATACATAAACAATGCGTTAGATTATAGTTTTAAACTGTGTGCAGTTGCATCAAAACGCCACAAGATGGCGTCAGAGTGCTGCTGTAGGCCTTCATCCATGCTGTATTTTATTTATTTTATTTTATTGGTTTAAAAGGACTGTGTGCACAGACATTAATTGTTTACATAGAAACAAAAAGATGGGTGCACCAGATTTAGCAGGGAAGCTAATTTCCATCTGTAGTCCTAAACACAGACACAATAGACACAATAGACACACTACATAACATCACAACAGGATCACAATATAACATCACAGTTTCAAGTACAATACAAAATACAATAAATACATATAACACAATAATAAATATGACAGACTTCAGTCAAGCAGCATTATCACAAATAAATACAGTAAAAATAGATCATAACATCCATGCTGTAGGTCCTCTTAGGCCACTTGTTCCTTTGCCCCCCTTTCCTTTGTATTTGATGTCCTGTTGCCCTTCCGTTAGCAAGGTGAAATCTATATTTATATTAGGGAATATTTCTAGTTAATTTTGCACAGAAATACTATTTAAAAGAGGAGGTGTTTTTACATTAGTCCTAGTTCCAGTTTGGTTTTTACTCTGCAGAATGATCCTTGTTGCTTTTTTGTATTGTCACAGCAGGTTTGGCTGGTTATTAATTTTTATTCAGATATGTTTTTATTCTGTCTATATTAGCTGATAATGAGTCTTAAAGTGGCAGTAGGCAACAGTTTTTTGGCATAATCTGGCAAAAATTCCATAATAACCTTTCAGCATATTGTATTCAAGTGTTCTGAGAGAAAACTAGACTTCTGCTCCTCCTCATGTCTCTGTTTTCAGGCTTTAGAGAAATCTAGCCCGTGACGGCAGATTTTGACCAATCACAGGTCATTTCAGAGAGAGAGAGCGTTCCTATTGGCTGTGCTCCGGTCATGTGACCAGAACTTGGCTTCCTTCAACAGATTTTACAATGGCGGCCGCGTCACAAACTTTCTCATTTTACAGCTAAACAGTAACTACAAGATGATTCTGAGAACATTTGAGGAGAGAAATAGTCATTACAGTAACAGAATATTGATTCATATCTGATCAGCGCTGCCTAGTTTGACCGTTTGGTCGGAGTTCGTGAGTGATTGACAGCCGGCTCTCATAGACTGCAGCTGGGCAGCGGACCTTGTTTTCCTCCGGTAAGTGAAATCCTTCAGATGCCGTTAGGAGCACCGGAGGACACAGTAGGACACAGAGGAACAGGATTTAACTCAGGTTACCTGTTTCATGTTCTACTGTCACCATAGAGCGTCCGTTTTCTAAAAATAACTTTTTTAAATCATATTTGCGCCAATATCTTATACTGCAGCTTTAAATGAAGGGTTTAAAATTCACAAATAGCCAAGTGAGTATGAGTAGTCGTTTCAAACAAGCTAACAAACCATCCAAATACATAATAAATACATAAACAATGCGCTAGATTATAGTTTTAAACTGTGTGCAGTTGCATCAAAACGCCACAAGATGGCGTCAGAGTGCTGCTGTAGGCCTTCATCCATGCTGTAGGCCCCACTTGTTCCTTTGCCCCCTTTCCATTGTATTTGATGTCCTGTTGCCCTTCCGTTAGCAAGGTGAAATCTATATTTATATTAGGGAATATTTCTAGTTAATAATGCACAGAAATACTATGGTAAAGAGGAGGTGTTTTTACATAAGATAAGATAAGATAAGATAAGATTAACCTTTATTAATCCCCTTGGGGAAATTCAGGTGTCAAAGCAGCAAAGCAAAAACAGGTACAGGTGTACAAGAAATTATTAAAAACATTAAATAGAGGTACAGAATATTCAGAATATACATGGTGAGTGAGCATGGTATTTATCGTCCGTCAATAAAAAAAAAAGTGTAGTGTGCAATAAATAGATGTATATGCACAATTTACAATTTAAGTTTAAAGTGCACCAGTGGAATAGAAGAGGTGGTTTCTGATAGTGCTGATAGACCAGATAGTCCAGATAGTCCAGATAGTATGTGTTTTAAGTTTAAGTTTAAAGCATTAAAACATTAGTCCTTGTTCCAGTTTGGTTTTTCTCTGCAGAATGATCCTTGTTGCTTTTTTGTATTGTCACAGCAGGTTTGGCTGGTTATTATTAATTTTTATTCAGAGATGTTTTTATTCTGTCTATATTAGCTGATAATGAAAGGTTGTATTAAAGGATAGTTTCACATGTTTTAAAAGTCCATCTTAAAACAATACTCACATGCCTACCTATATGTGCATAAAAACAGTTATGTTACTGTCCCTCCACTGCAAGAAAACACTGTTTGACTAACCCTCTGACACCCACAATAGAATCGTTTTTGTCTTTTTTAGGGGGGGTACAGGGGGTATTTAGGGGGAGATAGCAGGTCAGCAGTAGATGTCACATAGAAGTGGTGTACATCATCTGAATGCTGGAACCTGAAGATTAATTTGAGATGCAGCTCAGCACTGTGTGTCAAGTTGTTCTAGTCATAAATCAGAAATAAACATGAATGAATGAATGAATTAAAATAAATTGTAAAATGTATAAGGGTTTAAAACATTATAATAGAAGTATATGATGTCCATCCCCATGCTCCATTATGTCTCATAAGTTGATGCAGCAATTTTTGGGTTGATACCATTTGTTACACAAATTTGGAACTAAATTTAACAATTTTTTAATCACTCGAATTGATCAAAATGATCAATAATCCCTCCAAAATACCACATTAAGACACCAAGACCTTGAGGAACACCATAGAAAAAGCCATGCTGTGATTTGGTATCAAAAACGTTTCACATTTTGAGATTTCTGCAAGAATTGCATTTTTCGGCAATTGGATGGCGAGCACTTCTAATCTGCAAACTGCTCAGAAACCCCCTTATTGTCAATCTAGCTAGGAAATCCATCCATCCTCTGAATGCTGTAAAGTGGCTGTAAAGTTTCATGAGGCTGTGATTATCCTAGAGGTCACCACAGGTCATTTTATACAGTGAGGTCAAGTTTAAAAACATGGTCTCACTACAATGAAGTGTCTCCTATGGGGACTAACATCATCACACATGAATACAGTTGGGCTCATTGGATCCACCAGAGTCTCAGCTTTACAGTGATACCCAATTTATGTAATTCAAGACTGTTTAGGGACCCATTTTCATTCGCATATATTGAGGTCAGAGGTCAAGGGACTCCTTTGAAAATGGCCACAGCAGTTTTTCCTCGCAAAAAATTTGCCTAACTTTGTAGCGTTATTTAGCCTCCTTCCTGACAAGCATGACATGGTTGTTACCATTAGGTTTTCTAGTTTCATATTATATCTGTACCTTCACTCTAGCTCTAAAACTGAACCTGCTACGGCCTCTAAAAGACTGTAACGTTGGAAGATATCCACTTGATGCGACTCTAGTTTCATATTAGCTTCAGCTCAACTTTTGGTTGCATTTTTGTCCCCGAACTCTGGCATTGGGGTTGTGATGGAAGAAGGGATGCACTGATACTTATACTAGATCGGATATCGGGCTGATACTGACTCAAATAGCTGGACCGGGTATCGGTGACAATTGGGCTGATCTATTTAATTCACTTCTATGTTTATATACTATATACATTATATACTGGAATTTTAATTCCTGTTTAAGTTTTGACCAATTTGTTGCTGCATTAAAAAGGTTTACACTTTAATTCCTGGTCATTTTGAAGATTTTTTTTTACCAAGCTACTGGTGTACGATTTATCAATTTAAAATAAATAACAAGTCAGTAAATTTATATCTATGTATGTATTTGTTACGTATAGGTTTAGGTATCGCTATCTGTATTGGGACTGAAAAAGTCAGATCGGTGCGTCCCTAGATGGGAGGAGAGATTACAGCTACCAGTAACTCTTTCAACGTACATATATTAGGGGCACATGAGTATTATTTTAAGATAGATACACAGCTTTATTGATCCCCGTGGGGAAAGACAAACAACAACTTTTAAAAAATGTGAACCTATTCTTGAAGTAAAATCTCTAAAAATAATTCACAATAATGACTGTTTGGTATGAGCGTGAACTTCCCATGGCACAGCTCAAAATAGTAAACCTAGTCTCTGTCTAGGCAGTGTTTTTCTCTCTGTGTTTAACTGTAGAAATGCTGTTACTCTGGATCCAGGCAACACAGACACTTATCATTGTTTCTTCAGGTTCTCTCTTTAATTTAATGGCCATAAATGTGACCAGTGCTTAAACAGTGTCCCAGAGCTCATTTGTACCAATACGATGAGATTTATCATGGCACGTGGTAATCAGTATGTTTTGGGATAATAAACCCCTGCGAGAGTTTATATTAGACTCTTTTTCAAAGGCTTTTCCATGTGGTGTGCCAAAGCGCCCGGCCCTGCCCATGCAGTGCCCAACTGGTTCTGCAGACAAACATGGAAAAACATCACCCAACATTTGACCTCCATAACGAGGTTTATGGAAAAAAAAGCATAAGCGTTGAGTGAGAGAAAATAAGACCTGATTTCCCAAAAGAGATTGGCAATAAAGTACAAGACTGACAGTGGAATTCAACCAGCAGCGATAAACAAAGTTGGTCCAAAGCTTGTGAACTCAGCTCATTGTCCATGTAAAGCACCAAACGGCACGTTGGATGGGCGGAGACAGAGTTTTGTTCTCCATAAAAATGGGAATGTTTTTCAATAAACTTCATGTCATGTAACAGTTCATACGACAGTAGTTTGCACACCTGTAATATGATCTTATCGCCATGTAAAAGCTGTGTGTGAGTGCTCTGTAGTATCAGTAGAACAGGTCCAGAGGGAGGACATGATGGGGTCAGCAGCGCCGGAGTGCTTCAGTTTCAGAGTCAGTCAGCTTTAACAAACAAGGGCAGGGCCGACTGGGATGCTAATCCACTGACTCATGAGCCACACGTCCCACACGACACACAAGAGCAGGTACAGCGGCAGGAAAGACCTTTATCCCCCAGGCTGGTGACAGCGACGAATACGTTGCAATATCAATCACATATTCATGAGAAAGTTACTGACACGTACAGAGAGACTATCAGCTTTCAGAATATCTCATCCTATGGCAAACATGACATCTGATACATCTACATCCACATCCAATGAGTCATTTTAAAGGCCGTGAGATTTGTTTCTAAACACATTATAAATGTTGGAAAATAATTACTGAAAACGTGGGAAAAGACTGTGAACATTGTAGTACTGGATTGTGGAGTTTTGTGTTCAGGATTTTTTTTGCGCGGGGCTGAAACAATGGCTCGATGACGCAGCGGAGCCATCTTTAACATGACCCCACACGTCTTCAGAAACCTGGTTTTTGAAATGGCAAAAGAGAAACCCAGGAAAATGGCAAAGTGTCAGACTATGGAGTACCAGGGCCACGAATATCTTTGAGACTACCAGGACCACAAAAGCAAGGACTTTGTCCACGGCCCTGGGAAGCGGCGAGGTCTGGGCGGGGCGGGGGGGTGCTGTAAAGCTTCGCCCCGAGCCTTTCCAAGCCGACCTAAAGCGGCTCAAAGCGGGGGCCAGTCAGCGCCGGGGAGAGGTCCCGTGATGGGATCCTCCCACACCGAGCGGCCGTCCCTAACCCGCTGAGTTGAATCCCCCGGGCAGACTGCGCGAACCCCAACCATTTACCTCTCAATGGCTTCACGCCCTCTTGAACTCTCTCTTTAAAGTTCTTTTCAACTTTCCCTTAAGGTACTTGTCGACTATCGGTCTCGTGCCGGTATTTAGCCTTAGATGGAGTTTACCACCCGCTTTGGGCCGCATTCCCAAACAACCCGACTCCGAGAAGACCGGACCCCGGCGCAACGGGGGCCGTTACAGGCCAAACACGTCCACGGGCTGAGCCTCGATCAGAAGGACTCCGAGCGACACCAGGCAAGCGGTTTTCCGTACGCCACGTTTCCCCAATGCGCCCGTCGGACGGGGATTCGGCGCTGGGCCCTTCCCTCTTTGCTCGCCGCTACTGAGGGAATGCACCTTCCCCGCTTGTGCTCGTGGTTTCAGCGCCTTCAGCGGACACGCCCCCCCAGCGTCTCAGAGCAGAGAATACTGCTGACTTCTCCATGGTTTTGAAAGCTAATTTTATATACTTGGCGATTTTATGAATCATTCAAATTTGGCTGGGTGGTTAGTAACACATATTTCTGTGGTATGACGAACCCAGAATGCATATTTGTTATTGCTTTACACAGACTTTAAGTCGAAGTCCAGACAATCCCACTGTTGAGTCACAAAAAAGGCAAAGCTGTCCCCTGCCAGAAAAAATCCTAATGACAGTATAACGATGGCTCTGTTATGTTTTTACCAGTAAACTATGGCAGTGTGACAGTAAACCAATAAAATCCAACCTGGTTAATTTCTTTGTCCCAATACAATGTCATCTGGCAACACACACTAGAACTGTAAATTCCTGTCTTATAGTGTTATAAACTGTGGTGCATTTTTTTGGCATCTAATAAGCATTAGATTTCCGGACCTTCTGGATCGTATTTCATTGTCTTGGCAAGATGACCATACTAAAACAGTCCTTAGTTGTTTCTTTTTGCCTGGACCGCAGAGGGCCATCAGTCTTTGGGGCAAAAAACTGCATGTTTTTTCCCCCAAACTGCATGTGATTATCATAAAGTGGGCATGTCTGTAAAGGGGAGACTCGTGGGTACCCAAAGAACCCATTTCATTCACATATCTTGAGGTCAGAGGTCAAGGGACCCCTGTGAAAATCACAGTGCCAGTTTTTCCTCGCCAAAATTTTGCGTAACTTTTGGAGCGTTATTTCCTCTCCTTCACATCAAGCTAGTATGACTTCGTTGGTATCAATGGATTCTTTAGGTTTTCTAGTTTTTCGCTTTAAGACTGAGCCCGCTACAACCTCTGAAAGATTGTATAGCAGCCCGGCTCGACGGCGTGCCGTCAGATTTTTAAGAGGTTAATTAAAAATAGATATTTTGGAGAATTGATACAGTATGGCACAACATAATATCGCGATACTCATGTATATTTTCTTACACCCCTAGAAGTTACATGATTGGTCGGCCAAGTGTTGGCGTTTTCCTCATTGGGCGTCGCCCCTTTAAAATGAAGAGGCAGGAACAGTCCTTTGTTCACGTTTTCAAGGGGGGCGTGTCAGCGGTTCCACTCACCTGCGTGAGGGATCGCCTCGCTTCCCAGCATTGGACACTTGACTCAAGGTACCTGATTGGACGAACGCTTTCCCTCGTGGGCTGCTGCTCCCAGCTTTCAAACTGGAACCAGCACGGCTGCTCGTTTGGAAACTTCTCTTATATCACGAAAATAGTTTACCTAAATGTAAACATTTTATGCACGAAATAAGCCATGCAGTTGCTAAATCTGTCTTGAATTTGGATCGACAACGGTTAGTTTAAAAGCTTCTCGGGAGTCGCGCTGCCGATGGCCCCTGATTTACATAAAGTAGCCTAGATCTCAACTTTATGCAAATGAGGAGCGACCAACGTGACGCCTTTTCTCTCGAATCGCACCGCC
Organism: Sebastolobus alascanus; assembly: GCA_916701645.2. Lineage (NCBI taxonomy): Eukaryota > Metazoa > Chordata > Actinopteri > Perciformes > Sebastidae > Sebastolobus > Sebastolobus alascanus. Next base: position 245,080 of record CAKAOJ020000468.1, read on the forward strand.
ACGCTACCGCAATGCGTTGCACGGCTGCTTACAGATGAGACAATGAGTGGGAAGCGTGGAAAGGACAGAGGCTGTGGACACGTACCATTACTGGATTTAACATTATAGACATGACAACTAATGAGTGATGAGCGTACTTCCTCACACTTTATTACAGATATCTGTATATTACAAATATTGTCTGCTCTGGCACCGCTCGCTGTACAACAGTTGTTTAGATTAAGCAGTGAGACATTAAGTCAACGAGCGGAAGACAAAGTTTAATTGCTGCAGGCTCTCATCTCTTGTCAGATTCCCAGCATGCCTTTCAACAGAATCTACACCAGTGTGCTTAGCCTTGGCTGAAAGCCTGATGATGTAACAATAGCCGGATGGCGTGTGTGGCCAATCCTTGCTCCTTGGCCAATGCTTGTCATTATTCAGCAACATACCATGAGCCGTAATGACTGCCTGCTCCTCTGGAAGCTCTGCACATTTCACAGAAGCCTCCGCCTTACTGTCAGCCGGCGCGCTGCTTCTCTGTTAACCAGTGAGCATCCTGCGTCACCGTCATCATATTACAATAACTCTTTAATAGCCGCCTACACATGATGCCTTTTCATTGAGTGACTCACTGAGGTTGTAGGCGGAATATTTAATACGTTCCACTGAAATATGCTAAATGGACGCGTTGCTTTGAAGTATTTATTTACATGAGTGCTAAAAGAAATGATGGTACCAAAGTGATCCAAAGATACTGTGGTCCAGCAATATACTAAATCCAGACGTCCCTGCCCCTGGTAACATCAGTCTCTTCTATACTGTAATATGTTATTAACAATGACATGAAGCACATTAATCTCGTTCTGTGGAGTAGGGCTGGGACGATAGACCTATCTCCCGATCGATACTATCACAAATATTACGATTCTACAAGTATTGTGATACGATATTGCGATTTTTGTTAACTTTTTCAACACTAGACCATGGGGAAAAAGTTGAATCATAAACTTCTAGGGACTTTGACTTTGGAAAATATCTAAATTAATACTGTAAAAATGTTTGATTTTCATGTTCTGAAGTCAAATATATCCTTCATTGTCGGGCATTATTTATTAAATGTTTAATGTATTGATTTTGGCATTTAAAAAATCAATTTCAAAATCGTTAAATAAAAATCGGAATACATAGGTGAATCAGTTTTTTTTCCCACCCCTATAGATATGTTACCTTTTAACCACCATGCAGTCTATCGCCTCCTCTTGAAGTTAATTCAGAACTTTGACAGTTAAGTCTGAACAACACCTGCAGTGACCTCTGACCCCTGACTGACCTCCAGGACACCCAGGGAGCTCCTCATTTTCCTGCTCTCTTTAGCTAGTTATTGTTATTCTACAACACACATGCTGTTGATCCAAAACACCTTACAGTAGCATCAGTGCATACACTTCCATCATGGGTGGTCCCAACAGGAAACCTGACTTAGTTCATTAGAGCGTAGTTGTTGCTCTGTTCAACCCACTGAGCTCCACAGGACCTTTCTGCCTTTACACTTTATTATCCCTTCAGTCAAACATGTCTGTGACATGGTTTAGTTTAATAGGCTACAGTGGTGTTAAACACTTCTGGTTTGTGGTCATATATGAGCATTATTACTGTGTTTTTACACCGAGCTTCCCAGACATCGCTTGTTACCAATTTCGTTGGTGTTGGTATTGACTACTAAAGTTCTGGCATCGTGACATCTCTAGTGTCGGCCTATGGGAACTAACAAAACGCTTGAAATGTATTATTGCAGCGCCAAAGGCCACGGTGAAAAATTTTGGGTGCACCTAAATTATGTGCTGGTGCACCTAAATTGAAAAAGTTGCACCAGTGCAACAAATGTAAGAAGTTAGTCTGGAGCCCTGCCTATGCAAAATGTCACATGTTAAACATGTTACATCACTATAGGGCTACAACTAACAGCTATTTTAATTATCAATTAAGCTGCAGATAGGGGGACATCTTAAAATGTCGTGTTTTGCTCGACCAAAAGTCCAAAACCTAAAGATATTTGGTTTATAATGATATATGACTAAGCAACTTGGCTTGACTGGCAACTTGGATCAACACCTTCTGATAGTGGACATGGTCAATATAATAATATAAATACTGCATTACAGTAAAACATTGTAAATGATAGCCTTGACTAAGACTGGAACAAACATTGTCAGTTAATCTGACCTTTATTTTCTCGATGTAGTGTCTGTAAATGTAATTCAATTTCCCAGAAATCTCTTCAAATGTCTTGTTTTATCTGACCAACAGTGCAAGACCAAAGGATATTCACTTTATAATGATATAAAACAGAGAAAAGCAGCAAATTTGAGAAGCTGGAACCGCGGCGTGTTTGACATTTGTGCTTAAAAGACGTCTTAAACAATTAATCACTTATGACAATAGTTGTCCAGCTCCCAGCTCACTGTTATTACGAGGTGTCAGAGCAGAGAGAGGCTACAGCTGCCTGTGAAGCTGACTATAGATGGACAGTTGTCTGTCACTGGATAAATGCCAACTGGAGCAACACTAGTAGCGCGGCAGTAGAACTGGAATGACTCAGCCTTACGAGCAGCACTTGCCGGACACACACACACACTGAACAAGTGTTTCTGAGCAGCTCCGCATTCTCCAAATGCTGGTGCCTTTTTAGGTCCCACCAGCGAAGGCCCCCCCAAGACAACCATCTTCAATATTATCAACTTTGTGATCGTGTGTAAGATTGGAATTGTAAAAGCTGAGCAACGTAGGAGGTTCTGATTCATCGTGCTGTCATATCCGCTGAGTGTGATGCACTACTGTTGCGTGATAGTTCCCTGAAACATACTCCACAATGTCTTAACATTTCATCTTTTGCTTGCATTTTCATAGCAGTTCCTTTGTGGTATCCACATCTGTAAGAAATGCAGCTTTTCTTCATCTTTTTTAAAACTAGTGGAATAATTATTCAAGGGCTGGGACGATACGCCCACCTCCCGATTCAATATGTATTGTGATTCTACAAGTATTGCAGTTCGATATTGCGATTTTTGTTAACTTTTTTTTCACACTAGACCATGGGGAAAAGTTGAATCATACACTTCTAGGGACTTTTATTTTATATTTTAGGCATTATTTATAGCATTTTTCCAGCAACCCAAAAATCAAAAAATAAAGACATTTCCCTCACAAATTAGTGGTATTTTCTTTTTAATGTGACATGTCATACAGACATAATCCAATCAATCTTATTTCCATAGATGTATTTTGTATATACAGTTCCCTTTGTTAACACCTTATTTTGAAAACCAGACGTAGTCCCACGTGTCTACTTCCTCTAACTTCTCCAAGGTCGTCTCTAGCTCTCCCGTCAGCTCCGTTCTCTTTATCCATCCATGGTCAGCTCCATCGGGGCCGTTTCAATGCATTTAACATAAATGTCAGTATATGGGTGCTCTACAGTTGTAGCGTCGGCCCATCTGACCACGGAGACGAGAGCGACGGCCGGCTCGACCGCAACGTTACCGCGATACGATAACGTTTCCTGTCCGTGACAGAGTTAGCATGCAGCTTTAGCCGTGATGTCTAGCTCTGCTTTTCCTGCAATGTGTGAAACCCAAAGTGTTTCCATCCTTTACTGGATGTGTAGTGTTTACCACGCTGGATTTAACATATGAGGGTGCAGGTCGTATCCACGACGACCCTCCAACGTTTTATACTTTCTGAGGTTTGTTTTGGTTGACGGATACGGAACGGATATGACGTCACGTTACTCAGACTACAACAATAAAAGTGGTAACTTCCTTTTCAAATGAAGCAAATCTATCGATTCTGGCCTTAAAAAAATCTATTTCAAAATAGTAAAAAATAAAAAAAAATCGCGATACATGGACGAATACATTTTTTTTCCTCCCCCCTCTAAAACATTCTGCTTACCAGTGTGTCCATTTCTAAAAAGGTTGAGGCTTTATGCATAATGATAAATGCTATAAAACAGTCTGTTCTTTCTGCAGTCTGCGTCAAGGCTTACTAAAGCTGCACAGTTTCTTAGCCTTGTAGGGCAGTCGTGAGACACAGTTCTCATTGAAAGTATTTCATCAGTGTGAAATAGTGCTTCAATAAAAATCCAAATCATTGTTGGACAAGACAGATCTGTAGCGCTGCTTTGATGTTTTTCTTCTTACTGTAACCCTCAGTGAGCGGGATGTGTTGTGTAATTGTCCTCAGTGTGGCCTTATCCGGCCCAACCTTAATACCGTAATAATCACACAGGTTGAAGATATGTTGTTTGACATGAGAAGGATTTAGGGGGTGTGTTCAGTCCGGACAATCCCACCGTGGACTCCCAAAAAAGGCAAAGCTGTCGTCCGCTAGAACCCCAACAAAAAGAGACATTTGGCTGATGTCCAAATCTCTGGGAGGGTGGAAGGTGTGGGACTCCTCCTTCAAATCTCACAGGGGTCTAAAGACAGATTAGTGGTTTGATGAGGACCGGGGTCATCATGTTCCCCTTCCCACCCTGACAGGGAGGATCCTTCCTTATCTGGTCAGTCTGAGTAGGAGGACGGCGCTGCGGCTCCACCATGCTGAGGCTGTGGTAGGTAACGGGAGGTGTTTTCTCAGGACACCACTCACTCCATGAGTCACAGTTCCCCTCTTATCACCTCATGAGCGCTTTGAGCTCACTAAGTCATGACTCTTTGGCTGGGACTTTAGGTCAGAGTGGACTCCACTGGCGGTTCAAATCGATCTGCTGCTTCCTAAACATTCTCACGGGTGCTTCTGAGTCATGTTTGTTCACAGTGGTGGATTCTGGGATAACATTCAGGGCGAGGTTGCACACTGATGATGTTGGGGTTTGTAGCTGAGAGGATGCGTTGTAGCTTCGTTCTAATTGTGACCTTTCCCCTCTGGTTGTTGCTCAGGTCGCTGCGAAGAGGAAGCTCCTTCACCTTCCTCACCCCGGGACCACAATGGGACTTCAGCCTGGTGAGTACGGGCCTCATATTTCCCAGTTTGCAGGTCGTGTTAGGCCACTTGCTAGGGGTGTAAGAAAATAATCGATACACATGAGTATTGCGATATTATATTGTGCGATACTGTATAGATTCTCCAAAACACTGTACCCACCATGGAGCCCGGACACTATTCGATCTTTCGGCGGTTGTAGCGGGTTTTAAAGCTAGGAATCCATCGTCATACTAGCTTGTAGTGAAGGAGGTTAAATAACGCTCCAAACTTACGCTAAATTTTGGCAAAGAAAAACTGGCATGGCCATTTTCACAGGGGTCCGTTGACCTCTGACCTCCAGATCAGTGAATGTAAATGGGTTCTATGGGTACCCACGAGTCTCCCCTTTACAGACATGCCCACTTTATGATAATCACATGCAGGTTTTTGCATGCAGTATAAATGGTTATATTTGCCTTTTCTAAAATGGTTTATTTCTGGTGTGTTCTACATAGTTAGACAGTTTTCCTAAAATTAGATTTAAAAAATCGCAATATTGAATCGTTACCCCGGTATCATGATACGTATCGTATCACCAGAGTCTTGCCAATACACAGCCCAACCACCTGCAAGACACAAGCATACAGTTTATTACTAATCACAATAACCTGCAGCAGAGTGGCGACTGTCTGCTGCGACGACCTGGGAAGAAAAATGTGCACGGTGTTCCACAGACGAGACACAATGTGCCAAGCAGCAATGAAATCGCCCTCCTGCTTTATTTACTTTATATACAGTATACAGTACTTGTATGATGTATGCATTTTTCAAACCCATTTACCGGCTGCACATTTCTCCGAGCTGGCTTCTGGCTGACTTTCTGTCCTGTTGTGCAAACTGGGAGTGCACTCGAGCACCGCTTCCCGTCACAACGATGTGTTTCGGCTTTAAATCTCACCTCGGAGTTTTCAACAAAGTCTCGGAAACGGCAGCGCTGTTCATTGTCACGGCGATGGCAGGCGGCTCCTTGTTGGCCCGCAGCCACCGTAATCCCCCGATAAACCATCCAGACTGGAGGACAAATTATTTACTTTTACTTGTTTACACTTGGAGCATGTTAAGCATTTTGCTTAATACAAAAAACAAAAAAATTAAGACACTTGAGTGTAATTGCCAATAAGAAAATAAATCTTTTGAGGTGCGAAAGTGGAGGGAGACAAAAAAGACAGCATTTTGTTGTTCAGATTTGTTGCACCAATCAGAGTTTAGCAACCTTTGATTTAAAATGTGATGGCAGTTGTTTGCATGTTGCCAGCACTGTCAATCAAACCATCAAACCACACCCACCAACACAGTTAAACTCTTTATAAGTAATACCGAATTTTTTTTTTTTTTTTTCAAATTTAAGTTTGATTGTTGCTTATTTAGTCATGAATATTTCCTCTGGCCCTGATCCCAATCAAAGTCAATATTAATATTCTGCCGATATGAGTCTGCTCTGATACTTACCTAAATGTTGATTATATTATTAGGCTTGTCAATCGATTAAAATATTTAATTGCGATTAATCGCATGACTTTTCATTGTTAATCGCAACATTAATCACATTTTCTATCTGTTCAAAATGTACCTTAAAGGGAGATTTATCAAGTATTTAATCCTCTTATCAACATGGGAGTGGACAAATATGCTGCTTTATGCAAATGTATGTATATATTTATTATTGTAAATCAATTAACAACACAAAACAATGACAGATATTGTCCAGAAACCCTCACAGGTACTGCATTTAGCATAAAACAATATGCTCAAATCATAACATGCAAACTGCAGCCCAACAGTCAACAACAGCTGTCAGTGTGTCAGTGTGCTGACTTCACTATGACTTGCCCCAAACTGCATGTGATTATCATAAAGTGGGCATGTCTGTAAAGGGGAGACTCGTGGGTACCCATAGAACCCATTTACATTCACATATCTGGAGGTCAGAGGTCAAGGGACCCCTTTGAAAATGGCCGTGCCAGTTTTTCCTCGCCACAATTTAGCGTAAGTTTGGAGCGTTATTCAACCTCCTTCGTGACAAGCTAGTCTGACATGGCTGGAACCGATGGGTTCATCAGTTTTTCTAGTTTCATATGATACCAATATCTTCACTCTAGCTTTAAAACTGAGCCTGCTACAACCTCCGAAAGATTTAATAGCGGTCTGGAACTTTTAAGAGATTAATAAAAAATGGCAAGTTGCGTTAATGCGTTAAAGAAATTAGTGGCGTTAAAACAAATTTGCATTGACGCTTTATTATCGTGTTGACTACTTAGACAGCCCTAATAGTAATCCATTAAAATATGCCCGGATCGGCCCCGATAATGATCTCACGGTTGGCTCGGGACATCTCTACTAATAAAGAAACAAGAATTGAAATCAAGTTTTCGGAGGGTTTTAATGCATCAGTGACCATACGGATGTTGGGAGCTACACAAAACAAGGCAAACAAGACTATTACAGTGCTTCATTCAAGTATGCATATGGTTACAGGGAAATCTAGTGTATCTGGCTGACATATTATCTTACAGTATAATTACAGGGAGGGTAAATACTCGCTTTGTGTGCATGCCTTTGTGCAGATGCACGGATGTGTTAATAGATGTGTATGAAGGATACAGAAAAATGAAAAAAGCTGCTCCATAAGTGACAAACTGATGTTTAAAAATGCTTGATTTCCATTGACTGCAATGGTTCACATGAGGATAGAATTCAAATTGTTGTCAACAGTACTGTTTTTGAGATAAAATTCTAAAATTTACCACTAATCATCTATCGTGACCTCAACATTTTGTCATTTATTTTCATGAACTTTGGAGCTTTATTTAGCGAGAATTTGCAGTAGATGTGTGCGCGCACTGTGGGCTCAATATTTGATAATTCAAAGATGCAGTGGAGAAAGTCTGGGGTCAATTGAGCCAAAAATGTTGGAGGTTTAATTAGTTTTACTAATGTGATGGACTTCATAACTCCTGCCAGGTTGAAGCATATGAACATTTCTGCTCACCTACATTTCGGTGGAAGTTGCAAAGTGTTAGCACGGACAGCTGATTAGTTCCATCCTAACAAGAGTAAACTAGTCAACAATAGAGTCATTGCACCGACAGAAAGGTTGTATTTAACTATGGTTGTTGGCACCTGTAGCACTGTTAGAGATTTATAGACTTCCTGACATATGGTCTGACTGTCGAGTTATTGTGATCTATATCCGCGTTGTTGCATTGTGCAGCACGAGTTTGAGAGTTATTGTCCTGTGGAGAGTGCTATCCATCCAAAGCCTTGTTTCACTAAGATCTGGGCCTCCTCTACTCAAGCTGCACTGCAATCACCAGCCTCGATCCTTTGGTTTCAGAGTGCCATCAGTGGAGTGAGATCTATAAACTTGGCTCTACGTTCCAGAGCAGCTTTCCTCTTGGCAGCTCCCAGCTCTGAGCTTATATCTCCATCTAATACCTCACTGAGGGACTCTGATGACTGTTCTTATGTGGCTGAACAAGGCCCGCTCATGTAGCCAGAGACCAAAAGCTGGATAAAGGAAATCCAGCCTGCTCCGATTTCTTATCCCCCCCCAACCAGAGGAACATAATGGCCTACAAAACCGCTGCCGTCTTTAATAGACTGGCCTGCTTGTGGTTTACAGTCGGCCTTAAATGAGACGCGCTGATTAGAAACAGAAAAGAGCAGATCAGACGGCGGAGCGTGGAGAGGCATTCCAGGGTTTACAGCTGCCTGAAACACAATCCATCGCTGCTCTGAAGGCCGAGGAGGAGAAATAAAAGCGGGGCTAAAGGGAGAGAAGGCCAACGGCTCTTTATCTCATGCCAGCCTGCTGCCTTTGATTCGCTAACATGGCACGCTTAGCTCATCCACCAGAACCATGTGGACCTCGTTAGCTCACCCTTTCATTTCACTCCCCCCCGTTTTATCTGTCATATATAAATCTACCAAACAGCGAGCAATAAAAGAATCCTGGAAGTGTCTTTGTCTCGCTGCCCCTCTTATCTCAACCCTGCCACTTTAAGCTTCAAGGTTTTGCCAAGTCTTTGAATAAAGTTTAGCCAAGGCTTTGAAGTGGTTAGGGGGGATTTTTTTTTACCCCTGGCTGGGGCAGGGCTAGGTATAGTGCTTTAGCCCCCAGGCGAACCTTGGAAGCAGGCGAGGCGAGCATTCCCCGGGCGCTTGTTGCATTCTCTCAGACTTCATCAGGTACGAGGCCTCCGGGGGCTTTCTGTCACGCCGAGAATGTGAGTAAGGTTTCCAACGCGATGCCAAGGTGGAACACATCAAACCAGACTGCCGGTTGGTGGAATGTGAAGGTAATTAACAGCAGTGAGAGTCGGATTCTGGGCTTTCTGTCTCCTCGACGTGTTCAGGCGGCCAGAGACGTCAACCTCCGAGAGTGTCCCGTCTGATGAGCAGCATTCCAGCTTTAATCAGATGATGTGATTTAATGTGGCTGCTGAGTCGCGTCTAGCTTCTTCACGCAAACATTGATAATTATTGTGGGAAGGCCTTGCCCGTATCAACAGCAATTTATATTCAGACCAAGACCGACTTCTTCAACCACGGACTGTCTGAAGATTCCTCAGCATTCCACAGAGACCAGGATTTATATCAGCGAGCCCTCGATAACACGTAATGCATCCAACGTGCTGCTCCCCAGCGGACGTTCATCCATTTCAATACTACAGCTGTGTCATCCCTCTGCAGATACATCGCACTTTGATGTTGCATTGCAGCTGTTCAGCGTCTTGGATTCATGCCTTTTAATAGTTGATAACACATGTTAAGTAACAATAAATTTTTTACCTGTTTTTTAACTACGTCTCTGTGATGTTTTACAGGCTTTTGACAGGAATCAACAATAACGATTGCCCGCTTGCCTTGGGCAAGTTAAATGCCACGTCGGGCTAATAAACTCACTCCTCCGATCAGAGAAGCTGTAAAAAAATTATTAAACACTTCGTTTTTCCCGGAGCTGATAATGGAAGTAAATAAGGAGTGAGCCATCTCGCTTCCTTCGCACCTCATATTGAGAGTTGCAAGCACTTGCGAGAAAATGGTGGCTGGTAAAGACGCCAAGAAAGTCGCCAACATTGACCGTCCGTCCCTTCAGGCCTCTCTCCAAAGCCTTTTCCCCAAATCATAATGAATTTAAAACATTTAATTTCCAAATTTAATGATTGAACAGGTTTATAGAGTGCTGCAGGGATGACGTATTTTTGTAGGCCAACCAGGAAGTTAGCATCGCCCCGGTTCCCTCAACAAAAAGCCAATGAGGTTGTTCCATTGGGTTTTGGATTATTGAAGAAAATAAGCTCTGTGGCAAACACACGTTTATGATACCTACATGTTTTGTTCAGCAAGAACATCTTCATAAACAAACACAACTTCTATGATTTTTGAAGTGTGAATGTAATCGCCAGAAGTAAGAAGCTAACGTTAGGCTATAAACAAACTACACCACGAGTATACACAACCAGGCTGAAAACGCGGACGAGTCGGCGTGATGACGTTTAGTAGTCTCATTTAGCCACTTGTTAGCAATCGCCTTTTTTTTTAAGGCATATAAAAGCTTCAAAATTCACAAGTGGGTTATTTATTGATGTATTTTATGTCATAGAGCAAAATGTTAAAATCTCTTCAGCTTGTGTTAACCACAGACCTTATTTCAGGCATCTAACTAAAAACCCATTCAGAAAAACTTTGTCTTTGAGACGAGGGAACAGGAAGTGCTAACTCATTTCCGGGTTTTAGGGTTCATTCCTGTAGCACTGTATTACAGAATTTCAACAAACGTAAAACTTTACCAACTCTAGCTCTCTTTATTTGATAACTGCTAATAAATAAAACAATTTGCATAGGGGGCGAGTAAAAATTGACTTTGGGCAAGTAGATTTCTGACCCACTTGGGCGAGTGAAAAAAAATCTTTTATGTTGTAATGCTGCAGTCAGTGACCACATATGATCAGTTTGATCTATTTTCAATGGACACACAAGATCTACGTGATTCAAACATGCACTTTTGCAGCTGCATAAATCCATTATGTATGAAGTATGACATTGGTAAATTAGTTGTGTAAATACACAGAGATTACAGCTAAAGTTAAGCCAGGTTCAACTTTGTTTGTGGACAGCTATACGTTACTTTGTGGGGGTTTTCTGCGTCTCATAGAAATTAATGAAGTGGCTGCATTATCGTTTCACACAGTGTTAGTGTCATGCTCTACGTCTGGCCATTGTCGAGGTCTGGGTGCATGTGTACTCTGTCAGCAGACCAGCTCGTGGGTTTACTGTCATTAACATGTGACTGGGAAGGGGTAGAACAATGACGTGTGTGTGTGTGTGGCTGCTGTGCCCCCCCCCCCCCCTCACAAAGCATACATCTTTAACTCTCTCTACTGAACTCAATACACTTGTATTGGCAGCACTGTTACATGAGCAACACCGCCAAAGCCTTCGCATGTTTTAATTTAATTTGCAGACTCAAATGAGTCGTTTCTTTTTTTAATCTCTCCGTCAACCTCTACAGTAAATATTTAAATTCCTTTTCACCAAACTGTTCGAGTTAGTTTGGCTCACTATGTAATCCCGGCCTGGGTCGGAGTGAGCAGTTTGCCAGGTCAAAGGATGGATTTGTCTTTGAAAATCCAGCCCATGATGTCACGGTAATATGAAACCGTGATATTGTTAGCGGCTTGTTCTTCTACCTGCCGAGTTCTATCAGCAGGCCGGTATCTGAGGACAGAAAAGCAAAACCCCTCATTGTCTGTCTGAAAGCGTTGAAACGTGTTTGTAGTATTATTGGCTGTTCACTACGGCTGCTGTGTTTATGTTGTCTGTGTACATCATCGGGCTTTTATGTAACATACAAATCTGTCAGTGTCTCCCCAGATGAGCAACAACCAGGACAGTTTCTATAGCCTCGGTGTGTGTGTTTGTGTGTGTAATGAGCAGAGGGGGGTGTGTGTTTGTTGAGTCAGAGTATTTGAACCCAGCCCACCGTTTGAACAAGTCGCTGCTTGGAGTGTGTTATTCTATCTGCGAGCTGCTGACGGAGGGATTTTACAGAGGTGGCAGGAACAGGACGGCTAATTTTCTTCTCCTTTTCCCCGCCGTGTCTGTTTTTGCACAGAGATTACTCCGGTGTCGTTTTTTTATCTCGTGTGTAAGAGCCGAGCCTAAGGCAATATTTAACTTGGAGGGAGCTTTCACACTTAGCACGCACACTTCATGGACAATGAGCTGCAGACTTGGGCCGACCTGCTGATCTGTACCCACCACCACTATCCAGGCTTTTCTTAGTCTCAGGCGACGTTTTTATAACCCAGTCTGAATGTTATTCATAACTCCAACACACACACACACTCACAAATACTATCCAGTCAGCAGTTTCTGAATATGTTCTGCAAAGAGCTGGTACAAAGCTTACTTAAGGCCTTTACACAAATAAACAACACAAAAATGCGCAATAGTAGCCTGCGAATATTATACGTCTAAGGCTTTTATTGTGAAAGGTAGTGGATCTGGTATGCGCTGCCTTTGGCGCAACTCAACCCGTTCCGCACTACGCGATTGGTTGATGCCTTTATTCGTGGTGCGAAAGATCAGAAAACCGACCTTGTTCCGAACAAAAAATGACGTCGCTTTTTCGCCACATAATATTCGCGTTCTGTGTTTTGTTTGCACCGTTAGCTGCTAGCCGCTGGCTCAGCCGTCGCCATGTTGAGAGCTGTGTAGAGGCAATTCCTCAATCATAGATACGCTCTGAATTCTGTACAGAGCTCCTTTTTTTCCGTGATAATTTATTGGGAGTTACATCAGGTGTACAGAAACATACAAATAGAGCACAAATGTAAATGATTGTCCATCCATATTTGGGATATTTTTCCCCCAAAGCCCCCTCCCACCTAACCCTCACCTATTGCCAATGCAAAAAGGATAAAGAACAAAAAACAAAGTTAAAAAAAAATAAATAAATAATGAAAAATAAAGTACACATTGACAGTAATAATAATTATAGGATAAATCTGGCTGATAAACTTTACCATGTACAAATGGACAATTTAACTGTAAGTGGTCATTTCTGTTTACATAAATCAAACTTTATGATGACATACAATATAGCTGATGGAGAGAAATACATCTCATATGCCATAAGTCCATTAGTCTGCCCAAATACACTATGTCCGAATAAAATTAAAACATATACCACAATAAAATGCAAGTGGTTTTAATCACTGTCAGTCGGTCAAAAATAAGATAAGATGGGCTGCAAGGTATAGTAACATTTCTGGGCTGATCCGCGAATGGCAAATTCAATTTTTTATAGAGCTCCTTTAACATCAATATATTTTATGTATATAAAAAAAAGTGTATCGTTTTCAAACTTTTTTTTACATAGGCTGATTAGCTGACTGAAAAGGTATAATCCTAGTTGTTATCACAGTGTTCTCACTTGTCATTTTGAGAAGCATCAACAGAACACTAAAAAGTGGCAGTAACTTATTCGTCCCTGCCATTTAATATCTTGCAGTTTCATTATGTTTATATAATGTCCTGTTAGCTTATCAGTTCATTCCTTATAGCTGTAAAACCCTCAGTGAGACACTGGATGAAAGTTTGCTGTGAAGTGAATCACACAATCTTTTGTTATTTGCAGCTCTATTGAGATGCAACCAACTCTGAACAAACCGTGCCATTCGTTACTAATGCTAACACAGTCAGTCACAACACCACCTGAAATGCGTGAAGGGGGGGGGGGGGATATTTAAAGCTGTTGAGTAGAATTTGTTGAGCAGCTAGCTCTTAAATTGTTCCGGATGTGGGAAGACAAACAGGTTAGTGCGCCAGAGAGGAAATGCCCTACAGCAACACAAACAAACACACACAGCTCAGTCATTCATGGCCAGCCGCCCCTGACCATTATGTGTCCGTTTTGGCCGTCCTCACCTCGCTGGTCAATCAGGTCTTCGGCGTCCTGTGTGTCCAGAAGCAGTCTGGCCTCCGTGGTTAATGGAGCGCAGTAACGGAGCCCCGGGGGGTCCCGGAGGCCACCGGGGGGGGTCCCAGAGGCCGCCGGGCCAGACTGCTGTTCTCACCTGCTAACTGACTCTCCCTGACTGACAGTCCACATGCAGGTGTTAAAGTGTCCCGCAGCCTAATTAACCCTTTCCTGTTCCCAGGAGGACCTCCAGCAGTGTCTATTGTAGCTTTACAATAGAGCTACGGGGTCAATGAGCGTAATTGGCCTGAAGTAGGAGCGGGGAACGGGGCGGCTGTAAATTTCTCTGGTCTCATATTGGCACCCAGACAAGGATGTGTACTTCAGTACAAAGCAAAGAAAATATGTGTATTTGCTGCATGGAACTCCAAGAATGTGAGAAATGTTGTCCCATAATCCCAATCTGAGAACATTTTGTATGTAGTTAAAGTTTGGGGGAGAGATAGAGCTGTTCAGATACCGATAACAGTATTGGAAACGCATCTGATGCTGCCCAAAATTCTGTATCGGGTATCGTAGAGTACGCCAGTCTATGCACCGATCCGATACCATAATAAAAAAACAAACTTGTCTCCACATGTTACATCTGCCTGCCAAAAACCGGAGCGAGGGGCCTAATTTTTCAACTTTCTAGCTGGCGCTAGCGAGCCATTTTGCAACATCCAAGCCCGAGACTCTTAAAATACGAACATTTTCACCGCGCCTGATAAGTGTGCCAAGTTTAACAACTTTTTGAGCATGTTAAGGCCCTCAAAATGCGATTCATTTTAAGAAAAAGAAGAAAAATAATTCCTACAGTTTCAATAGGGCCTTCGCTGGCCCGACGTTGTCGGTGCTCGGGCCCTAATAACTACTTTTTTTTTTATCATGCTGGTATCGGATCGGAGTTCAGGTGTCGGAATCAGTATCGGGAAGGAAAAAATGTAATCGGAACATCTCTAGAGAGAGCTCAACAATCTTTAGTGCAACTATACACCAGAACTTTGTATTGAGTCACTTGACTCATGCTCCTTGTGTACGTGTACGTGGCAGGCAGGACTCCTCACAGCTTGCATCACAAGAATGTTTAATGATACATCGACATGTTACAGCGATGCATGTTGAATATTCCAGCTAACCTGTTCATCTTTCCACAGAAGCGGAAACGCAGAGAGAAGGATGACAGCGATGCGGTCAGCCTCTGCAGCTTCGACTTTAAGGTAAAACTCATCGCGTGACACACCGGTTATATTCCACTCCAACAAAAAGTAGCATTTCAGAGGAAACCTTTAGGAACATTTATTTTCAGGAAGACCCATTTTGAAGGTTGTTGTTGTTTTGTAATGGTGTTTTATAGAAAGTTGTGTATCTGTACTGCAGGTGAGGTGTGGAAAGTGAAGCCTATGTACTCGTTAAGGAAGTAAACATTTCCTCGTTTTGCTAGGAGCCCTTTGTATACGCAATAAAGGCATTACCACAGTAAATTCAGGCCTTATCTGTGGCCTAACATTTTAATAGGCAATACAGTTGCTTTGTGGAAAGGGGAGACCTGAGGCCTGTACTACAAAGGGAGTTCAACATACCCAGGGTATCTTCTCCTTATCTGGCTTAACAAACGAGATCCCTCTAAGCGGTCCTACGAAGGTGGTTATAAACTCGGTAAGTCAACCTAGGGTTTCTCAGTCTGGCTATGAGCGCGTTCACATAAAAGGGGCGGTGTCTGCAGGATATGACTAATTGCAAATATGGACAAGTCTAGTGTCAGCAGAGCAGCACGTTTTACAAACTATAATATTAGATACAAATACAAAGGACACATAATCCAGGCTGAAAGTGACCCAGTTGCTGGAAGGACAGCTGGCAAATGAAAAAATGTGTGAATGCGTAAATTAACAGACTTTTAGATGGGGCAGTGATATTATAAATAGCTTTCAAAATAGAGCGGGTGTATAGGTTATATACTATTGTATAGTAGCCTTCATTATGCCGTTTGTATTGTTATGGCGTGTATTTCAGCCTCCTTTTGAGTTGCGTCCCCAACTCTGGTGGTGTGAAACAGATTTGGGAGCAAATAAAAATATAAAAACATAATTTAAAGCGGTAAGCACCCACAGCATCCAGCCAGCTGTCCTTTCCACGTTTATCAGTTTAAACTGTGTTGTTTTTAGCCTGGATTATGACGTAAACTTCTAAGTATTTGTGCAATATTATCTTACGATAGGTTAGGTGTTCAGCATAAGTTACCAAAAGTTGAATTATTTTTATGTGCGCCCTGAAAAATAGCTGCTTGGGAACGCTTGCACGTCGCTTCCGCGTTTGAGCGCGTCTAAATTGAGAACAATGGATTTGAGGGTGCAAGAAACGCGGCTTGGCCCCTTACGTTTACTCATTCACGTTTTTTTTTTAATTATTATTAACAATAAAATACTAACAAAGCCAGAAATATCTTTTATTTTTATTGGATTATTCATTAGTCAACAAATAATTTTATTCTATAAAATGTTAGAAATACGAGCCAATCACATTTTACCAGAGCCAGTGTTTGTTAAACCCAAAACAACAAGTAACACGTAGCGTTTATGAGCCGTGATCAAATCACTGTTTTATACATCTTGGTAAATTATCTCTTTGGCTTTATTGAAGCACAATGTGAGAGAACGTGGAGATTAGAGGGGACTTTTGAAGGTGTCGAAAACCAAAATAATGGTACAGAGAATGATTGTAATTTTTTTTTGTATTTTGAACATTCCAACCCAGACTGCGGTACGTCCAGGACAGAGTCCAACATATATGAATCTGCACCGCGGTGCACCAAATTGACAGCAATTGGCTCCGACTACAAGCCGGTGTTTTTTTTGTTTTCCTCTCTGCAGGCGACAGAACACAACATGCATCGCACTGTGTCAGCAAACAGGTTTAGCATTCTGTGTGTCATAAAGCAAACCAAACGTAAGGGCGACCAAACAGACTGGTTTGACACTGAAACCGCACAGAGCTTATAAGAAAGAGGATTGGGCGTCTGTCTGACAAGATCTCAGCAGAGCCGAGATCGGATCTATTTATGACAGATCCAGGTTCAGGTTTTCTGAGATATGGTGTGATATCTCCATAATGTTGTTCCTGCAGGGCCTTTAGGCATGAGTAGTGAAATCTAAATTCCATCGTAGCTAATGTTACTCTTGTTTGTTGCGTTGTCAAGACACATCTGATGGTAACAGAGACGCCATGTTGCATAACTGGATACTGCTGGTCATATCTGATCTCTCGCTGTCAATGAAGTCTGTTTATTCAGAGCATATCATCAGAATGACAACGGTTATCACAGAGAGACATCTAGATAGAGCCTGCTGCTGCTACAGTAGATCTCTGTATTGCTTTAGCGTAACTTGTGGGAAGTTGCACCTCATTTTGTGAGTGGGTGTGAGATGAGCACGAAGATGTGTCAGTGAACTGAACACCCTTTAGCTTCAGGCGCTTTTCAACCATGCAGGTTATGTGAATGAAAGTCTAGTGTGTGTTGTGTCTCAAAGCTTCATTTCAACTCTTAATGTGTGGTTGCTCTGTCTCTCAAACCGTTTACAATTAACCCATTCTGTGTCCATGCAGGCTGTTTTTTGTCCTGCGCCCACATGAGAGGGATTAGCAGAGACATACAGCCGGGACTGCTGTAACCAGTTGGATCAGTTGTTCTGATTTAACTAAACAAAGCTCCAACAGTGTTGTCGTGGAGAGTCCCGGGGGCCACTCCTTGATTCATATCGGAGCAGCGCTCAGCGTTCATGCTCTGACTTTTTTTTCTTTTCTAACTGAGCCGCTTGCAGCTTGCAGTCTAATCCCTACACACTCTGTTCCACGTGCACTTATAGTATAGTAGAGGTCCCTTTGTTAACCATATGGCTGCTGGTATACTGCTGCTCTTTGGCTCTGACTCCAAATGGGAGTCGTTAAAGTTGTAATGTGTAACATCTGGCCAGAATTTTTGTTTAAAACGTTCCACAAATGAACCAACATGATGAACAGAATGTGACGAGGTTACGGCGTTGTTATGTCAAAGGCGATATCTACTGAGATGAGCATGCTAACCAGCTAACCCCGGCCCGTCCTCTCTTGTAACACCACTTGTACCTCGAGAGGTACTTGTGGTAGCGTCCAGTCTGTCCTCAGTCCAACATGAGAGGACCAAGAAGTAGAGCTGGCCCAAGTGTCGATCACGTTGAAGGTTCAGGGTCTGTGTACGTTTTGATAGTTTGTTTATTGGATTAAATCTAAAGTGGCAGAAACAAGAAAATGATTTGTATTTTAGCTGTAGCAACTAGCTAGTGACACAGTTAACAAAATATAGGCCGACGCCACACGTGAAGATTGTACATCAGACCGGCACATACGGGTACTTCACAAAAAGTCAGGGCCGATCTCACAGACTTCAATGCAATCTGACGTATGTTTGGATTGTAATTTGGGGAAATTCGTATGTATTCATCTCTTGTTATACAAACGTTTGTTTTATACACACGTCTAATAATTATTTTGCGTCCTTTCCTGAACCTGAACATTCGCGATACCCTAATAAATGAAGGTCGATCGCTGCCATGTCCCTTCAATCTTCCCCCGTCCAACACAGTGGGCGGATATTGCTGATCCACACATCTCTACATATCTGATTGAATCCCGTTAGGCTAAGTGTTGTCTGTAAATAACCAACGTGTTAATAGCCAACTGTTTGATCTATAGGCTGAGATTTAGTTGGAGACGACAGTCTGATGCTGCTTTAACGTTAATGTATGACTGTATTACTGCAGCAGCCTCACACTCAAGCTAACGTTAGCTAGCCATGCTAGTCACTGTCACCAGTGATTATCATTTAGCTATTTTCCACACTGACAGTGAATATTCACGTATCGTATGAGCCTCAGATCTCAGTGTGAAAGCCTCGGTTAACCTGCTACACAACAGCTTTTCATCATTTTCTCTCCTGTGACGGCCAGTTTCTTTCGAGCGCAGACTCGGCGATGACGCCATGCTGGTCTGGTCTATAGCTTGGAGCCATAAAGACCCTCTATTAGATCTTCTTTAGGACACGGCAGGGGAACAAATCAGAGATCAGCGTTTTGGGATTTATTGTTGGTGCAACCAGCTTCACAGCAACTCTTCAGCATAGCGTTATTACTGTTACCGGTTTGTTTAATGTGTACGCTGTTACCGTCTATGAGGGACACAGGATTGTTTTCCCCCAAAAAGGGAGCGTGGTCATCATGGCGAGCCTACTCTGGATGACATATTGCCGGTCTGATGCATAAGATAGCAGTGTTATTTTGACTGCTCTGAGTTTCAGCAGTTTGGTTGAATTTTGCGTATTCTTGCCCTGCTGCTACTTGGTAGTTTTGGGGTTTTTTTGTAACCGATGACTTTAAATTTAAATGGTATGGACCCAGTAATAGAGGTGAAATGCTGCCCCCTATTTCTCTGAATTATGTGGCCAAATCGTACACATTGCACCTTTTTAAGTAAAAGTCAGAGTTGCAAGGAATGGTCTTATAGAAAGCAGTATCTTTTCGTTTTGTTGTGTAATGTTTAATAGTTAATTTGCTATGATTAGAGCTGCAACTAACAGTTTCGTTATCGATTAGTCTGCCGATTATTTTTCCATCCCAATTTCTCAGAGCCCAACGTGACAAATGTCGTTTTGTTTGAGCAATAATCCAAAACCAGAAGACATCAGGCTACATTTTACTTTGATATGTGAGAGAGAAAAGCAGCAAATCCTCACATGAAAGGCTGGAACTAGAACGTTCAGCATTTTTTGCTTAAATAATGACTGAAACAGTAAATTAACTTAAGGTCATAGTTGCTGACTTATTGTCTCGGCACTAGCTTTGATTAGGGGGATTAGAGGTACACAACATCCTGTATGGTTCAGTACATACTTGAGGCTACATGAGCTATTCATCCCCGGGCTTAACCCGACAAGCATGATATATCTAACAGACAACAGTTGTCCCACTGCCTGAGCTTTCCAGGTGAAACTGCAGCACTTTAAAGCGCATGTGCTCAGACGTAGACTCAATTAGACTGTATTTGGCGACTTGAATTATTTGGTTCACAGGGAGTACTGAACTGAACATCCTGTAACCAACAGTTTGAGACATTACATTCCTACCTATGGTACATTTACTGGGAAGGGTGAAGCACATTCAGAAGGTCAGTTCTCAGAGTGTTCCTTTTTTTTAGAAAAGACCAACACATCTGCAAATATAAGTCCATAGTCAGAAGTTCTCTTCTTAGAGGGGTGTTAGATTTGAGTGATATTTGCCTACTAATGCACGCAGACCCGTTGAATGAGAGTGGGCCTCTCACGGTATATGTTATTTGATATCACTATATCAATATATATTATTTAGGGCTGTAAATCTATTAAAATATTTAATCGCAGTTAATCGCATGATTGTCCATAGTTAATCACGATTAATCGCACATTTTGTATCTGTTCAAAATGTACCGTTAAAAGGGAGATTTGTCAAGTATTTAATCCTCTTATCAACATGGGAGTGGAAAAATATGATGCTTTATGCAAATGTATGTATACATTTATTATTGGAAATCAATTAACAACACAAAACAATGACTAAGATTGTCCAGAAACCCTCAAAGGTACTGCATTTAGCATAAAAACTATGCTCAAAAGAACCCATTTTCATTCACATATCTTGAGGTCAGAGGTCAAGGGACCCCTTTGAATATGGCTGACAGTTTTTCCTTGCCAAATTTAGTGCAAGGTTTTTGTTTTGTTTTTTTATTATTATTTAGCGCAGGGGTCTCCAACCTTTTTTCCTGAGAGCTAATTTGACAAAATGAAAGTGGCTGAGAGCTACACATAGCACCACCAAGTTGTACATCGCTAATAACAGACATAATTTCTTACTTTCATGGTCCTTCAATAAAGTTTCAGCCACCACAGTCATCGCTTCTATTACAATCTCTCCAGAGGTGAAGGGCTTTTGGTTTCGTTAGGATGTGAGCATCTAAACAAAGCTTCCGCTGCAGCGTTGGCCTTCCTCATCAGTTTTGTAAACAGAGATACAACCAGAGGTATTAAAGTAACCGCTACCAGGGAAAGGAAACTCTCTGACGGCAGAAAATGATGACTCCTCATATATATATATCATCACATCAGCCCACTCTACGGTGGAACCCATCCTGTGGGTTTGTGTGAGTGGCTATAGCAGTGGCTTCAACTACACTGTTATCACAATAAGAATTTCATAGTAAATGACGCACATGTAAGTTGAGGATTGTATTTTGAGCGTGAATTCCCTGAAAATCTCAGAGATGGAAGATGAAACCTTTTCTCCCGTTTCATTTCACTGAAAACACTGCGTTTTCCTGCTGAGAGGATAGTGTTTGGTGAAAAGTAGGGCTGTCAATGGATTAAAATATATAATCGCAATTAATCGCATGATTGTCCAAAGTTAATCCTGTTTAATCACAAATGAATCACACATTTTATATCTGTTGAAAATGTACCTTACAGGGAGATTTGTCAGGTATTTAATACTCTTATCAACATGGGAGTGGACAAATATGCTGCTTTATGCAAATGCATGTTTTTTGACCTCAGTGAAAATTTTGTTTTTGAAAGGCTAAACGCCAACAAACATGGATTGAAGCTGAATATTTCCTTAGATTTTGTTACTAAGTAGCAAAGAAATATATATTTTTTAGGGCTGTCAGTCTATTAAAATATTTAATCACTATTTATCGCATGATCGTCCATAGTTAATCACGATTAATCGCACATTTTGTATCTGTTCAAAATGTACCTTAAAGGAAGATTTGTCAGGTATTTAATACTCTTATCAACATGGGAGTGGACAAATATGCTGCTTTATGCAAATTTATCTATATATTTATTATTGTAAATCAATTAACAACACAAAACAATGACAGATATTGTCCAGATCCCTCACAGGTACTGCATTTAGCATAAAAAATATGCTCAAAAGAACCCATTTTCATTCACATATCTTGAGGTCAGAGGTCAAGGGACCCCTTTGAATATGGCTATGACAGTTTTTCCTCGCCAAATTTAGTGCAAGGTTTTTGTTTTGTTTTTTTATTATTATTTAGCGCAGGGGTCTCCAACCTTTTTCCCTGAGAGCTAATTTGACAAAATGAAAGTGGCTGAGAGCTACACATAGCACCACCAAGTTGTACATCGCTAATAACAGACATAATTTCTTACTTTCATGGTCCTTTAATAAAGTTTCAGCCACCACAGTCATCGCTTCTATTACAATCTCTCCAGAGGTGAAGGGCTTTTGGTTTCGTTAGGATGTGAGCATCTAAACAAAGCTTCCGCTGCAGCGTTGGCCTTCCTCATCAGTTTTGTAAACAGAGATACACCCAGAGGTATTAAAGTAACCGCTACCAGGGAAAGGAAACTCTCTGATGCCAGAAAATGATGACTCCTCATATATATATATCATCACATCAGCCCACTCTACGGTGGAACCCATCCTGTGGGTGTCTGAGTGGCTATAGCAGTGGCTTCAACTACACTGTTATCACAATAAGTATTTTATTGTAAATGACGCACATGTTGTTTGACCAATGTAACTTGAGCGTGAATTCCCTGAAAATCTCAGAGATAGAAAATGAAACCTTTTCTCCCATTTCATTTCACTGAAAACACTGCGTTTTCCTGCTGAGAGGATAGTGTTTGGTGAAAAGTAGGGCTGTCAATGGATTAAAATATATAATCGCGATTAACCGCATGACTGTCCAAAGTTAATCACGTTTAATCACAAATGAATCACACATTTTATATCTGTTGAAAATGTACCTTACAGGGAGATTTGTCAGGTATTTAATACTCTTATCAACATGGGAGTGGACAGATATGCTGCTTTATGCAAATGCATGTTTTTTGACCTCAGTGAAAATGTTGTTTTTGAAAGGCTAAACGCCAACAAATATGGATTGAAGCTGAATATTTCCTGAGATTGTGTGTTACTAAGTAGCAAAGAAATATATCTTTTTTAGGGCTGTCAGTCTATTAAAATATTGAATCGTTATTATTCGCATGATCGTCCATAGTTCATCACCATTAATCGCACATTTTATATCTGTTCAAAATGTACCTTTAAAGGGAGATTTGTCAAGTATTTAATCCTTTTATCAACAAGGGAGTGGACAAATATGCTGCTTTATGCAAATGTATGTATATATTTATTATTGGAAATCAATTAACAACACAAAAACATGACAGATATTGTCCAGAAACCCTCACAGGTACTGCATTTAGCATAAAACAATATGCTCAAAAGAACTCATTTTCATTCACATATCTTGAGGTCAGAGGTCAAGGGACCCCTTTTGAATATGGCTATGACAGTTTTTCCTCGCCAAAATTTAGTGCAAGGGTTTGTTTTGTTTTTTATTATTATTTAGCGCAAGTTTGGAGCGTCAGTATGACATGGTTGGTACCAATGGGTTCTTTAGGTTTTCTAGTTTCATATGATGCCAGTATCTTCACTCTAGCTTTAAAACTGAGCCGCTACAACCTAAAAATCACAAGTTGCGTTAATGCGTTAAAGAAAATAGTGGCGTTAAAGCGAATTTGCGTTAACGCATTAATACCGTGTTAACTTTGACAGCCCTAATTAATATTATTATGATATGTTTCATTCTCTGAAAGAAATCAACTTAGAAACTGTCTGAAAAGCAGACGGGAATGTTTGTTTTTAGCTCAAACCTTACAGATAAATGTACTTTGTTACACTGATCCTATAGAATCTGATATTGCCATAAAGCATTCCTGCACATTGATGTGCAACATTGCCTACAATGGCCTTATACACCCAGAGGTATTAAAGTAACAGCTACCACGGAAAGGAAACTCTCTGACACCAGAAAAATATGACTCCTCATATATATATATCATCATATCAGCCCACTGTACGGTGGAACTGTGGAACCCATCCTTTCTGCTGACTGTGCGAGGGGCTTCAATTACAATGTTGTCACGATAAGAATCTCATAGTAAATGACGCACATGTAAATTACAGCGTGAATTCCCCGAAAATCTCAGATGGAAAATGAAACCTTTTCTCCCGTTTCACTTCACTGAAAACACTGCATGTTCCTGCTGAGAGGATAGTTTTTGGTGAAAAGTAGGGCTGTCAATGGATTGAAATATATAATCGCGATTGATGTTCTTGATGATTGTCCAAAATTAATCCTGTTTAATCGCAAATGAATCACACATTTTATATCTGTTCAAAATGTACCTTAAAGGGATATTTGTCAGGTATTTAATACTCTTTTCAACATGGGAGTGGATGCTTTATCAAACGTTGTAATATTTAATCCTTTTATCAACAAGGGAAGACAAAAATGCAGATTTATCCAAAACATGTACAGGTTATTATTGGAAATCAAAACAAACAAAAACATGACAGATATTGTCCAGAAACCCTCACAGGTACTGCATTTAGCATAAAACAATATGCTCAAAAGAACTCATTTTCATTCACATATCTTGAGGTCAGAGGTCAAGGGACCCCTTTTGAATATGGCTATGACAGTTTTTCCTCGCCAAAATTTAGTGCAAGGGTTTGTTTTGTTTTTTATTATTATTTAGCGCAAGTTTGGAGCGTCAGTATGACATGGTTGGTACCAATGGATTCATCAGGTTTTCTAGTTTCATATGATGCCAGTATCTTCACTCTAGCTTTAAAACTGAGCCGCTACAACCTAAAAATCACAAGTTGCGTTAATGCGTTAAAGAAAATAGTGGCGTTAAAGCGAATTTGCGTTAACGCATTAATACCGTGTTAACTTTGACAGCCCTAATTAATATTATTATGATATGTTTCATTCTCTGAAAGAAATCAACTTAGAAACTGTCTAAAAAGCAGACGGGAATGTTTGTTTTTAGCTCAAACCTTACAGATAAATGTACTTTGTTACACTGATCCTATAGAATCTGATATTGCCATAAAGCATTCCTGCACATTGATGTGCAACATTGCCTACAATGGCCTTATACACCCAGAGGTATTAAATAACAGCTACCACGGAAAGGAAACTCTCTGACACCAGAAAAATATGACTCCTCATATATATATCATCATATCAGCCCACTGTACTGTGGAACTGTGGAACCCATCCTTTCTGCTGACTGTGCGAGTGGCTTCAATTACAATGTTGTCACGATAAGAATCTCATAGTAAATGACGCACATGTAAATTACAGCGTGAATTCCCCGAAAATCTCAGATGGAAAATGAAACCTTTTCTCCCGTTTCACTTCACTGAAAACACTGCATGTTCCTGCTGAGAGGATAGTTTTTGGTGAAAAGTCAGGCTGTCAATGGATTGAAATATATAATCGCGATTAATCCCATGATTGTCCAAAGTTAATCCTGTTTAATCGCAAATGAATCACACATTTTATATCTGTTCAAAATGTACCTTAAAGGGAGATTTGTCAGGTATTTAATACCCTTTTCAACATGGGAGTGGACAAATATGCTGCTTTATGCAAATGTATGTATATATTTATTATATGAAATCAATTAACAACACAAAACAATGACAGATATTGTCCAGAAACCCTCACAGGTACTGCATTTAGCATAAAACAATATGCTCAAATCATAACATGGCAAACTGCAGCCCAACAGGAAACAACAGCTGTCAGTGTGTCAGTGTGCTGACTTGACTATGACTTGCCCCAAACTGCATGTGATTATCATAAAGTGGGCATGTCTGTAAAGGGGAGACTCGTGGGTACCCATAGAACCCATTTACATTCACATATCTTGAGGTCAGAGGTCAAGGGACCCCTTTGAAAATGGCCGTGCCAGTTTTTCCTCGCCAAAATTTAGCGTAAGTTTGGAGCGTTATTTAACCTCTTCGCTACAAGCTAGTATGACATGGTTGGTACCGATGGATTCATTAGTTTTTCTAATTTCATACGATACCAGTATCTTCACTCTAGCTTTAAAACTGAGCCCACTACAACCTTCAGAAGATTGATTGCGTTAAGGCGTTATTATGGTGTTAACTTTGACAGCCCTAGAGTGAAAACATAGATCTGCACCTGATCTATGATCCTTTGCACTATAGTGCTGTTCTGTCGCTCCTGTGTCAGAACTACAGAACATCCCAGTGTGAATTGTCCATGTGTGTCTTTGCCATCCTGACTTATTACTTCATATGAACTTGTTTTATGTTGTATCTATCAAAGCGTTAGTGGGCGGTTTCACTGTGAGTCTTGGTTACCGCTCCGTGTTTGGTAGCAACCGGCGCTGCTCTGGGCTCTGGGTGTGTGAACGGGGAGTTGAGTAAGCCCGACATGTCAGTCTGGTGTTCATTGTTTCGACAGATCCGCCGTGCGATTAGATCACTGTCTACATCTTCTGTTCCGTCATCTTTTTTTTTTTTTCTTTTAATTGTAGTCACCGAGGAGTGGAGGTATTTATAGTTCCTTCACACCTCAGAACAGAAACTCTCTGGATCAATAGTAGTTAAGATCTCTCAATCACGCCCTAACTGGGGGCCGCATTTAGAAACTCCTCCTAAACCCTCTGGGAGATGGTGGTTTTGAACTTTACGGGCGAAGGAAATTAGTTAGAAATTCACTCTTCATAACCCTAGTAGGGTTGCAGCGGTTTACCATGGTATTAAAATAGACGGTTCTCATACATACGTATCTATTGTGTTGAAAAAACTGACATAAGTGAGTGTGTGAAAGTTAAAGATAAAGACAGGAGCAGCCTGGCTGCGCTGTCGTATGTTATACGTTAATTGTTAATAACCATAGGACATTATGTTATTTTTCATTTAGTAGTTAATTTAAAATGCTATAGTGCTGCTAACATGTAAATTAACATGCTTAACTTATATAACGCAACAGTGACATGCTAAGTTTTTATCAGGTTTATAATTCTGTTCTTATTCCTTTAAGGGTCACTGTAACTGATAATAATAATACACAATACCCATGACACTCTGATGTTTTATGAGATGGTTATCATACCATGAAAATATCATACAGTTGCAATGTCAATACTAGGGCTGTCAATGGATTAAAATATTTAATTGCGATTAATCACATGATTGTCCATAGTTAATCGTGATTAATCGCAAATTAATCACATTTTTTTAGCCGTTCAAATGTACCTTAAAGGGAGATTTGTCAAGTATTTAATACTCTTATCAACATGGGAGTGGAAAAATATGCTGCTTTATGCAAATGTATGTGTATATTTATTATTGGAAATCAATTAACAACACAAAACAATGACAGATATTGTCCAGAAACCCTCACAGGTACTGCATTTAGCATAAAACAATATGCTCCAATCATAACATGGCAAACTGCAGCCCAACAGGCAACAACAGCTGTCAGTGTGTCAGTGTGCTGACTTGACTATGACTTGCCCCAAACTGCATGTGATTATCATAAAGTGGGCATGTCTGTAAAGGAGAGACTCGTGGGTACCCATAGAACCCATTTACATTCACTGATCTGGAGGTCAGAGGTCAAGGGACCCCTTTGGAAATGACCGTGCCAGTTTTCCCTCGCCATAATTTAGTTTTTTAATTTAAAAATATTGTGCATAATGAGCTTTATTTTCACTCAGACATAGAAAGAAAGTCAAATAAATGACTGGCTTGATTTAAAAAAAAAAAAAAATTAAAAAAAAGCTGTGTATCAGCAGAGGGCAGCAGCTCCTCCACCGTCCTCTTGTTGTTTTAAGTCAGTCAGCAGTGTTTCTTTGGCCAGCGCTGCCTGCTTAATGCTGTAATCAGGCTCTGTGCGTCCTGTACTCACTGCTGCTGATGTGGAGGTTCAGTAGAGCTCTGCCCCCCCCCTCCACGGGCCTTGGGGCTCAGTCCGTCGCTGGCACGCCATAGGTTAGACAGCGGTGAAACTGCATTACTCACCCCACTCCACCACTGCGAGCGCAGACTTCCGCGTATACACGTGTGTGTTTCTGGAGTGTAAATCACGGCTGCGCTCCAGCTGCAGCTCGGTGTGACTCGGGGCTACGGGGCCGGGCAGGCCGAGCCACGTTTGTGTTTAGTTTTTATAGCGGCGGGGCCAGACGTACAGCTGATTCAGCCCATACAGTGAGTAACAGCAGGACTCCACACACCGTCTTCTGGAGGCACGCATAGACTACACACAGACACACATTCACTTTTTTATTAGATCCCCTCTGACTCCTCAGTCTGCAGAGTTTCTCGTATCCACTTGAACCCCAAATCCTGATCTGTTCTGATCAGTGACTCATGACCCCCCCCATCCCCACTCCGCTTTGTTTTGGTGGTTTATGGGTGATGTAATCCAGACTCCTGTTGGTGTGCAGCGTGATGAGCCTTCCTGACAGCTCCATCAACAAAAAAAAACCCCGAAAAGAACAAGGTGTCAACGTCCATACACCTCCATCAGCATCTGTGTTTCAACAGTCCTGTTTCACACCTCCACGTTGACCCAGGAGCGTGAAGTTAGAGCCATGAACAGGCTCGTCCATTTGCCCACAACACACACACACACACATTGTGACACCCTGCCTTGCAGCACCTCCACATTAGCCGCTCCATCAGGTCCAACACCTCCACTATACGCGCTGCATTTGTGCACCAGCTGCGTGGGTGTGTAGAGTGAAAAAGAGTTTGATTTTGTCTTCTTTGTCTTTACTGAAACCGCTCAACATGTTACCCTTTCCCCCACTATTAGGCCAATCAACATATGGGTGGCAGTTGCATCCCCCCCCCCCCCCCCCCAGTTGTATTCAATATACAGGCTTCAGTTCAAACATCTGCCTGAGTGTGTCACAGATGCGTCGCTATTGATATTCTAATTGATCACCTCCCCCAGTTCAGCTGATGAAACTGATAACAGATCTGCTTAAAGCAAAGGGCAGAAACTGCTTTGATAATTAGCTAACAAGAAATAGGCCAATCACTTTGTAGTTTGGTAATGAGTACATTAAAATGAATTAGTCGTTTAGTTTCAAACATTTTAAGACCTGAAACTTAAATAGAAAGTTGAGACAAAATAGTCCTTCTTTTGTTTTGGGGCTGCAATCGTGCCTTTGATGACTGTAACGCTCATTAATGTGGTAGAATAAAGATGATGATGATATCAGTCTAACTCACAAGTTTGTAAACTATAAGTAACAAATATCGATACATATCGTCAAAATGATATAAAAATGCCTATCGTATATATTTTTTCGATATGGTTTCTATATTTTAGGGCTGCAACTAACAATTATTTTTTATTGTCGATTAATCTGTCGATTATTTTCTCGATTAATCGATTAGTTGTTTGGTCTATAAAATGGTGAAACGTGTTTCCTAAAGCCCAAGATGACGTCCTGAAATATCTTGTTTTGTCTACAACTCAAAGATATCTCCACAAAGATTCACACAAAGGCACCACTTTAAATCTGGTGTTTAGCAGAGATGTGCTCATAAGTTTCTTAAAATTAAGTCATTCATCATGAAAGAAACTGCGAATCAACTAAAGAAATCTGACAGCAGTTTTCAAAGTGAGGTTTTGGTCATAGGTTTCATACACTTTCTGTAATAAATCATCTAAACACAAAAATCCTATCAGGTGGGGAACCCTGGGACAATATCTTATTAAATGATGGTCTGTGGACCTTGATGTGAAAAAGTTTGAGAACCACTGGACTCATTGTTTTTTAATTCATCTTTTAGTCTATAAAATGTCAGAAAATAGTAAAAGCAAAGTTTCCCAGAGCCAAATATAAGTCTTCAAATTGCTCATTTTGTTCGACCTACAGTCCAAAACACCAAATATAAGCAGTGAAAAGCAGTAAATCTTCACATTTAATAAGCTGGAACTAAAACAATGTTGCTTAATAAATGACTTTACTCTAATAGTTGCCATCAATAATGATTTCCAGATAAGTGTTCTCTATCAGTAGCTTATCTTTTATAGCCGAATGTCATGGAATCATTGCCAATGTAATGTTTCTGCAAAAAAAAATAAAGTTCTTTCAGTTTCAGCGTTTTTACCCTCAAATTGTATAACAATTGATAATTTCTCAGGCTTTACTGGAAAGGTTAAGTCATTTTCCAATGTCCATTTGCCCTCATGAGACTTGTTTGATGTCAGTTCCGTTGAGCAGTAAGCGCCACGCATGATCTCCAGAATTCTCACTAGTGTTTTCACTTTGAGAGGATATTCAACAGAGTCTGCGGGCAGCTTCTCTTTTACTTCCAAGTAAACCCGACCCGCCTCATCTGCAGCCATGTGGGCCGAGCTCCTCCCCTGTCTGTGCTGCTGGTATAAAGCCCTCCCTCCCTCAGCCTACCTCAGAACAAACTTTAGAAAGTGTGTGTGAGAGGAGCTTACAGAGAGCAACGGCACACCAAGAAGAAGAAGGGGGAAGGTGTATTTATTTATTTAACTTTTTTTTTGTCCTCACCCAACCGTTGATTTTCATCAACCTCTCTGATGTGGATTACTTCAAGCTGACTCGCCAGGAAGGATTAAGAAAAAGGATATTGTGTTTTTTATTGAAAGCTATGGTGGCTTACGATGAACTGGGTAGCTTGGTGCCTATCAAACGGACTCTGCAAGTGATAGACTGCCAGAACCAAGCCAACAAAGAGTCAGAGGTGAGATGCTAAAACACACCATGGTGCTGGTGGTGGTGCTGGGGGATATTTCTACTTCGTTTCACCTCAGTGCATTAGTGAATGTTTGTACGGAACTCCTTTTTAGATGAGGTCATATCTTTGTGTGAGATAGTGAGTGAATCAGAGCCTAACCCTGTTTTTATCTCACTTGGGCACGCACTGTTTGTGTGTGTCCCTGTGGGTGTGCTTTTAATTGCCTTGTGAGATGAGACTTTGGACTTTGAAGACATGGTTGAGATACTGCCCAAGCTGGAAAAGTTAATCATTGGATTACATGGACTGACCCCCCCCCTCGGTGTTGTGTATTCCCTGTTAGTCTGTTAGAATAAATATGCATCCCGGCACAGCAGGCGGCTCAGCCTCGGTGGGATATGGAGAGAGATCAGGACAGTGAAGCAGCGGGGGGTACAGTCAACAACCGGGTCTACAATTACTTTTGACCTCTGACATTTGAAGTGGAACCAGGTTATCTTTGATGCAAATTCAGCCTTCCTCAGAGAGCAGCTGCACACGCTGTTAAAGGCACCCAGGTGTGCTCGCTGTACTCGTAAAAGTCCAGCTCCTTCCTTCCCCTTTTCGAGGTTCTCTTTCGGAAGAGGTTTCAGGAACATGTGGTTTCATTGACAGTAAAGGAGAAGTCTCCTAAGGACAATTCATGAAGCGAGTCCTGTTCTGCACACGAGACGCCCTTTTAGCTCGACCTCGAGTCTTTCATTTGTGGTCGGACTGCTGAAGACTCATCTGTGGTGTCAGCTCACAGCTCACACGAGGTTGCATCAAAGGGAAAAGCACAGGAAGCGGTCTCGGGATCCGTGAAAGAAACTCCTGATGTGTATAAAGTTGTACCGCACCGCACATGCACAATATGTCTGGAGGGTTGGCGTTGCACTGATAATAGCTTTCCAAAGCAGCAGCACAAACCCCGGATCCGTCTGGTTTCCTGGAGTGAGCCGTAGCTCCGCGGAGCTCCGGGGTCAAACTGCCAGGAATAGCAACTTTCCCCCGTTCGTCTGCACAGTTTCACTCTACAGCTGATAAACAAAGAGCGGGACTAGTGGCCTTTTGTTATTCAGGGGCTGGATCCCAAAGGACCGGAAGGGCAGAATGGCCAACATGCGTTTCCAATATTGACTTTGGAAACCCCCACCCACCTGTAACTTTTTAGTTTTTCTTTGTCTACTGATACTAAAAGGTCACAGATTAGATTCAGGCAAGTCTAGTCAAAGACATTCTTGTCTTTGCATGTAGACCAGAGTCAAAGCAGTCCACATGTGGCACCTCATGTTTCCACTAGAGGGCTTTGCTAAGTTCCCAAGACTGTCTGGCTGCTCTGGTCCAATGCGTAGACCCAGAGCAGACCGTGAGTCGACCGCAGCCACAGCAGACTGAGTGGATCTGTTCCACAGCTGTGTCCGCAGAGCCCCGGAGCCTCAATGGCTGCTCTGTTTCCCAGATTTCGCTGAGCCAAGGCAAAATCCCATTTGGCCTGAGTCAGTAGAAAACGCATTTAGCGGTGCGCTGCTCCATTTCAGAGAGTCATTAGTGTGAAGTTCTTAAGAATGCGGGGAGTGCAAACTTGCTAATTACGGCTGTCTCATCGTGTGTTTTTGAAGAGGCTCTGAAATCATTAGATCTGCAGCTCTTTGATTCCTGCAGCCTGTTGTTGTTGGCACCGGGCCGAGCAGCTCTCTGCTTTCTCCCAGCCTCAGGGTGGGGGGGGGGGGGGAATCACCTGGCCCAGGTGTAGTGCTGCTCTCACGCGAGGCCTTTCGGAGAGCCTGTCTCGACTTGCCGCCGTGCACCCCCTGCAACGCCGCACTGTGTAAACACTTGAGAGGAGGCAGTCTGCTTTACTGAACAGTCCTTCCACTCCGTCCCCGCTGCTCTGTGTCTCTGGGAAAGAGCAGCTAAAGACCCGAAGGGTAATCAGGAAGCATTTATCTCACACTGAGTGATGGGACACATCCACTCTCAAGTGGTAGCTGTAGCTGGCCAGATAGCAGCAGACAGTGTGCGGGGAGGGGGGGTCGAACAGCTGAGAGCAGGGTCTCGTGCATTCCTGGCATTCCTCCAGACCCCCGTCCCCTTCCAGACCAGCAGTCAGAGAGTCTCTTTGTGCTCAGGACTCTTCACATGATGGAGCCAACAGCTGCCGGGGCTTCCTCCTCCTCAGTATCTCTGTCCGTCCGCCAGTCTGTCTGTCTCGGCTGCAGCTACTCCCGTTTCAGTCAATAACGAGGATTTATGACTCGATGTGTTTTATCACAAGGGAGTCACAAGGGAGCGCTTACTGCTGAGGTCTGTGGAAATCTCACAGTTGGCATTACCGATCGATTACTTTTCTTTGACGTGAAAAAAAATTGCCCGACTAATCTCTCCTTCCGTTTTGTTTCTCTTCAGGAACCCAGCACAAAGCGTGTCCGTCCTCTCGGCAGGGTGACGTCGCTAGCCAACCTCATCTCTCCGGTGAAGAATGGGGCCGTCCGGCGCTTCGGCCAAACCATCCAGGTAAGCTCCCGTGAACATCCCGCGAAAAAAGGGAGCTCCACCTCTCCTCTGCATGTTCTTCATGTTCCAACTGCAACCCGTCTGACATCGTCCTCTTTCCCACGTGCAGGCCTCCTTCCGGGGCGATGGCAAGTCGCCGGGCGTGCCCCAGAAGCCTTGCAGCAAGGCGGCGGCCCCCACACCGCCCAAAAGGAGGAACAGCACGCTGTGGTCAGAGACGCTAGATGTCCACCAGAAGGGGACTTTCTCCACCAAGGAGATCAAGCGGCAGGAGGTGAGAATCAGCACTAAGACATGAACATGGTTAGGACAGCAGAGGGCAAAGTGTAGTTGTCCAGACGGTGGTGAATTCTACCCGTCTACCAGACTAGTCTCACATATCTCTGTAGTATTTGTGTCAAATGGTCTTAACGGGGCTAAAAGCCATCCCGGGCTCTTTTCCCAGTCTGTGTAAGCTCACATATACCTGTCAAGCCAACAAACTATCGCTCTCCTGCCCTACATCCCCACTTGTTCTGCATATATCAGACATCTTAGCCAACTGTCAGAAGCCATAAACTTTGTATAGCTTAGAGAGCTAGAAGGAGAGGGAGAGTTTGAACCCAGAGCAGTTTTACATTTAATTGCTTTCAGTTACAATAATGTAATGACATCCTGGTTTTGCTTTGCTCCCCCCTCCTCCCCCTTCCTCAGGCTATATTTGAGCTGTCTCGTGGAGAACAGGACCTGATTGAAGACCTCCAGCTCGCACGCAAGGTTTGTCCTTTTTAAATCTCCAAGGCAGAGGGAGTACATATTAAGCAAACAGATTAAATCAAAGTCTGGCAGGCCTTCCACACGGCCGAGCCAGAGACTATAAAAAGACAGTCTGTCTTTCTCTTGTAGCCTTACTGCTCTTCACGAGCTATTCTTAGCATCCGAATGTTGTTGTTTGACGTTCTGGCTCTTCTCCCGTACACAGGCGTACCACGACCCGATGCTGAAGCTCTCCATTATGTCGGAGGAGGAGCTCACTCACATCTTCGGCAGCCTGGACGCCTACATCCCTCTGCACGAGGACCTCCTGGTGCAGCTCTCTAAAGCCACGGGGCCAGACGGGACCGTGGGCCAGATCGGACAGATCTTCGTGAACTGGGTAAGCGTCCTCTCACCAAGTTCCTTGACCTCAGTAGCTAAGTTTCCAGTAAGAAAGGCAGCATTACTAAATGTGTTGTTTCCCCTCCAGCTGCCCAGACTTAATGCCTACAAGAACTACTGCAGCAACCAGCTGGCGGCCAAGGCGCTGCTGGACCAGAAGAAGCAGGACCGGCGTGTGCAGGACTTTCTGCAGCGCTGCATCGAGTCGCCCTTCAGCAGGAAGCTGGACCTGTGGAGCTTCCTGGACATCCCGCGCTCCCGCCTGGTGAAGTACCCGCTGCTGCTTAAAGAGATCCTGAGACACACTCCAGCGGAGCACGCAGACGCTGCCGACCTGGAGGAAGCCGTAAGTCAAAGAAACACAGATTTGCTCAACACAGGACGCGGATCTTAAAGTGTTGCTGAAGTTAATATTTTGAATGTTTTCTCTCAGATCACCATCATGCAGGGTGTGCTGTCTGACATCAACATGAAGAAGGGAGAGTCTGAGAGCCAGTACTACATCGACAAGCTGGAGTATCTGGACGACCGGCAGAGAGATCCTCTGATCGAGCAGTGCAAGAGCCTGCTGTGTCACGGGGAGCTGCGCAACAAGAGCGGCACGGTGAGCACACATCCCATATAAGGCAATCAGGCTAGAACTGACCCCCAATCAGCCTATGATTTAACCATACGAGTATGAACTTTGGTGGTTATGTAAAATATGTGGTATTCATTTTTGTGCTTTTTTTTTTTTGTTTCCCTCCAGAAGCTGCACGTGTTCCTGTTCACCGAGCTGCTGGTTCTGAGCCGGCCCGTCACCAGGAACGAGCGCCAGTGTTTCCAGGTTTACCGGCAGCCAATCCCGGTGCAGGATCTGGTGTTGGAGGACCTGCAGGACGGAGACGTCAGAATGGGCGGCTCCTTCCGAGGCGCTTTCAGCAACGCAGACAAAGGTGAGGCTTGTGTCCAAACGTCAGAACGTTCGCAGCGATTAATGTCGGAATAAAGATCGTCTTCTGTCAACAGTTTGCTAATTCTACTTTTTTTTCTACTTTCTCCCCAGCCAAGAACATTTTCCGCGTGCGTTCCCACGACCCGAGCCAGGCTCAGTCTCACACGCTGCAGGTCAACGACGTCTTCCACAAGCAGCAGTGGCTCAACTGCCTCCGCAGCGCCATCTCCGTCCACCGGCCGCTCAGCGAGCCTTCCACGCCAACCCCGCCCGGGAGCGACGCCCGCTCCAAGCGGCGCCCTTCCTCCGTCTCCGCCATCGTCCACATGGAGGAAGCGGACGAGAACTGCCCGCAGCCGGCCTCTCAGTCCGCCCCCGCCTCGCCGTGCAGCAGCGCGACCCCCAGCCCAACCACGACGTCCCCTTCATCGCGCTCATCCTCCTCGTCTTTATCGACGACGTCTTCGTCGTCACCGCTCTCCTTGCGAAAAACCAAAAAGGACAAGAAGTCTCTGTGTTCTTTAGGGAAGAGAAAAGAGACGATGGTGTGAGCTGAAAGGAGGAAATGGACTCCTGGTGGACATTTTTTTTGTACATAAATGTAAAAAAAAAACCAACGTGGAGACGCGTGGGACTTGTATTTATGTGTGTCTGCGTGCGAGCGTATTATTACAACAGTGTTCTGTGTTACTGTCCTCTTCGGCAGCTATTTACCTGACTCCTCCATCCGAGTGCATCCCACAGTATTCTGGAGACACGTGCACGGCTTCCACCAGCTCTAAAAAAGGGAAGCAGAACAAACACACACCTCACACATGAATCCGTGTGTGTCGCGAGTGTGTTGATTTCTTGAAGATAGAGGTGGTGCATTCGATCCTGTTTACTCTTAATTTGATATTTAAGCATTATTTTTAGACCTTTTTTTGGGGGGCTAATGAAAGTTTTACATTTTTATATTCTAAAATTTATTGTAGTATTTTTTTAGGTATCATAAGTAAAGCAGCACTGTTTTAGCTTTTAGGTGAAGTTATTTTAAATTTTGAGCATGTTTAGCAGGCGAGAAAGGAGGAGAAACCCCCCCCAAAAAACGTTGAGATGTACACAAAGCTACAAATTTCTCTGTAAAAGTCTGATTTTTAGATTAATCAGAAGACGCGTCTTATTTTTATACATTCCTTTAATGACAGTTAGGACCTGGACAATATTTTATTTTTCTGCATTTACTGCAGTCAGAGGCATTAATTTAAATCCAGTGACAGATGAGACTTCAGTCTCTCTCTGTGTTTGAACACTATGAAGTGTAAAGGCAGCAAATCATCTGATGTCAGAGAAGAGATGAGGAGTTTTGTTTTGAAACAAAATTTTGAACTGAGCCATGTTGGTTTTGAAAAAGCTGACTTTTCAGAATGAAACGGATCACTTTTCAGTGAAGCATCTTGCATGGAGCTTTAGTTGTGGACACTGCGTGCACCAGTAGAGGCAGCAGGATGTATTTACCCGTCCTCAGGGACCGGACAGTTAAACATGTTAAAGACTGGTTGATGGAAATAAGAGAATGTTGTTGAAGGCTGAAGGGAAAAGAGAAGAGATGGATAAAGTATGTTTTATGGAACCGAAATAGATCATCAATGCAAGATGTTAAAGTCCATTAACTTCCTGTGTAAGTTGATGTGATATCTTGCTCATAGATGGATGATAGGTGGTAAAAGTCAAGTGAGTAATTGAAGGAAAAAAGTACGTAGGGGAAGAAGACAAATAAAGAAGGTTTTTGAATGTGTGAAGAAGATGAGAAGAAAAGAAAAGGGCAACTTGTTTGCTACGAACTGTATGTAATTAAAGAATAAAGATCTGTGTAAGATTTACAACTGAACTTTTGGTTTCATGTCTTTATGTTTTTATTTAATATTTATTTATATGAAGTCATTAGCTGGTTAGCTTGGCTTAGCATAAAGACTGGAAGCAGAGAGAGATAACTAGCCTTGCTGTCCAAAGCTAACTGTAAAGCTCACTTATTTACAGGTATTATCTTGTTTGTTCAATCAGTACAAAAACAGAAGTATAAAGACAAGTTCTGGTTGTACATGGAGTCTCTGCTTGTTTATACTTTTTGCACTTCAGTTTCTGTACGGATTAATCAAACAAGATAACGTGTAAATCAGTGAGTTTCAGATGTGCTGGAAGGCTAGCTGTTTCCCCCGGTTTATAGTTTTCATGTTAAACTAAGACCAGCATGCTAAATTAAGCTAACTGTCTGCCAGTTTTAATACTAAACTAAGAGCGGCTGCAGGTTTTCATGCTAAGCTAAGACCAGCTGCCAGTTTCCATGCTAAATTAAGACCTGCATGCTAAACTAAGCTAATTGGCTGTCAGTTTTCATACTAAACTAAGACTGGCTGCTAGTTTTCATGTTAAACTAAGACCAGCATGCTAAATTAAGATAAGATATTCCTTTATTAGCCCCACAGTGGGGAAATTTGCATTTGCATTTGTAAACTAAGCTAACCGGCTGCCAGTTTTCATACTAAACTAAGAACGACTGCAGGTTTTCATGCTAAACTAAGCTAACTGGCTGCCAGTTTTCATGCAAAATTAAAACCGGCTGCCAGTTTTCATGCTAAACTACGCTAACTTGCTGCTACCTGTAGCTTCGTAGTGAAATGCACAAGCATGAGGGTGGTTTATGAAAAGTAAGGTGAAAAGTGAATCTTCTTATCCAACTCTCAGCCAGAAAGCAAATAAGCGTATTTCCCAAAATGTGAAGCAATATTCTTTTAATAGACTTTAAAATAGAAACAACAGCTTGAACGTCCTCATACAGCTCGTATGACTCACATGACTGAACAGAAGAGTTTCCCAAATGAAGGCAGAAGAAGGAGATACCCACTGATTTATGAGCGTGCTTTATCTCTTAACTAAACAATCAGCTCCGTGTAGCCAAGAGAAACATTTCCAGTGTAGGAATCAGTCAGGATTTGGTTTTTCAAACTGCGACATCGCTGCCTGGTTCCTGTTTGAACAAACTTATTTGTTGATAGAGAGACTTTATTGAAAGGAAACCGTCACTTTGTCAGGTCTGTGATTTCCATTTGGAAGCTGACAAATGTTCCACAAGAGCCTCTCAAACGTTTTAATAAACTGATCGGGTTTACAGGAATTAAAACTGGATTCAGCTCGTTGGTGTGTAGATGGGTGATGATGCAAGATCAGTAAAGTGATCTCTTGAAAGAACATAAAGAGAGACAGCTTCAGGCCTCACTGAGAAACATTAAATCTCCGCTGGAGCGAGGCAGATTTTCTTCACTTTTAATTTGTCTGCTTGGCAGTACCCGGTCATGGCCTCATGTCTGCCTCTCAGAAACATTCTCCAAACATTCGCTCATGCTCTCCACACAGTCGCCCATTTACTTTAATGGAAGTTGAACGTGTACCAGCGTTTACAGTTAGTGAAATGGGTGCTGCTGAGATCCTGGGCAGCAAAGTAGAATCGGTCGAACAGCAAGCTGAGGCAATAAAACACCGTTCTTTGAACTGTCCATCATTTAATGGTATTCATGGGTATCAAATTTGATAATAGTAAAGCCATATCCTTGATAAGACCTTTGATCTTATACCAGAGCTGTTTTAGAGAAAGATCAGGTTAAGTCTCGTGCAAATTTTAAGGTAATTCCAAGTCTTTCAAGTCTCTGAATACTGATTAAAGGATTATTTCAATTTATATTACAACTCGGGCTTTATTTTTTCTTGTTTTCGCCATCATCTGTGATCAATTATGACAACTACGTTAACTACAACAGGTCAAAGCTGAATTAGGAAGTAAAGTGTAGACTTTGATGGATGTTTCCTGCCTGTCA
The DNA here is from genome assembly GCA_916701645.2 of Sebastolobus alascanus. Classification (NCBI taxonomy): domain Eukaryota; kingdom Metazoa; phylum Chordata; class Actinopteri; order Perciformes; family Sebastidae; genus Sebastolobus; species Sebastolobus alascanus. The sequence goes on from CAKAOJ020000468.1 coordinate 284,167, forward strand.
TTAAAGACTAAAATGCTAAATTTGTACAAGTTGTAATGAGCCAGAATTATCTTTTAAATGTTATCCTGTGAAGACAGGACATAGAAGAGAAACCTGCAGAGTCTGTAGACTGGTTTTGGAGGACCAGTATGTGGAAAAAGAAGTCCTCTAACCAACTCTGTCTGTTCCCTTACAACTAAACTGCATTCTCAGTTATGTTTCGTGGGAACCGTATTTCCTCCTGGACTATACGGTCTCAGTTTTAAACACGTGGTCTACGTTGTAAATTGAAACAAAACAAAAATGACTTCCTTTGGTTTAGGCAACAAAACTACTCGGTTATGTTTATCACGGTTTGGCTTAAAATAAGAATGTTTGTTACGTTATTTAAGTTACGGACGCAGCGGTGGATGAAGTACCTGAAAGCCACACTTGAGTAAAAGTACACATATCTAACCAGAAAATGACTTTAGTAGAAGTTAAAGTCTTGAGTAAAAGTCTTAATATCTGATATTTACTGAACTTAAATATAAAAAGTAATTTTCTGATATTAAATGTACTTAAGTATTGAAAGTAAAAGTACAAGTAAATGCTGTTAATTTTGAAATTTATGAAGTTTATTCCTCTTAACATGTACACCGCCCTAAAAATGGAGCCTACAATACACTTGAACAAAAAATGAGGTCTTCACAACTTAAAGGATTTTAAGAACAAAATCCAGTTTTTCCTTCCCTCGTAGTCGCATGTAGCATTTAGCATGTAGCATGATCTGACACAGTGCTTGAAGTGGAAAATAAATAAGTGCCAGTACTCCTCTTATTCACATGTTGGTGTGTGTATTCTCTGTTGACTTATTCCTATTTATTCATTATTTCTTTATGCATATTAATACTGTGTCAATCATAATCAGCTGTGGTTTTATTGCTATATTAATATACTTGGGCCATGCATCTTCTATAGTTAGGCCTATAATACTCCAATAATATTATAACTGAAACATTATAGAGTTTAGGTGGTGTGTTTAGTGTTAATAAAGTGCTTTCCGTTGTTATTTGTAGCCTATAGTCGGGTATCATTCAGTTTCCAGTCAGGATGCTTCTAAATGGGTTAAAGAAGTTCTTGCTGTTGTTGTGAAAACATCATAAGATCCTCTGTTTTCAAATGTGCTGTAACTCAAGAAGTACTTTGACTCATTGTTCATTTGATTGTGGTTTAAAGGTCCAGGAGAGGAAACCGTAGGAACCATTCTGATTGAATTAAACCTTCTTGTTTGCCCTTCAGTCCTGCAAAGACCAAGAGTTGTTGTTTATCTGAGTGTTGAATCAATTAAGTGAAATTTTAAGATGCCACACTCTATTAATTTTAAGCTTCTGTTACATAACCAAGTGGCCCTTTTGGAGCTCTTGTACTTTATGAAACCAGCACCATAACTTTCTCTTTAACAGCACCATAACCCGGCTGAGAGTCAGCAGCAGGACGCTCTCTCTCCGGTGTGCCAGACTCGTCCCTCACACAAAGAAAGAGCCGTGGGCCGGATTATTGACGGACACAGACAGCTGAGCCTCCTGTCAGTGATCCGTCACCGCCACATCCTTTCACACTATTATCTCCCTCACACCAGAAAAACCTCCACAAACACACTCTGACAGCTACAATCTGCCTTCAGCTTCAAGTATCTGAGCGGAAGAGACTCACCAGAAAGAGATCAGATAAATCTTGGAGGAAGCAGAAACTTCCCAGACTGGTCTAACTCTCAGTTACTGTTTTACCATAATGTGGAAGTGACACCTAATTCAGGACGTTTGGTAATGTGACGATGAGGAAATGTGACAGAAGTCACCTCGTTAGGGAGCTGAACAGCTCATTTTCAGGAATAAAAACCTACATTTTAGTTTTAGTTTTACACTTTTTAGGTCTGCTTTCCGAATAAGAGGAACCGTGTTCATTCGTTTGGATGTTCCAAATGACACATCGACCCCAAGATGAAGTCAGTAGTTTAGTTGTGTGATGAATTGTTTGACTCATCTAAACTGGGACCAAATTACATCCTTTGATGGCTGTGAGTCACATGTGGCTTCAATACAATTTTTTATTTCACAATATCTGAGCTTGGTCTTTTGTGATGCAGTTATCTCTTTTTCCTTTTTATTATTACCTATCACAGTTCGCTCTAGGTTAGTTAATTCTCTGGATTTTCCACCATTTAGGAGGCGTTCACTGATAATTAAAGCTGCATAGGGTGGAGTGATGACGAGCTAATGTTAAGTGTAAAAAGGCAACTGTTTGCTTGTTGAAAAATGGTGATTCAAGATGGCTCAGGTAGCCATCTTGAATGATTCAAGATGGCTACCACCTGCATGTGTGCCTCAACAAGCCTCCTGAGTTAAGACAGATATTCTGCTGGATTCTCTGCAAATACTCAGAACTAATTACTCAGCTTTGACAGACAGTTGATTAGATCTACCAACAACTCTCCTGGTCTACCTGCACAAGCCTCCTGAGTTAAGACAGATATTCTGCTGGATTCTCTGCAAATACTCAGAACTAATTACTCAGCTTTGACAGACAGTTGATTAGATCTACCAACATCCAGTCTAAACCTGTGGATTTCATTTACACTGGTGTGATTGATTGTGGAGTCTCCTCTCTCTCTCCTGGTCTACCTGCACCAGTACATCAGCTTGTAAGTTTTTACTGCTTCATTTGATCTTTTATCTTAGCAACTAGGAACAGAGTTTTTCTTTTTATCCACCATGGAGGAGGATTCCTCTTCACTGTCTGTGATACATGAGCTGCTTGATCAGCAGAAATCATTTTTCAAAGACTTGATTTGATTTGTTCAGTTATTTATGGACTCCACCAACCAAGGATGGACAATATCATCATTAAGATCAGTTTGCAATTCTCACAAAAGGATGTAAGATAAGATAAGATAAGATAAGATAAGATAAGATAAGATATAAGATATTCCTTTATTAGTCCCACAGTGGGGAAATTGTCAGTGTACAGCAGCAAAGGGGATAAGGTAAAAACACAGAATCAAGATACAACACAGTGCAAAAAGGAAAACAAAAGTAGACAGACATATAAAATATGAACAATTTAAATAGAAGGAAATATAAAAAATAGGAACAATATATACAGAATTGACAATAAACAGACTATTAACATTATTGCACAGTGTGAATTGAAGTTACACCTGAGTAGTATTGTTGTTGCACGGTCGGTGTTCAGTATAGTGCAGTTATCGTCAGTTTTTGGTGTGTATGTGATCTACTGTCTGACAGCTGCAGGAAGGAAGGACCTGCGATATCGCTCCTTCACACACTTCAGGTGGAGCAGCCCGTCGCTGAAGGAGCTCTCCGGTGCTGAGATGGTGTCCTGCATGGGGTGGGAGTCGTTCCTCCATCATGGATGACAGCTTAGCCATCATCCTCCTCTCTCTCCCACCACCTCCACTGGGTCCAAGGGGGGGCATCCCAGGATGATAGAGGGCAGGTAGACAGGTAGATGATCTTAACTAAAGACTCTCTGACCATGCCACCAGTCTTAAGAGCATTTCATCTGTTCAAGCGTCTTTTGACAAATCAGTTGAGGTTGAATATGTTCATCGCAAGGGAAAATTTGAATAGCTAAGAGGCCAAATTTAAGAGGCTAACAGGCCAAGGTCAATTGTGATGAAGCTTCTCAGCTTCAAGGATAAAGAGGAGAAGAGGAAAAAAAAACTTAAAGGCACCAAGATCTTCATCAATGAAGATTTCACAGACAAAGTGAAACAGAAACGAAAATGGAGCTGCAGCCTAAATTTAAGGAAGCAACTCATTGTTCACCGACCACGTTCTTAATGAATGATAACATGCATCACATTTTAACTGTCTCAGTATTCTTACGATAACCCCAAAAGATCTGCAGTGCATGTGATAAGAATATAAAAAGTTCAGTATATGCAAAAGTGGCTAGTTGCAAAAAAGTTGGTTTCTCTCAGTGAGAAAGCAAATAAGTGTAATTTCTCAAGATGTTGACTGCTTCATCCAGTATTAAGGATTAGGAAGGAACAGGAGTTTGGTGCATTGTCATGGAGATCTTGTTTGTAGAGGTATATATAGGGGCTAATTTAGCCGTGACACAGGCCAGTCTAAACTGCCAGAACATCTGCGGCCTTGCCAGCGAAGGAAATTACTGACATACAAGGACAGTTTTGACAAAAATGGTCAGTGAATCCCCCTCTGCTGCATATTTCATGGAGCACAACGACACACTGCGACTTGTTGAAGGTCCTCTGTGGATGCTGGACGACCACGTGGGCGATGAATTCATTTACTCATGGCTGATGCATGTTAAAAAGGCCACACAGCCCCACACACATAATATAACGGAGGGATTGTCTATGAGATTAACATGCAGACACAAGAAGCTGTGTAACATCTCTCCCATCAGCGGTGGGTTAGATGCTAGGAGGCAATGGAAACTCCCTCCATATGAAACGTTCAGATCAGTTTACCAAATCCACGCCCACAGCCAAAAACACAATGAGCTCGGGACAAAATCTGACCAGCAAAGTAGCGCTTGAGGCCGACGTCGGAAGACTGGAGGTCAAACGGGTTCATCAAAACCTGGGCTCCATGTTTACGTCAAAATACACTCTGCTGGTCTCGTCCTGACAGATCAGGAACTTGTTCAGTCATCACTCTCACGCTGGCGAAAGGAGCTGTCAGCTTTACTCTCTCAGACACTTTGTCTCACGGGTTTCCTTTCGCCGTAGGAGATGACATGTGAGGGCGGGAGAGAGAAAAACTTGAACAACAATTACTAAAATATTTATATATATTTTTAAAATGATGATGGGATGTTTTAGACATGCTTTGTTCTCTCTGTTAGTACAGGAGCTTGTTTCAAACTTAGGATACATAACCCGAAGTCTTTAAACTGCAGTCTTATTGTACAAAAACAAGACTCGGTTAAAACCCATGAATTTGTGGCTAAATTGTTACACAAATAGTCAGCGGTCATGTCTATAATATTAAATCCGGTATTCTTAAATGTACTGCGGTAGCGTATCACATCATTGTAAAGCTATGTATGAATACAAATGGCAAGAAAAAATATTTTTTTTCCACTTATGACTTAATGTTTGATTGAAAGACATTTTTATAATGAAGCAAATTGACATTCAGTAATAGCATATGGTATAACATGTATTATTTAGTCAGTATATTATACATTTTATACAAGATAAAAAGGTATTAGTGTGACTTACAGTATGCAAGGTAGAAAGTATTTCAGTTTTTTTATTAAAGCATGTGTATCACACCAGCAGGCGCCGGATGCCCCGTTCAATTCAGTCGGCAAAAGCGGCGTGCGCACCTACCTCGACCACATGGCTAATACAAACACAACAGGCTATTTTAGGTATATTTTGATTACGGTCTTATCGATAAATAGCGGAGTACATTATCTGTTACATTAGCTGTACATTATCCCGCTTATTACACGGCTACTTACTGAAGAAATCAATAATTTGACACAAAAACGGTCCTCCAGAGTCCGACATCAGAGCTGCGCCCATAGCAACGGTCTGTTATACATAGCAACGGTCTGTTATACATAGCAACGGATTGTTATACATAGCAGCGGTCTGCTATACATAGCAACTGTCTGCTATACATAGCAACGGTCTGCTATACATAGCAACGGTCTGTTATACATAGCAACGGTTTGTTATACATAGCAGCGGTCTGCTATACATAGCAACGGTCTGCTATACATAGCAACGGTATGCTATACATAGCAACGGTCTGCTATACATAGCAACGGTATGTAATACTTAGCAACGGTCTGCTATACATAGCAGCGGTCTGCTATACATAGCAACGGTCTGCTATACATAGCAACGGTATGTTATACATAGCAACGGTCTGCTATACATAGCAACGGTCTGTTATACATAGCAACGGTCTGCTATACATAGCAACGGTCTGCTATACATAGCAACGGTCTGCTATACATAGCAACGGTCTACTATACATAGCAACGGTCTGCTATACAAAGCAACGGTCTGTTATACATAGCAACGGTCTGCTATACATAGCAACGGTCTGTTATACATAGCAACGGTCTGTTATACATAGCAACGGTCTGCTATACAGAAATAACAGACTGTAGAACGCTGTGATTGACCAATCAGAATCGAGTATTCAACAAAGTCGTGTAATAATATGATATTACATCTGAATGAACGAACGCTGTACATCAGAGCAGCCAGCAGGTGATTGCTGGTATCATTTTGTCTCTGTGGCGTCGTTATCTCATCAACGATTATGACACAATAAATCTTGATCGCTACCCTTGATTTTAGAATATAGAAGTCAATTACGAGTCCAGAAAAGCGCTGTAGTTGGACATTATTTTGTGGGCCAAGAGCTTAGCTCCATTTGGCATCCCTACATACCAGTTCGCTACCAGATGTTTTGCATTCCTGAGTACAGGTTATGTTTCATTTCCACCTGTCTTCACATCTTTTGTACCCCACGACATTCAGTCATTCAGGTTTTCTCCACAATGTTATTTGGACAGAATAAACTTTAAGCTTTTTTTTTTTTTTTTTTACAGCCACTTCAGGAACAATTGCAAGAAATAGAAAGCTAAACATACAGCATCAAAATCCAAGGTTGGTAGCCTAATAATAGATGTACTGTTGTAGACAAAAATGTGAACTATTTTTAGGAAGAATCCACAGACCTTATTTTCTGCGTATCGGTATGTCAAAAATCCTTCAGCTCAAATAATTTCAGGACTAAACTACCATGTTTTATAGAAAGCTGAATTGAAACTATGCAGAATTTGTTTGTTTAAAGTGGACCTATTGTGCTTTTGTGTTTTTTCTCTTTCCTTTATTGTGTTATATGGTAAAGGTCTGTAAAGTTACAAAGTCCACGCAAAAGGGAGTTACTCTCCCCCCAGAAACACTGCTCCTGAAACACCTCGCATTGAAGTCCCGCCTTTTCTTTTGTGTAACGTGGTGATGTCACCAAGCTAAACATTTGCATAACAAAGCTAGTTAGAGCGGAGCTGGAGCAAAGTCCGAAGAGTTTGGTTTGGGTTTCGGGGTGTTTCAGACTGAGGGTGAAAAAAGGTGTTTTTGAACATTAAAGCATGTAAACATGTTCTAGTAGGAACCCAAAATACATGAATGCACCTGAAAATAAGCAAAATAAGTCCTCTGAAATGCCTACGTGGTCTGATATGACCAGTAGCTTATTGTGTTTAATGTTAGCAAACTTTTGCTAAAAGTCGTGTTGCATAACTGACATTACTGCATCACAATGACCCCTCTCCACTTCTGCTGCTATAGTTGGTTAATGTGATGTTTTCTCCTGAGACCGATAAGTGGAACCAGATTTACTACAGACCAAAGAAGGCCATGTTGGCCGTAATGACTTCAACAACAAACATCAGCTAACGTGGCCTGAAGGCTTGAAGCTAACAAGCTAGCCTTTGTGCACGGCAGCGGATAGTGTTCCAGTTGACAGAAAATGTGAAGCGAAAGTGCATGTGATGTTCAGTGAAATGGCATTCATCCTCCGAGATATTGCTTTCTGTGTTAGAGGGAGATTCGGGCTTTGTTTCATTTCCTCTTGGAGAGGCCGATGGGCTTTGGACATATGAGACACTGACCGCTAACTCTGAGCTAACACAGTTTTGCTTGGATGTCAGTAATGCCAAACTTTCCCCGTGTTTTTCATGTTGTGTGAGTAATCACTCTTTATATGCTGACATTGGCTCACATTGCTTTGAGGGCACGAGACCGGCCAATAGTGGTATCATAACGTACAAACCAGATGCAGTGAGAGTGCAAGCAGGTTATATTTGGGAGGAATGCCTCCACTTTGATGTAGCTTTTCTCTCAAGTCTCAAACAGGAATCTGCTCCACATATCACGCATTCACGAACAGATTAGTCTAAAATAGAGGCCTGGCGTCCTCCGTTGCTTGCCTCACCAGACTGACTCACTCCGTCAGGTATGAAGCGCTTTGTTTTAGAATCTGTCACCCGGATTGTTTACTGTTCTCCTCCCCGTCCAAGCCTCCAAAAAAAAGAGATTAGCTGAGAAAAACCAAGCCTTCTGGGTTCCAAAGGAAACCTGAGAATCTCAGATTATCTTCAGATTGTAGCTGAGCTCTTGTTACTCTGTATAGCCCCGTTCTCACTGCACCACAACCCATAAATGGTCCTGCAATTTCTCCACGTCTGCATCAGGAGCCACAGTTCATTTTCCGTGTGAGACGCTCCGGCAACTTCCTGGCTCAGGACCTGCATTGGTATGATTTCCATAAATATTCTGTCATGGCTCCAGTGGGAATGAGAGCAGCAACATTCCCAGGTAATAGTCATGGTTATGAAACTCTTTGGTGGGTGTTTCTGCAACTATACGGGCATTTTTGAGTCCCAGCAATGCAATTTTGGATTCATGTTCAAATTTGCAATGCTTGATAAATATATACAAAGTGTTATTACCCATCTTGGCATAAAAAAATTATGTGATTTGGTAAAATTTATGAAGCATTTTATGGGTCCAACACCACTTTTCTTCATGTCCCACAACTGTGGTCTCAATGTTGAGATAAACGAGCTAATTCAATTATAATATCACATTATTTCAAATGGAGTTGTGTCATATACATATTAGTGCTGGCGCTGTTTTAAATGTAGTTGTTTTATTCACTTTCTTGCCAAGAGTCAGATGAGACGATCGATACCACTCTCGTGTACGGTAAATATGGAGCAAGAGCCAGGGGGTTATTAGCGTAGCTTAGCATAACAACTGGAGGTAGCTGGAAAACAGCGATATTAATCTCACCACCAAACTCTCAGCGAGAAAGCAAAGAAGCATATTTCCATCTAAAGGCAGCTCTGGTATGAAGTCAAAGGGAATGACGCTGACACTATTGTTTTGACATTATAAATGTATTAAGTAATCAGATGGCCTGACCACACTCTAAAATCTAATTACAGGTTTCTGTTTGCATCATCCTGGCAGGTGCTGCCTCCTGAATCAACGTCAAGGTGAGAACACACCTTACCTCAGCGTGAAGACATTATGTGAGCCTCTGAGAACATTGTGCATCATATCTGAGCAGGCTGTGTATATATAAGATAAGAGCCGCGAGGACACGGCCTCATAAAAGAGGGATTTGATTTATCTGTCGTGAGTGACGGCTCCATCTGTGCACACAGCATCTCAGCACTAAAGCAGTGTTTTGGCTAGAGGCGCTTATCTGATAAATCTCTCGCTCTCATTTTCCCTGAAGTTTACAGTAATATACGACTGCAATAAATTGAGCTCACTTTGTAAATCTTTCATGATTTCATCGTTTGATATTTCTTCCTTCCCGTCCCGTTCCTTTGTGCCGGAATCCAAACATAACAATGTTTGTTAGATTTACATTTAGATTTTAGGCGTCTAGCTGACGTAACAGACTCTGAATGCAGCTGTATAATAAGTTTCAATTGTTACGTCACTGAAATACATCCGAGAGGGTAATAGTGTGACTCATATTGTGTTGAAACAGGGGATCCACAGCAATCCAGTAATGACCGTATAGACCAGGGGTCAGCGACCTTTACTATCAAAACAGCCAAATCTGTCTGGAGCCGCAAAACATTTATCATTGTGATGAAGGTAACACAGTTTATAGTCTAAGTATATAGAATATAAATCTAATGCAGTGAGGGCCAAAATGCAAATAGTATATATAGGAGTATTAGGGTCACATTGAGGGGAAAAACATCTGAGATTTCCAGAATAAAGTCATAATATTACGAGAGAACAAGTCGTAATATTAGGAGAATAAAGTCATAATTTTACGAGAAAAAAAGTCGTAATATTACTAGAATAAAGTCATAACTTTACGAGTAAAAACAGTCGTAATATTACGAGAATAAAGTCATAACTTAACGAGAATAAAGGCATAACCTTACGAGAAAAAAAGTCATAATGTTACGAGAATAAAGTCATAACTTTACGAGAAAAAAAGTCATAATGTTACGAGAATAAAGTCATAACATTACGAGAAAAAAAATCATAATATTACGAGAATAAAGTCATAACTTTACAAGAAAAAAAGAAAATAACACGTAAAATTACTACTTTATAATATTCTGACTTTATTTTCATAATACTACGACTTTTTTCCCGTAATATTATGACTTTATTCTCTAAATCTCAGATTTATTATTTTTCCTCAATGTGGCCCTAATACTCGTACCATAGACCTACAACAATGATAAATAAAAATGAAAATGTAAACAAAATAACAGTTATTAATTTCCATTTTTAAAAATCCACAGGGAGCCACTGGAGAGAGGCTGAAGAGACGCATGTTGCTGACTCCTGCTATAGACCGCTGCTATCGACCCCTGGTTTAGACTTGAGAAGTTCATTCCACCTTAAGGAAGTCAGAGTGAATGGAATCCGGTGTTTAAAATCTACCATCTGTCATGCTTTTAGAAACATAATTCCACAGACAAAACATTGAGAGGTAGAAGTGGAAAACCTGGAGTTGAATTCACAGATGCTATCGATGGATATCGAGACCACACAGACCCGCGTCTGAGCGCTTCGACCCAGGAGGAAATCTGTAAGATTGTACCCCCCCAGAGGCATTTCCTCCGAGCTGTGTGGTCCCCCCCCCCCCCTCCCCAAAAGACCGAGATCTATAACCAAAACAGAGGCCGATTATCATAATTACGAGCTCAGTTCAACACTGATCCCTTTGCCTGATATATCCCCCCCCCCCCAGTTGTCCAAACTGGTGTTAGCATCGACTTGAGCCTGAGAGATCCGTGTCAGCTGAAATCCGGCCCTGGAGGTTTGATGTTGTTCTTGTGACTAAACGCCTCCAGTTTCTCATCCTTCTCTTCCTCATAACTGTGGAGGACTGCAGGTCTGGAAGGTCTAAGCACAGAATATGTCATTTCCTGGGACTGGAATCTCTTTGAGTCAAACTGAAATTTGAACGAAAGTTTCGGAGCTGGTGTATAAACGTGAGGTCGTATTTATTTTTAAATGTACGACCAAAAAGATGGACCTGGTGTGCAAAAGCCTTCAGCTACAAGCCTCTGGGGGGCTTCTCCCGCTAGCGTTAGCTATCAACCATTAGTGACGTAAGCTGTCTGACCCTTTATAATATTCAACTCTTGGGAGGACTCATCATGCTCGTTTTTTTATCCCTGGCAACAGCTAACAATGTTGAATCATCGCCCGTTGGAATTCAGTTGATATAACAAACTTTTTGTTGGTTAGCAAAAATGTCTTTATTTTGGTAATTAAAATTTTGACCAAATAAGTACACAAGTTAAAACAAACACCAAGCATATATACTATCTATATATTCTTTGCAAAGATTAATTTTGCTCTAACATGTAACTACAGGATTGACTTTGTTTTTGCAGTAAATATTCCCATTCAGTCAGTTCACCAATTAAGAGAAAAAAGTAATCTGGTAGAGTGATGTTCTCAACACAGATCACTGTCACCATCCACAGATCCCGTTAGCAAATAAAGGCCTGGAAAAAAACTCATGGAAAATGTGTTGGAGGCCCCGTCTCTCGTCCTCTCCAGCGTCCCACTCCTCAGCACATAACAGTGTTCTTGTTATAGAGCAAACAGTGAAGCAGGGGAACATTGTTGTGCTGTGATCCCATGTGGCTCTGCTCTCCACCCACAGTGTGTCTGCTAACTCTGAGCTCTGCTTCTCTGTGTAGACACGGATTAACAGCCTGCAAGTACAATGTCAAGGCCAGACTCCAAACATTGAATAATAATAACTTTATTTGTATAGATCAGGGGTCAGCAACCTTTACTATCAAAAGAGCCATTTTAGGCAAAAAAAAAAAAAAAAAATCTGTCTGGAGCTGCAAAACATTTGATCATTGTGATGAAGGTAACACAGTTTATAGTCTAAGTATATAGTATCTAAGTCTAATGCAGTGAGGGCCAAAGTGCAAATGTACTACGGAGTATTAGGGCCACATTGAGGGGAAAAACATCTGAGATTTCCAGAATAAAGTCATAACTTTACAAGAAAAAAAAGTCGTAATATTACGAGATAAAGTTATAACTTTACGAGAAAAAAAAGTTATAATATTACGAGAATAAAGTCATAACTTTATGAGAAAAAAAGGCGTAATATTACGAGAATAAAGTCATAACTTTACGAGAAAAAAAGGCGTAATATTACGAGAATAAAGTTATAACTTAATGAGAAAAAAGTCGTAATATTACGAGAATAAAGTCATAACTTTGCGAGAAAAAAAGTTGTAATATTACGAGAATAAAGTCATAACTTTACAAGAAAAAAAAGTCGTAATATTACGAGAATAAAGTTATAACTTTACAAGAAAAAAAGTCGTAATATTACGAAAATAAAGTCATAACTTTACGAGAAAAAAAGTCATAATATTACGAGAATAAAGTCATAACTTTACGAGGAAAAAAGGCGTAATATTACGAGAATAAAGTCATAACTTTACGAGAAAAAAGGCGTAATATTACGAGAATAAAGTTATAACTTAATGAGAAAAAAAAGTCATAATATTACGAGAATAAAGTCAGAACTTTACGAGAAAAAAGTCGTAATATTACGAGAATAAAGTCATAACTTTACGAGAAAAAAAGGCGTAATATTATACAATACAACAATACAATACTATAAAAATAAACACAATATCGATTATAAAAATATATATAATATTAAAATAATAAAGAGAAAGCATGTTTATTGAATGACGCTTTTTAAAAGGTATCTAACATTTGACTAATTTAGAAGAACCAATAAATAAAAGAATAAAACAATGCTGTGAACATTGAGTTTAGACAGTAGAACAGCTGGATAAAGATCCGAGAGTTAAATGAGGTGAAGGAGAGTTACGTAACCTCAGACGGCTGCTCCTCTCTCCGACATCAAAGCGAGCCGGTGTCCTTTCTCTCCTCCCTGATTAAACCTGGGGACATACAGTAATGTCTCTGAGGACGCCACAGCAGGCCCAACTAATCCTCTAAACTGTGTCCTCATACTCTGTCTGAATGGCTTCCTCTTTTCTCTTTCAGCCTGTTTCAGCTTCATTATGTCAGATTTCCAGACAAGTCGCCCAGACTCGGCTTAGCGGAGTCCGAGTCAGGACCGAGGGACAGTTACAGAAGGAAATGTCAGATATATCCGAACCACATGGGGTCGAGCTCCAAAGCTGTAGCACAGACGGGAAATCAGTGCTTTAAGTCAAAATGTTTGCAAAGGTTGTTAAATTACAAATGACAATATTAAAGCTGCAAGCAGCGGTGATCGGGCCCTCGCACTTTCACGCACTCCTGTCGTTGTGGCCAGGCAAAATGAAACAGGAACTCTCTGCTGAATGCAACTATGCCTCCCACGAGAATCTACGACAAACCGTTCATGAGTACTGAAAGAGGGCGGAGCTAAAGTTTAGGGGCGGGACTATGAGTCTGTATTGGCATGTAAATGTCCTCAGGCCTGGACCCTTATAACGGTCGAGACAGTTGGAGCAGATTTGACTTTGAGTTAAGTTAAAACAACTTCCTGTTTTATGGCAGAAGGCGTTACGCTTGATAACTTTTGATCGCAAAGGTCTTTAGATTGTACGGACCAAATTTTAAGTCAATCAGATGAATTCTAAAACCCATTCTACAACCAATTTTCATTCACATATCTTGAGGTCAGAGGTCAAGGGACCCCCCGCCAAAATTTAGCGTAAGTTTGGAGCGTCATCTAGTTTCCCGAACATGGTTGGTACCAATGGATTCTTTAGGTTTTTTCTAGTTTTATATGAAATCTTTACCTTCACTCTAAAACTGAGTCCGCTACAATTGTTAAATCACAAGTTGCGTTAATGCGTTAAAGAAATTAGTGGCGCATTATTATCGCATTAACTTTGACAGCCCTAATAAATTTATTTCCAAAGGACCAAGAAAAAGGAGCCCATCTGAAAAAGGACAGTCAGACCTGATCTGAATAGACCTGAGGATAATTCGACCCAATCTAATTTGTGTTCGACACCATCAAAGCTCAGAGTGAATCTGTTTAGAACCAGAGACCTGAGACCCTCTGGCAATAAAGCCGCCCGATCCAGTTAGTTAGTTTCATTTGGACCCGACCCAACACGACTCTTAAGGCCAAGAGAGCTGATCCGTACTGATGGATGCAGTCTACGTATTTGCACTTTTAAATTCTCTTCGAGCCTTACATTTGTTTCCTCTGAGATGCACACCTTCAGAGAGCGTGGGAACGCTGCTGTGAGCTGCGGCTGGATGCCTGAAACGCTGCTGCAAAATACCACCTGTCATTCAGTCACTCAGGAAGGCACTGATTGGAAAATGACGGCTGACACTTTGTCTCACAAACCTGCTTCATGTGCCAGAGAGCGGCTCCACCTTCAAAGTCAGAAGTGATTTACTCCATCAGCGTTGTCCCGTACCAGTCAGCAGCAAATAACATCCGCTCGGTTTGATTCGCTCAGCAGGGCGTGGAGCGAGGAAAAGTACAAACTGCTCTTAATTATGTTTAATAACCGTTATCTACATAACACGGAGACTTTGTTCGTCCTCTTTCTACTAGAACATGGACTTAACACAGCATGACTTAAACTAAATTAAAGCTGCAGTAGGCAGTATATTTTTGGCATCATTGGGCAAAAAAATCCCATAATAACCTTTCAGCATATTATAATTCAAGTGTTCTTGAATGGTGGAGACTTTGGCCAATCACAGGTCATTTCAGAGAGAGAGAGAGAGCGTTCCTATTGGCTGTGCTCCGGCTGGTGGGCGGTGCTTGGTATTTCCTCAACAGATCTCAACATGGCTGCCGGGTCACAAACTTTCTCATTTTTGGTTGCCATCTAAAAAATACATAAATAAATAATAATTTAAAAAAAAAAATGCATGTGGGCGCCCTTCCTCATTTTTTGCATTGAAGTAACAAATAAGTAAAGAAAAAAAGAAATACATTATTTGTTAATAAAAGTGTTAATTGTTTTGAAACTGACTAAACACTTTTAAGCCAACAATATCAGGGACCAACTGTTTATTTATATTATAATAAATACAGTTATTTATGAAAATAAGTCTTTAAACCGTTGTGTGTTACGTGGCTAGGGTTAGGGTTCTGGGGGGTTAAACCCTAAACCTATGCGGCGGCGACCAGGGGGGGGGGGCTCCGAATCAGAATTTCGCGAGTGATTGACAGCTGCTCAGAGACAGCAAGGCTCCAGCTCAGCTCTGATTGGTTGTTTTCCTCCGGTCTGTGAAATCTTGCAGATGCTGTTAGGAGCACCGGAGGACACAGAGGAGCATGATTTGTTTTCAGATTACCTGTCTCATGCACTACTGTCAGGATATAGTGACCTTTGACATGACCCCAGGCTTCAGCGAGCGTCCACCCTGCAGAGGTGTCCTTGAGCCAAACACTAGCGGCTGGTCCCTGACCTGGACGCTTAAATCACCGGGGCTCATAAAAATCTGTTGACGCAGATGCAGAGATTGGTTTCATAACACGTACGCATCGGGCCGCGGGGGCGAGGATGAAGCTGCAGCTGCAGAGGTCACAGAGTCAAGGTCAGAGGTGAGGGTTGGGGTTTTACTGGAAACATGAGAAGGGAAGGTATGTTCAGCAGCGTAGGTGGGCAGGCGGCAGGCTTTACCAGTTTCTTTTCACAGTGAGTGGGAAGTCGTCTTGCCCGGGGCCGTCTCTCCGCTTGGTGTTGATTGAGACAGGTTTTTAGGGGACAAAATGGGACAATAAAGGGGCATGTTGGACATGATTTGAGCGGCCTAGTTATTGAGTTCTCACGCCTGCAGGAATTTAGATAAGCGGCTCCATCGGTAACCACACTGATCTCAGCATCCGGCCTCAGAAAAAACATGCGGTTGCTTCTTCTGCTGTCGTCACGTTTGGTTTTTGCATGTGTGTGACAGAGACTGTGGGTTCGGGCGTGAGTAGCGAGGAGGAAACAAAAGAAGGAGCATCAGTCATGTTGGTCAGCAGCTCACTGTGTGGTTGAGAGGTCGCAGTAACACCCACACTGGGTTTTATTTCTGGACATATTTACTTCTGCTACGCTCATAATTTTCCCGGTGAGAGTGACCCACTTCATATTCTTGCTCACATTTGCCAATGATCTGATTTCAAATATTATGACATAAACACAGAGAAATATGGAATGTGACATGTTAAGTGCCTTCAGTGTGACTTTGATCTAAATGCACATTTCAGACTCTTTAGGTCATCTGAGTTTTTTGCTCTTGACTGGGTCTCAAGCTCATTTGGATTTGGCCTGTAAACCTGCACTTGGACTAGTCTTGTACTCAACATGAGTGTTCTTGCCCACATACTTGGGCAAGGCTCTCATCTGATGTTTATTCATGTACATATACGGTTTGTTCAGCATTGGAAAGGGTTATCTTTAAAGTGGACTGGCAAAAATTCCGAGCTGGCCATCTGACCTGTGGTGTAAACATTATTACAAGATGGATTATGGTAGTTGGTTAACTGTCCAGTTTCCTAGGACTCTGGGATTTTCTTAAACAAATGTATCTTTAGTCGTCTTTCCATTTAATGTCAAGCCAATTTTATGCAAACTTTGAATTAGGCACGATTCCATCAACTGGTTTGAAGCGAATAAACTCAGCCACAGCGTAGTTTCAGTAAACAGAGTAGAAGAAGTAGAGGTTGTTAACCGGAAACCAAACAAGTCGCCATCTAACCATAGACGAGAGAAAAATGGAGAGAGTTGGGCAAGTTTTAATAGTTCTTTGATGTCAGCCATGATGTCCAGAGACTAAGATAATATATAAAGAACATATATATGTGTATATATATATATATAGGTATATATATATATATATACAGACTTTTTCTTTTTTCGACATACATTACTAGGATTTTTTGATTTTTTTAACAGACAATACTATGACTATGAAAAATAATGAAAAAAAAAGTCATAGTATAGATTCTATACTATAATAATAATAATAATACATTTTATTTATATAGCGCTTTTCTAAAAACTCAAAGACACTTTACACAGATAAAAGATCATAAAAACAAAGACATCATAAAAATATAAAACACACAGTATTAATCACACATTAAAAGCAGTTGTAAAAAGGTGAGTTTTGATGAGTGATTTGAAGGTGGACAGGTTGGTGCAGTCTCTGATGGGTTTGGGGAGTGAGTTCCAGAGGGAGGGGGCGGCAATGGCAAATGCTCTGTCGGCCCAGGTCCGGTGCTTGGTTCTGAGTGGTATGGACAGGAGGTTGGCATCAGAGGAACGGAGGGAGCGGGAAGGACTGTGATGGTGGAGCAGATCTGTGAGGTAGGGGGGGGCCTGGTTATGGAGGGCTTGAAACAGTGACTATGACTTTTTTTTCATGATTTTCATGAAAATTTTCATGAAAAAAAAAAAGTCATACTATAGTATGTCGAAAATTTCCATGAAAACATTTCATAGTATAGAATGTCGAAAATTTTCATGAAAAACGTTATAGTATAGTATGTAGATCAATTTTGTGGAAAGAAAAGTCATGTTGAAAATTTTCATGAAAAAAAGTCATACTATAGTATGTCGAAAATTTTCATGAAAAAATGTCATAGTATAGAATGTCGAAAGTTTTTCATGAAAAAAGGTCATAGTATAGTATGTAGATTAATTTTGTGGAAAGAAAACTCATGTCGAAAATTTTCATGAAAAAAAAAGTCATACTATAGTATGTCGAAAATTTTCATTAAAAACTGTCAAAGTATAGAATGTCGAAAATTTTCGTGAAAATCGTCATAGTATAGTAAGTCGAAAATTTTAATCAGAAGAGTCATAGGATAGTATGTAGATTAATTTTGTGGAAAAAAAAACTCATAGTTTAGAATTTTGAAAATTTTCATGAAAAAAAAGTCATAATATAGTATGTCGAAATTTTTCATGAAAAAAGGCATAGTATAGTGTGTCGATTAATTTGGTGGAAAAAAAAATCAGTTTAAATTTTCGTCAATTTTCATGAAAAATCATAGTATAGTATGACTTTTTTC
This sequence comes from Sebastolobus alascanus, assembly GCA_916701645.2. Classification (NCBI taxonomy): domain Eukaryota; kingdom Metazoa; phylum Chordata; class Actinopteri; order Perciformes; family Sebastidae; genus Sebastolobus; species Sebastolobus alascanus. The sequence continues at coordinate 302,238 of CAKAOJ020000468.1, forward strand.
ATGAAAATTTTCGAAATTTTAAACTGGGTTTTTTTCCCCACAAAATTAATCTACAGACTATACTATGCCTTTTTTCATGAAAATTTTCGACATTCTATACTATGACATTTTTTTACGAATATTTTTGACATTTGTTCACGAAAAACTCAGTTTAAAATTTCGAAATTTTCATGAAAAAAGACATACTATACTATGACTTTTCATGAAAATTTCGAAATTTTAAACTGAGTTTTTTTTCCACCAAATTAATCGACAGACTATACTATGCCTTTTTTCATGAAAAGTTTCGACATTCTATACTATGACATTTTTTTACGAATATTTTCGAAAATTTTCATGAAAAAAGTCATACTATAGCATGTCGAAAATATTCGTAAAAAAATGTCATAGTATAGAATGTCGAAAATTTTCATGAAAAAAGGCATAGTATAGTATGTCTTTTTTCATGAAGATTGACGAAAATTTAAACTGAGTTTTTTTTCCACCAAATTAATCGACAGACTATACTATGCCTTTTTTCATGAAAATTTTCGACATTCTATACTATGACATTTTTTTACGAATATTTTCGAAAATTTTGATGAAAAAAGTCATACTATAGCATGTCGAAAATATTCGTAAAAAAATGTCACAGTATAGAATGGCGAAAATTTTCATGAAAAAAGGCATAGTATAGTCTGTCGATTCATTTGGTGGAAAAAAAACTCAGTTTAAAATTTCGAAATTTTCATGAAAAAAGACATACTATACTATGACTTTTCATGAAAATTGACGAAAATTTAAACTGAGTTTTTTTTCCACCAAATTAATCGACAGACTATACTATGCCTTTTTTCATGAAAATTTTCGACATTCTATACTATGACATTTTTTTACGAATATTTTCGAAAATTTTTATAAAAAGTCATACTATAGCATGTCAAAAATATTCGTAAAAAAATGTCATAGTATAGAATGTCGAAAATTTTCATGAAAAAAGGCATAGAATAGCCTGTCGATTCATTTGGTGGAAAAAAAACTCAGTTTAAAATTTCGAAATTTTCATGAAAAAAGACATACTATACTATGACTTTTCATGAAAATTGACGAAAATTTAAACTGAGTTTTTTTTGCACCAAATTAATCGACAGACTATACTATGCCTTTTTTCATTAAAATTTTAGACATTCTATACTATGACATTTTTTTACGAATATTTTCGAAAATTTTCATGAAAAAAGTCATACTATAGCATGTCAAAAATATTCGAAAAAAAATGTCATAGTATAGAATGTCGAAAATTTTCATGAAAAAAGGCATAGTATAGTCTGCCGATTCATTTGGCGGAAAAAAAACTCAGTTTAAAATTTCGAAATTTTCATGAAAAAAGGCATACTATACTATGACTTTTCATGAAAATTGACGAAAATTTAAACTGAGTTTTTTTTCCACCAAATTAATCGACAGACTATACTATGCCTTTTTTCATGAAGATTTTCGACATTCTATACTATGACATTTTTTTACGAATATTTTCGAAAATGTTCATGAAAAAGTCATACTATAGCATGTCGAAAATATTCGTAAAAAAATGTCATAGTATAGAATGTCGAAAATTTTCATGAAAAAAGGCATAGTATAGTCTGTCGATTCATTTGGTGGAAAAAAAACTCAGTTTAAAATTTCGAAATTTTCATGAAAAAAGACATACTATACTATGACTTTTCATGAAAATTGACGAAAATTTAAACTGAGTTTTTTTTCCACCAAATTAATCGACAGACTATACTATGCCTTTTTTCATGAAGATTTTCGACATTCTATACTATGACATTTTTTTACGAATATTTTCGAAAATGTTCATGAAAAAAGACATACTATAGCATGTCAAAAATATTTGTAAAAAAATGTCATAGTATAGAATGTCGAATATTTTCATGAAAAAAGGCATAGTATAGTCTGCCGATTCATTTGGTGGAAAAAAAACTCAGTTTAAAATTTCGAAGTTTTCATGAAAAGTCATAGTATAGTATGACTTTTCATGAAAATTGACGAAAATTTAAACTGAGTTTTTTTTCCACCAAATTAATCGACAGACTATACTATGCCTTTTTTCATGAAAATTTTCGACATTCTATACTATGACATTTTTTTACGAATATTTTCGAAAATTTTTATAAAAAGTCATACTATAGCATGTCGAAAATATTCGTAAAAAAATGTCATAGTATAGAATGTCGAACATTTTCATGAAAAAAGGCATAGTATAGTCTGTCGATTCATTTCGTGGAAAAAAAACTCAGTTTAAAATTTCGAAATTTCATGAAAAAAGACATACTATACTATGACTTTTCATGAAAATTGACGAAAATTTAATCTGAGTTTTTTTTCCACCAAATTAATCGACAGACTATACTATGCCTTTTTTCATGAAAATTTTCGACATTCTATACTATGACATTTTTTTACGAATATTTTCGAAAATTTTCATGAAAAAAGTCATACTATAGCATGTCAAAAATATTCGTAAAAAAATGTCATAGTATAGAATGTCGAAAATTTTCATGAAAAAAGGCATAGTATAGTCTGCCGATTCATTTGGTGGAAAAAAAACTCAGTTTAAAATTTCGAAATTTTCATGAAAAAAGACATACTATACTATGACTTTTCATGAAAATTGACGAAAATTTAAACTGAGTTTTTTTTCCACCAAATTAATCGACAGACTATACTATGCCTTTTTTCATAAAAATTTTCGACATTCTATACTATGACATTTTTTTACGAATATTTTCGAAAATTTTTATAAAAAGTCATACTATAGGATGTCGAAAATATTCGTAAAAAAATGTCATAGTATAGAATGTCGAAAATTTTCATGAAAAAAGGCATAGTATAGTCTGCCGATTCATTTGGTGGAAAAAAAACTCAGTTTAAAATTTCGAAATTTTCATGAAAAAAGACATACTATACTATGACTTTTCATGAAAATTGACGAAAATTTAAACTGAGTTTTTTTTCCACCAAATTAATCGACAGACTATACTATGCCTTTTTTCATGAAAATTTTCGACATTCTATACTATGACATTTTTTTACGAATATTTTCGAAAATTTTTATAAAAAGTCATACTATAGCATGTCAAAAATATTCGTAAAAAAATGTCATAGTATAGAATGTCGAAAATTTTCATGAAAAAAGGCATAGAATAGCCTGTCGATTCATTTCGTGGAAAAAAAACTCAGTTTAAAATTTCGAAATTTTCATGAAAAAAGACATACTATACTATGACTTTTCATGAAAATTGACGAAAATTTAAACTGAGTTTTTTTTACACCAAATTAATCGACAGACTATACTATGCCTTTTTTCATGAAAATTTTCGACATTCTATACTATGACATTTTTTTACGAATATTTTCGAAAATTTTTATAAAAAGTCATACTATAGCATGTCGAAAATATTCGTAAAAAAATGTCATAGTATAGAATGTCGAAAATTTTCATGAAAAAAGGCATAGTATAGTCTGCCGATTCATTTGGTGGAAAAAAAACTCAGTTTAAAATTTCGAAATTTTCATGAAAAAAGACATACTATACTATGACTTTTCATGAAAATTGACGAAAATTTAAACTGAGTTTTTTTTCCACCAAATTAATCGACAGACTGTACTATGCCTTTTTTCATAAAAATTTTCGACATTCTATACTATGACATTTTTTTACGAATATTTTCGAAAATTTTTATAAAAAGTCATACTATAGCATGTCGAAAATATTCGTAAAAAAATGTCATAGTATAGAATGTCGAACATTTTCATGAAAAAAGCATATAACTTAATTTTTTGAAAAAAAACTATTAAATTTTTGAAATTTATGAAAAATTATACTATTTATTTCAAAATTTCGAAAATATTAATATTTTTTCAATAAATCGAAATTCTATCTTTAAAATTTTACATATTTAAAATTTTTAAAAAATATATTATTAAAATTTTCATAAAAAAACATACTATAGATGTGAAAAATTTTAAAAAAAAGCATAATAATTTCATTTCATTAAAAGCATATATAGTTAAATTTAATTGTGAAAAAAAATCATTTAATTTAGAATTTTCGAAAATTAAACTATACTATATTTTCAGAAAATTACGAAATTTAAACAGTTTTTTCCAGAAAATTAAATTTTCAAATTTTTTTGAAAATTATATTTAAAAATTTTTTAAATATTTTCGAAAATTTTCATAAAAAAAGCATATATAGATTTCAAAAATTTTAAAAAAAATAGTATAGAATGTCGAAATTTATGAAAAAAAGCATAGTAAATTTTCATTTGGGAAAAAAAACATTTAAATGAATTTTCATGAAAATTACATACTATACTATGATTTTCATAAAATTAACGAAAATATACTAAGATTTTTTCACAAATTAATCAGACTTACTAACTTTTTTAGAAATTTTCGAACATTTTATAAAAATTTTTAGTATATTTCAAAATTTTAAAAAAACATAATAAATGTCGAAAATTTGAAAAAATGCATAGTTAAATTGAATTTTAAAAAATAAAAATATTTAAAATTTAATTTAGAAAATAAAACATTATATATATTTTATGAAAATTAAAATTTAAATTTTTCACAAAATAATCGACAGACTATACTGACTTTTTTCAAAAATTTTCGACAACTATAGAATTTTTTAGAATATTTTCAAATTTATAAAAAATATATCGAAATTTCGAAATTTTAAAAAATCATATATAGAATGTCGAAAATATTGAAAAAAATTATATATGTCAAAATTTCAGAAAAGATATAATGATATTTGTGAAAAAAAATTATTTAAAATTTAAAATTTTAAAATTAAAAAATATATTACTATTTAAAATTGACGAAAATTTAAAGATATTTTCACTAAAAATTCACAAATATATTATACAAAATTTTCATAAAAAATTATATAGAATTAAAATTAAATTTTATGAAAATTTTAAAATATTTATTTAGAAATAAAAACTATTATAAATTTATTCATAAAAAAAATATAAATTTATTGACAAATTTATGAAAAAATATATTATTTGAAAATTTGTAAAAAAAATCATTTATAATTTCGAAAATTTTAAAAAAATATATAATATATTTTCAAAAATATAATTTAAATATTTTTTCACAAATAATAGAATATATCTTTTTAAAAATTTTATAATACATGCATTTTAAAATTTTGAAAATTTTTAAAAATTACATTTCATAAAAAAATTATAAAATTTTTAAATTCGAAAATTTTAAAATCATATATATTTAAATTTGTGAAAAAAATCATTTTTTCAAAATTTTAAAAAAATATATAATATTTTGAAAAATTAAAATTAAATATTTTAAAAATTAATAAATTATAAACTTATAGAAATTTCACATTTTATAAAACACATTTAAATTTTCGAAATTTTATAAAAAAATCAACTATATATAAATTTTCTAAAAAATTCATATAAAATTTAAAATTTTCATCAAAAATAAATATTTACGATTCATTTGTGAAAAAAATATTAAAATTAAAATTTCATGAAAAAAGCATATATTTGAAATTTTAAAAAATTAAAATGAAATATTTTAAAAATTAAAAAAGCATATATAAATTTTAAAAATTTAAAAAATTTATAATATTTAAAATTTTTAAAATTTATAAAATATATAAATTCAAAATTTTAAAAAAATTTTCATAAAATTAAAATTTTATAAAAAGATTAAATTAATATTTTGTGAAAAATATAAATTTCGAAATTTTTGAAAAAATTATTATAAATTCATAAAATTGAAAAATTTTAAAATTTTCAAATTTAAAAATAACTACTTTGAAAATTTTAAAAATTCAATATGAATTTTATTTTATGAAAATTTTAATAAAAATATATTTTAAAATTTTAAAAATTTATTAAATTAAATTTTATGAAAAGTATAGAAATTTATATTTGTGAAAAAAAATATAAAATTATATTTTCATTAAAAACATATTCGAAAATTTTATAAAATTGAATATTTAAAATTTTTTCAAAAATTATCGAAATTATGAATTTTTGAAAAATTCATTTATAAATAAATTTTTAGAAATTTTCAAAATTTTATAAAAATATATGAAAATTTAAAATTTTTAAAAAAATCATATATAATTAAAATTTTAAAAAAGTTAATATCTTATAATATTTGAAAAAATCATTTAAATAAATTTTAAAAAATATATAAACTTTTCATGAAAATTGAAAATTTAAAATTATTTTCACAAATTAGAAATATATATCATTTATAAAATTCGAATTATAAAATTTTTTTACAAATTTTAAATTTTAAAATCATTGATTAAAAATTTAAAATTAATTATTCAAAATTTTCATAAAAAACATATATTTAATTATTTGTGAAAAAACATTAAAATTTCGAATTTTATGAAAAGAATATATCATATTTTAGAAAATTAATAAATGTTTTCACAAAAATGCAATATACTATGCTTTTTTCTAAAATTAATTTAACTATACATTTTTTTAAAATTTTGAAATTTTTTAAAATATCTTACATTTGAAATATTTAAAAAAAGTATATATAAATTGAAAATTTTCATAAAAAGATATAATGATTATTTTGAAAAAACCAGTTTAAAATATTTTCATAAATTTACTTTTCAAAAATTTTAAAATCAATAACAGTTTAAATTCATATAAGTTTAAATTTCGAATTAAAAATAAATTGAATTAAAATAAATAGATTCGAAAATTGAAATTAAGATTTTAAAAACAGTAATTTTTTTATAAATCATCTATATTCATTCGAAAAAATTTTTTAAACAACTAATATTTTAAAAAATTAATTGATTTTTTTAAAATTTTAATTTAAAATTTAATAAATTTAAAACATAATAATGAATTCATGAAAGCAATTACTGATTTTTTTTTCACAAATTAATGACAGACTATACACATGTTTCTGCCGATTCATTTGGTGGAAAAAAAACTCAGTTTAAAATTTCGAAATTTTCATGAAAAAGACATACTATACTATGACTTTTCATGAAAATTGACGAAATTTAAACTGAGTTTTTTTTCCACCAAATTAATCGACAGACTATACTATGCCTTTTTTCATGAAAATTTTCGACATTCTATACTATGACATTTTTTTACGAATATTTTCGAAAATTTTTATAAAAAGTCATACTATAGCATGTCGAAAATATTCGTAAAAAAATGTCATAGTATAGAATGTCGAAAATTTTCATGAAAAAGGCATAGTATAGTCTGTCGATTCATTTCGTGGAAAAAAAACTCAGTTTAAAATTTCGAAATTTTCATGAAAAAGACATACTATACTATGACTTTTCATGAAAATTGACGAAAATTTAAACTGAGTTTTTTTTCCACCAAATTAATCGACAGACTATACTATGCCTTTTTTCATGAAAATTTTCGACATTCTATACTATGACATTTTTTTACGAATATTTTCGAAAATTTTTATAAAAAGTCATACTATAGCATGTCGAAAATATTCGTAAAAAAATGTCATAGTATAGAATGTCGAAAATTTTCATGAAATAGGCATAGTATAGTCTGCCGATTCATTTGGTGGAAAAAAAACTCAGTTTAAAATTTCGAAATTTTCATGAAAAAAGACATACTATACTATGACTTTTCATGAAAATTGACGAAAATTTAAACTGAGTTTTTTTTCCACCAAATTAATCGACAGACTATACTATGCCTTTTTTTCATGAAAATTTTCGACATTCTATACTATGACATTTTTTTACGAATATTTTCGAAAATTTTTATAAAAAGTCATACTATAGCATGTCGAAAATATTCGTAAAAAAATGTCATAGTATAGAATGTCGAAAATTTTCATGAAAAAAGGCATAGTATAGTCTGTCGATTCATTTGGTGGAAAAAAAACTCAGTTTAAAATTTCGAAATTTTCATGAAAAAAGTCATACTATACTATGACTTTTCATGAAAATTGACGAAAATTTAAACTGAGTTTTTTTTCCACCAAATTAATCGACAGACTATACTATGCCTTTTTTCATGAAAATTTTCGACATTCTATACTATGACATTTTTTTACGAATATTTTCGAAAATTTTTATAAAAGTCATACTATAGCATGTCGAAAAATATTCGTAAAAAATGTCATAGTATAGAATGTCGAAAATTTTCATGAAAAAAGGCATAGTATAGTCTGTCGATTCATTTGGTGGAAAAAAAACTCAGTTTAAAATTTCGAAATTTTCATGAAAAAAGCATACTATACTATGACTTTTCATGAAAATTGACGAAAATTTAAACTGAGTTTTTTTTCCACCAAATTAATCGACAGACTATACTATGCCTTTTTTCGAAAATTTTCGATTTATACTATGACTTTTTTTCGAAATTTTAAATTTATAAGAAATATATATATTGCATGAAAATTTCGTAAAAAAATGTTAGTATATGTCGAAAATTTATAAAAAAGCATACTATGCTGTCGATTCATTTTCGGGAAAAAAACTCAATTAAAATTTCAAATTTTCAAAAAAAAAGTCATCTATCTTTTGAAAATTAAAAATTTAACTGAGTTTTTTTTCCACCAAATTTCATAAAAAAAACTATCCTTTTTTCATGAAAATTTTCGAATATAAACTAGTTTAAATTTTCGAAATTTTCAGAAAAATGTCATACTATCATACTTTAAATTCGAAAAATTTAAATATGTAATTTCGAAAATTTAAAAATCTATATATGCTGTTAAATTTGTAAAAAATTCATTAAAATTTCGAAAATTTTCATGAAAAAAGCATACTATCATTGACTTTTGAAAAAATGCAAAATAAACTGAAATTTTCATTCCACAAATAATGATAGCTTCATCTTTTTCATAATTAAATTTTATGAATTTTTTACAAATTTTATGAAAAGTTTTATAAAATTTTGACATTCGAAAATATTAAATAGTTTTTCGAAAATTTTATAAAAAAGGCATACTATAGCTGTTTCAATAGTGGTAAAAAAATGTTTAAAATTTTCGAAAATTTTATGAAAAAACATACTATACTTCATATTTTGAAAAAAATTAGTAAAATTTAAAATTTTCATGAAAAAATTATATAGCTTTTCTTTTGATAAAATTTCGAATTTATACTTGAATTTTTTACAAATATATCATACTTTTTTCATAAAAATTCAACATTCGAAAATTTTAAAAAAATTTTTGAAAATTAAAATTCATACTAGTAGCATAGTCTGATTCATTTGGTGAAAAAAAATCATTGAATATTTAAAATTTTCATGAAAAAAGAATATTCTATACTTTGAATAAAATTACAAAATTTAAACTATTTTTTTTCCAAAAATTATAAGCTATATAGCTTTTTTGAAAAAAAATTCATTTATATTTGAAATTTTTAGAAAATTTTAATTTTTTAAAATACTTTCTAAATTTGAAAATTTAAAAATTTTTTTAACAAATAATCGAAATTTCATAAAAATTGCTATAAAATGTCGATTCTATTAGAAATTAAAATTTTCGAAAATTTTCATAAAAAAGTCATACTATACATGCAAAAATTCGTAAAAAATTTAAATAGTATAAATTCCAATTTTCATGAAAAGATATTATCTGCTTTTTTCAAAAATTAATTCATCAGAATTTAATTTTCATATAAGAAAATTTTATATAATTCATAAAATTGTCGAAAATTTTAAAATTTTTTTACAAAAATGTCAACTATTCATGAAAAAATCATGTAAAATATGCATTCATTTGATGAAAAATTTTTTTAAAATTTGAAATTTTATAAAAAAACTACATTAAAATTTCTAAAATTAGAAATTTAAAGAAGTTATATTTTCCATGAAAAATGAAGTAATATGCATTTTTTGGAAAATAACAGTCTAAATCAATTTTTTCATGAAAATTTTCGAAATTCTATAAAATTCATATATGCAAAATTTAAAATTTTTATCAAAAATGTCATACTATAGATGTCTTTTATGAAAATTAAGTATATTGAATTTTTTGAAAAAAACATTTTAAAATTCGATCTATGAAAAAAAATCTAAAAATTTTAAATTAGAAAATTAAATTTTTTTAAAAACATAATAATCGACGATATTTCTGTAAAAATATTTAAAATTTCAAATTTCATAAAAATTTTAATATTGAATTTATAAAATTGACAAATTTGAAATGTTTTTTTCACAAAAATCAAATAATGCAATTTTCATGAAAAAAGCATAGTATATTGACATTTTTTGAAAAAAATCAAAATTAATTTCGAAATTCATAAAAAAGACAAAATATTAATTTAAATTAGAAAATTAAATTTTCAAATAAGACAATATACTGTGTTTTTGTAAAAATTTTAAATTCAACTATATTTTTAAGAATATTTCAATTTTATAAAATTAAAATTTAATTGAAAATTTTTTCAAAAAGTCATAGATAGATGTCGAAAATTTTCTAAAAAAGTGTCATAGTATTGACATTTGTGAAAAAAAATCGTAAAATTTCGAAATTTTATAAAACAAATATCGTTTTAAAATGTATAAAATGTCAAAATTTTTCAAAAATTATGACGACATTCATTTTTTCAAAAAAATTTAAAATTCAACTATCATTTTTAGAATATTTTCGAAATTTTAAAAATTGAAATAAATGAAAATTTTTTAAAAAAATTATGATAGAATTCGAAAATTTTTAAAAAAGCATAGTATATTGACATTTTGTGAAAAATTCGTAAAATTTCGAAATTTATAAAAATGTCAATATCTAAAATTTTCATAATAAGAAAATTAAACTTTTCATTAAAACAAATAAACTATATTTGGTGTAAAAAAAATTTAAAATTCAACTATCATTTTTAAGAATATTTTCGAATTTTATAAAAATTACAAATTAATTGAAAATTTTCTAAAAAAATATCATAGATAATGTAAAATTTTCATGAAAAAATCATAGTATATTGACATTTTTTGAAAAATATTTAAATTTGAAAAATCATAAAAAGCATTCGAAAATATTTAAAAATTATAAAATTAATGATTTTCATGAAAAAAGCATATAAGCTGATATCTTTTGAAAAATTTCGAAATTCATATTGCATTTTTAAGAATATTTTAATTTTATAAAAATTACGAAATTTATTGAAAATTTTTCCAAAAAAATATCATATATAATACGAAAATTTTCATGAAAATTGCAATTTATAGATTATTTTGAAAAATACAATTTATTTAAAATATCATAAATGTCAATTTCATAAAAACATGATAATATAGAATTTAAAATTTTTGAAAGCAAATTAATCGCGATCATTTGTCAAAAAATTTTAATTTAATATGACATTTTACTATTTTAATTTTCATGAAAATTCAATTAAAGTCAATTTCTAAAAAAATTCAAGATAATGTCGAAAATTTTCATGAAAAAGGCATAGTATAGTCTGTCGATTAATTTGGTGGAAAAAAAACTCAGTTTAAATTTTCGTCAATTTTCATGAAAAGACATACTATAGTATGTCTTTTCATGAAAATTGACGAAAATTTAAACTGAGTTTTTTTTTCCACCAAATTAATCGACAGACTATACTATGCCTTTTTTCATGAAAATTTTCGACATTCTATACTATGACATTTTTTTACGAATATTTTCGAAATTTTATAGTAAAGTCTTTACTATAGCATGTTCGAAAATATTCGTAAAAAAATGTCATAGTATAGAATGTCGAAAATTTTCATGAAAAAAGGCATAGTATAGTCTGTCGATTCATTTGGTGGAAAAAAAACTCAGTTTAAAATTTCGAATTTTTCATGAAAAAAGACATACTATACTATGACTTTTCATGAAAATTGACGAAAATTTAAACTGAGTTTTTTTTCCACCAAATTAATCGACAGACTATACTATGCCTTTTTTCATGAAAATTTTCGACATTCTATACTATGACATTTTTTTACGAATATTTTCGAAATTTTTATAAAAAGTCATACTATAGCATGTTGAAAATATTCGTAAAAAAATGTCATAGTATAGAATGTCGAAAATTTTCATGAAAAAAGGCATAGTATAGTCTGTCGATTCATTTGGTGGAAAAAAAACTCAGTTTAAAATTTCGAAATTTTCATGAAAAAAGTCATACTATACTATGACTTTTCATGAAAATTGACGAAAATTTAAACTGAGTTTTTTTTCCACCAAATTAATCGACAGACTATACTATGCTTTTTTCATGAAAATTTCGACATTCTATACTATGACATTTTTTTACGAATATTTTCGAAAATTTTTATAAAAAGTCATACTATAGCATGTCGAAAATATTCGTAAAAAAATGTCATAGTATAGAATGTCGAAAATTTTCATGAAAAAAGGCATAGTATAGTCTGCCGATTCATTTGGTGGAAAAAAAACTCAGTTTAAAATTTCGAAATTTTCATGAAAAAAGACATTCTATACTATGACTTTTTCATGAAAATTGACGAAAATTTAAACTGAGTTTTTTTCCACCAAATTAATCGACAGACTATACTATGCCTTTTTCATGAAAAATTTCGACATTCTATACTATGACATTTTTTTACGAATTTTTGAAAATTTTATAAAAAAGTAATAATCGAAAAATTCGTAAAAAAATTCATATAAGAATGTCGAAAATTTTTGAAAAAAGGCTAGTATACTGTCGATTCATTTGTGGAAAAAAAACTCAGTTTAAAATTTCGAAATTTTTAAAAAACATATATAATGACTTTTATGAAAATTGACGAAAATTTAACTGAGTTTTTTTTCACCAAATTAATCAATATACTATGCCTTTTTTATAAAATTTTCGACATTCTATACTATCTTTTTTAAATATTTTCGAAAATTTTTAAAAAGTCATAAAAGTGAAAATTTAAAAAATTCATAGTATAAAGTCGAAAATTTTCATGAAAAAGGCATGATAGTCGATTCATTTGGGAAAAAAAATCATTAAAATTGAAATTTTCATGAAAAAAGCATACTATACTATGACTTTTCATGAAAATTGACGAAATTTAAACTGAGTTTTTTTCCACCAAATTAATCGACAGACTATACTATGCCTTTTTTCATGAAAATTTTCGACATTCTATACTATGACATTTTTTTACGAATATTTTCGAAAATTTTTATAAAAAGTCATACTATAGCATGTCGAAAATATTCGTAAAAAAATGTCATAGTATAGAATGTCGAAAATTTTCATGAAAAAAGGCATAGTATAGTCTGTCCGATTCATTTGTGGAAAAAAAACTCAGTTTAAAATTTCGAAATTTTCATGAAAAAAGACATACTATACTATGACTTTTCATGAAATTGACGAAAATTTAAACTGAGTTTTTTTTCCACCAAATTAATCGACAGACTATACTATGCCTTTTTTCATGAAAATTTTCGACATTCTATACTATGACATTTTTTTACGAATATTTTCGAAATTTTTATAAAAAGTCATACTATAGCATGTCGAAAATATTCGTAAAAAAATGTCATAGTATAGAATGTCGAAAATTTTCATGAAAAAAGGCATAGTATAGTCTGTCCGATTCATTTCGTGGAAAAAAAACTCAGTTTAAAATTTCGAAATTTTCATGAAAAAAGACATACTATACTATGACTTTTCATGAAAATTGACGAAAATTTAAACTGAGTTTTTTTTCCACCAAATTAATCGACAGACTATACTATGCCTTTTTTCATGAAAATTTTCGACATTCTATACTATGACATTTTTTTACGAATATTTTCGAAAATTTTATAAAAAGTCATACTATAGCATGTCGAAAAATATTCGTAAAAAATGTCATAGTATAGAATGTCGAAAATTTTCATGAAAAAAGGCATAGTATAGCCTGTCGATTCATTTCGGTGGAAAAAAAACTCAGTTTAAAATTTCGACATTTTCATGAAAAAAGACATACTATACTATGACTTTTCATGAAAATTGACGAAAATTTAAACTGAGTTTTTTTTCCACCAAATTAATCGACAGACTATACTATGCCTTTTTTCATGAAAATTTTCGACATTCTATACTATGACATTTTTTTACGAATATTTTCGAAAATTTATAAAAAATCATACTATAGCATGTCGAAAATATTCGTAAAAAAATGTCATAGTATAGAATGTCGAAAAATTTTCATGAAAAAAGGCATAGTATAGTCTGTCGATTCATTTGGGGGAAAAAAAACTCAGTTTAAAATTTCGACATTTTCATGAAAAAAGACATACTATACTATGACTTTTCATGAAAATTGACGAAAATTTAAACTGAGTTTTTTTCCACCAAATTTAAACGACAGACTATACTATGCCTTTTTTCATGAAAATTTTCGACATTCTATACTATGACATTTTTTTACGAATATTTTCGAAAATTTTTATAAAAAATCATACTATAGCATGTCGAAAATATTCGTAAAAAAATGTCATAGTATAGAATGTCGAAAATTTTCATGAAAAAAGGCATAGATAGCTGTCGATTCATTTGGGGGAAAAAAAAATCAGTTTAAAATTTTGAAATTTTCATGAAAAAAAACATACTATACTATGACTTTTCATGAAAATTAGAAAAAAAGAAAATTTAAAAACTTTTTTTTAGTTTTTTTTTTCCAAACCAAAAATTAAAAAAATTTGAAAAAAAAAAAAAAAAAAG